>WBNO01001851.1:0-53571 GCA_013400575.1 Peucedramus taeniatus | reverse complement strand
TATATAATATATATATTCTACTATATATGCTTGTTTATATTCTATTGCCCTGCCTCAAAGTGTGTAACAAAAGTCACCCAAATGAAGATTTAAAGGAAATAAGAGTTCAGTTCTGAGTTCTGATCTAGGGTCCTCTAAAACCATAAGCAAACCTACATAGCTTAATTTAGAAACATTAACAAAAGAAACATTAACAAAAGAAATTAGCACACAACGAGATTTCTGAGAATCTTGCAATTCATATCAAAATGGAAAAAAAAAAGTCACGATAAAATTCTACTTTTGGAAATATACTCTGCACTCTTCCAGGTATTCTTCCCCTTAGCCTCATTCCCCATGTATGAAATGAATAAATGAAGATATACTAGAATCTCAGTATCAAATGTAATTGTGCATTCAGATATTTCAAGGGTGGCTGTCAAGAGCATGGGGTCAGACCTGGGTGATCTCCAGAAGCCCCTTCCAGCCACTGCCATTCTGTGATTCCCTAATCTATTGCTGTGGAAATCACCTTATCAAGTACAAGTTCATTAGGGATCAATGTCATATGATGTAGGGATTATTGTGAAATAATATTTATGGTAAGCTTACATTCAAATGCATTTTTTGTAGGAAGAAGCCTATGCTAGCAAATAGTACAGATTTTCAAGAACCAATTGAACCTATATGTAGGAAAAGAAAAAACAGTTTGTCCAAAACCTGCAGATTTGTATGATTCCAGGGTGACTCAGGCAGAGAATTCAGTACTTCTCGTCCAAACAGAGAGGTTTGTAGCATTATCATTAAATTAACAAGAAAAATATATTGGTAAATAAATAAATAATATATTGGTAAATATATATTATATTGGTAAATATATAATATATTGGTCACTAAAAGTGATGTTTCTATTTTTCACTAATTGGCAAGCAAGCAACACATAGGCAACTCAGCCAGAAAGTTATTTCATCATTTCAGTTCCTTGCTCCAAATAAATGCAGAACTTTGACCCATAATTAGAGCAGCCTACACATGGATTCACAGACACAGGAAGTATTGCAGCTCTTCAGGGATATTTTAGATTTCTAGTGTTAGAAATGCTTTCTGATTTATCTGAAGTATAAGCCAAGCTGTGATACCATCATCCCTCAGCGCCGTAGATGCAATATAGACTTCTTCAGCTGCTCTATGCTCTCCTTTTTCTCCTGTGTTTTGTGTTAAAGACAGAGTTTTTGTAAATGTTTATATTACCACAATAATATGGTTCTAGTGATATTATGAGGTAAGTGCAAATAGAATAAAAGAATAAAAGTGCATTCTTTAATATAAATAATATATTATTTATAGATATAAAGTATATTGTTTTGTATAAATAATGTAAAATAATAGAGTGTAAAAATAAAAAAATAATAAAATAGCAAATAGAATAAAAACATAATAAAAAGAATAAAAAATTTAAAACTTCTTCCTATTGCAGTGGACACATAAACTAATCAAATGTCTTCTTAAACCACTCATCTCTGCTTGTCTAAAGAAGGTAAGAGGAGACAGAGGCTGATTGCAATCCCATCTAATATCTGCTGATAAATGTGAGTACTCATTGTCACTAGCATTCTCCACCATCTCCTCTCAAAGACTGGCTCCAACATTTCTCTATGAATAAAGTTTTGGGGACATTTTAAAACCACATGGCCTTCTGTGGATAAAAAAAGAGAGTCATTCACATATCCCCCCTCATACAGTCAAATAAGAAAAAAGAATTCTGGTTTGTTCCATGGATAAAGAATATCCCAGAACGCAGTTCATCCTTCCTGTCTGTAGAGTGTTTCCTATGAAATACTACAACAAACTGTAGTGGCTGAAAGGCAAAGGAGCCCCACTGTTTAGGGGGAATAAACACTGTTGATGCCATTACTTCCAGGGGGTTACTGATCATTAGGAAACCTTGATTAATCACACAGTAAAACAAAGAAGACATTCAAGTGAGCATGCTTGGGTTACTTAAGTCCTGTAACTCATCTGTGCACAAAATAGGATGCAGCTGAATTTTAGCAGTGCTCAGGTATGTCTAATTGGGAATGCCAGCCACTGCAATTTGACTAATTTAAGTGATGTGTCCTATCAATGATAGGCAAAAAACCTAAGAAAATTACCCAAACTCAACTGTCCAAAACCCCCAAACCATTAAAAACATACCAAAAAACTTGCTATAATCCCAGATCACAAGCTAGGGAATTCAGACCACTCTCTATATCTGATAGAATTAATATGATGGAAAGAATGAAGACCAGAGAGACAAATGGAAAATTAATTTGGGAGAAATTCAAATTTCATATTTAAAATATTGAGGAACTTAGGGGCTCAGCTCCATGCCAAGAAAAGAAGGGTGTGTGTGGCAGACTCACCAGAACCACTGAAACACTTGGAGACAGCAGTGCCACTTGATAATTTTCTGGAAGTTTCTAACCAACAGTATTTGGACTGCATTTAGTCTGCTCCTCGCTGTGCTTCTTGCTATACACAATGCTGAAGGCTGATCTAATGAAAGCAAAATTAAGTAAAGCACAAATCCTGTGTGCAATGTTGTTTTTTTTCAGGTGTTTACTCATCCTTTGCCCCCGCAAGCCCAAATGCTAGCTCATTATTCCCAGCAGTGCTCCATCTCAAGTCAGTGACAAAGACACACTGAAAGGTTACTTGAACTATCCAGAACCTGCTTTTGAGGCAGATTATTCTTCCATATGTTCAACACCTTTAGAAGAAAACAGCGCAGGCAGGCCTGTGTGTTCGTGTTTAACATTTCTGAAGCAATTTTGAATGACACTGAAGTAACAGGTAACTGCATTAAAAGGAGGAAAAAACCCCAAACACTTCAGCAGGATCACAGGGTATTTTTCAGATGAGTCTGTCATGCATGTTTCTGACAAAGACTGGGTAGCTTTCAGGACGTGCATTATGTCTGTACAGGGCAAGGCTGTTGTGCATTGAGATAATGCTTTATCTGAAGCAAATAGGAATAGGTGGGATGGAAACTGAAGTGGTTGAAAAGTGGAGAACTGAAGGGCAGAACATGTAGGCAACTTCCAAGGTTTCAAAAAACAAGTTGCTGGTGCAGGCTGAGAGCTCTTTCAATCACTGACCCACAGGCAGTAAGGAAAAAATCTGTCCATGCAGGATAAGGAAATATTTGCTTTGCCCTTACAGCTCATTTTTTGGTCTGTGCAGTGCTGTGGGCTCACTGCTCTGCCCTGGGAGTGGGAAAAATCAGTTCTGAAAATAGGCAAGCTGTTGGAAAAAGCCCAGTAAATAGCACTTCCACTCTTTTCACAGGTGATACAATCTACTCTTCCTTTCCTTAGATTAGTTCTGCTAAATGCATTCTTTTTCCCTTTAATAGATGAAATAGAAAACCACATAAGCCTTGCATAAACAATACTTTTAAACAGTCATGGACACATCACATGGACTTTTCCCCTCAAGACAAATTCCTTCCCTGGTGTGCACAAAACTTGTAGAAGATGGACTTCAGACTTGCTTTTAGGATCTCGGAGGAGATCAGTGAAGAGACACCTCTGAACGTCAGAGAGGCTTAGTCACCTGATTAAAAGCATCCAGGAAAATCTCATTATTTGAACTGTTTCCTGACCAAGAGCTGGAATTAATGTGTCCATGGGAGCAGCTTCAGTTGCAGCAGCCACACAGCACCTGTGTGAGTGCACGATTTGCTTCAATATTCTGAGAATTCCTTTTCTCCCCCACCTCAGCAGCTCCTTCTCTGGAAGCCTGAATGGCAGGAGTCCTGGGGAATGGTTTTGGCCATGGGATCACAGAGAGTTTGGCCCTGTACCTGCGTCACACTGCTGACACAAAAAACCCCTGCCAGTGACCAAAATGTCATCTGTGGCTCGCAGTGCAGAGGTGCAATTCTGTGTTAACAACCCACGATTGCTTGTTCCTGGCTTCATTATCTGTTGATGCTAACAAAATATGGATTTACCAGTGTATGACAGTTCTGCCCTTGGTATCTGTGGCTTTCCTGTAAGTAAATTAAATTAAATTAAATGCAAATAAAAAACCTCAAGCCTAACCCAGCTTGTTCTGTTTGTACTTTTGTCACTGCAGGCAACCAGAGTGTGAAGCAGGTAAGAATTCAAGCAAGCTCTTGACGTCAGTTATTCCTCATTTGGAACAATTTTAAACAATCTTTGACTTATGTTCATATGCTGATCATTGATTAAGCCCCAGGGATGTTTTCTCCAGTGTTTCTTCACCTTCATTACTATAAACAATGTAGTACTTTTCCAAACCACTTAGTCCCAGACTCTGTGTACAGTCTATTAATAAATGCACCCTTAGATATTTTGTTTCTCATTAATACCAAGATGACAGCTGATATTCTGACAATCTCTAGGTCTCTGAAACACTCATCATTATCAGCAATAAGTCATGTTTATTTCTTAGTTGCACTCAAATATTAGAATTTATGCACAAAGAATAAATCATTCCTCCAGCAGAATGATCAGTTTTTGGATTTTTCAATCTAGTAACACATTACTCACTTGGCATTTTCAGTTAAATGAATATGCTCACTTAAAATAAATAGTAAGGGAAAAACAATAGCAGAGAAAGAGGTTTGACAATCACGTAGCATGCACATAACCATCACTGAGGGACTCCTGATATTGTGAGAACCCACTGATTCCTGCTTTCCTGCCCACAGCACACACAGGGTTTTAGTCATACTTAGTTTCTCCCAGTGTCTTTTATTAAAAACAAAGGAAGGTTCCAGTTCACAAATTAATGAGCTGTGACTTAGCATTTCAGCTGTTTTCAGTAAAAATTTCATGTATGTACCTGGATTTCATGTTTCTTCATAGCAGGGAACCCAGCAATGCAGACTGCTCAAGCTTTGTTTTCAGCTCCAAACCATTTCCAAAACCCACTGAGGTGTCTTGCTGCTGCCCTTGGAAGCCTCAGCTTGCCTTAGGACAATGGTTTTCCAGAGCAGAGTCATTGAAATAAGTCTCATCTCAACAAAAGAAGTCTCATCTCAAGAGATGAAGTCTGAAAGCTTTCTCAGAGGAGCTGTGGATGCTTAAATTGCTGAGCACATGTGCACATGAGAGGGGTTGCACCCTATGCTGGGGCTCAGCTTGGAGATGTCACTTTGGCAAAGGTAGAAAACCAACACAATGACCCACTGATGCCTTCTTAAGGAGCTGAGACAGATGCTAGATGGAGTTAAGAGGAATAAAGTGGGTATTTATTGAAGGGCCTTCAAAGGCCACACCCTGGCAGTGCCCAGATGGCTCCAAGATGGAAGCAAAAGAGGGCTTGGTCACGAGATCTCACATTTTCATGTTTTAGTCCATTTGGATATAGGAGTTAACTGCCCACTAATAGCTTCAAATGATGAAGTTTCATCCTCCTTGCTTGCTTGCCCTCCCTCCTCTTTTCATGTTGTTTATTCTTTGGGCCCGAAGTTTGAAGATTGTCCTTGAGTCTCCAGCTAGAAAAGGATTGTTTTGTCTTCATCACTCTGTGAGAAGATCCTAGTAATAACTTAAGATAAGCTCAACTATAAACTAACTTAACATAAAGATAAAAGCTGCACACCAAAGCAGAACAGAAAAACTTAAAACCTAAGGTATCACCACCACAGCAAGAAAAGCTGCTAACAGGAAAATTATTGCTCTCCTTCCCCTCTCTGGTTATGGTCAGGAATAGTTCTTCTTTCAGGCTAACACTGCTCTAGAGAGAGGTAGAGCAGAGATTCTGAGGGAAGGTGGAAAAGATGAGTATTCACAAGGTGGGAGGTTGAAGGAAAGGAGCAGGAAATAGCAGGTTTGCAAAAGTACAGGTCAGTTGGTTTAACCCCTCTGTTTGCTCTGATTTCCAGCCTGTTACCATTCTTCACAGAAAACATGGCAGGTTGGGCTGG
The DNA here is from genome assembly GCA_013400575.1 of Peucedramus taeniatus. Taxonomy (NCBI): domain Eukaryota; kingdom Metazoa; phylum Chordata; class Aves; order Passeriformes; family Fringillidae; genus Peucedramus; species Peucedramus taeniatus. Next base: position 47,651 of record WBNO01001851.1, on the reverse strand, counting down.
AAGTTTTTTTTTTTTCTGCCTGATTATAAATTTGGTGCATCTTCAACTGAGACCAGCCCAGCAGAATAGACTAATAATGGAAATTGGTTTGGCTGGATCAAATGGCTGTTTCTGCCATTTCCAAAAAAAAAAAAAAAGAGCTCTCAGAGGCTGGCAGAATTCTTCCCCATGTCCAATGGATCCAATTCCAGCTGTGTCTCACTGCTGGCCAAGGCTGGGCCCAGCAGCAGCTGTGGGAATAAGAATTAAATGGGAGGGAAAAACCCCAACCAGTGGGGCAGCAGCAGAGGACAGATGAGTGAGATATGTGAGAGGAAGGTCAGGACGGGAGGTGCTCCAGGAGCAAGAAAATGTGTAAGGAGGAGGGAGCAGCAGGGACACCGTGTGATGAACTGACCACAACCCTGCACTACTTTGTGGGGAGGAGGCAGAGAAGCCTGGAGTGAAATTAAGCCTGTTTTTAAGGATTTGATCTTATTATCCTACTCCAGTTTTACAGGTAATAAATCAAATTCATCTTCAATCAAGTCTGTTTTGCCTATGAAGGTAAAATAGATATATAATAATATGCTGAGCGGTTTCTCTGTCTTTGCCTTGAACCACAAGCCTTTTGAGATATTTTCTGCTCCTTGTTTTGCTGAAAAGGGGAGGCACTGAGGCTGGGTGGGGCACCTGGAAGATAGCCAATGTAAATCCACCATGGCATTTACCAATCAAGGTATCACCAACTGCAGTATCACAACTTTGGAGTAAATTCAACTCCCTTTGAGACTAGCAACACCAGTCCAAACACTTTTCCCCTAGATATGAAGTGCATGCTACTCACATGCCAGTGGTAGCTGCTAAGGAGTTGAAAATATGAATATATTCAGAGTATACTGAGTGGTGCTATAAGCCCCAAAAGCTTTCATCATCAATGTCATCCACCAACACTGCCATGTTTTGAAGGTGGAACAAACTTCATAGAAACCATAGAAAATTCCTGGAAGAATTAAAACATAACCAAAAAGTATATACAGTGGAAAAATGAACATTTTGAATAATTTCTTTGAGGAAGGCTGCTTCTTTCAGTTGCATATTGCAGTGTTCCTTACAGCTCATCCACTTGGCCTTGTACAAGTTATTATTCTTGCTGCAGGAAGGAGAGCAAAATTATTGCTGTAAATTAAAAGGCCACGGACAAGGAATGGAAACAGAAAGAATTTATCTCCAGGAGCTCCATCAGTACAGATGAAGCTCACTCTGCAGAGAGCAGCAAGATGCCTTCCTTCTTTGCTTGCTCCCTCTTTCTCACCTCCTGCTACTTTTTCAAAATATTCTTCTCTGAATGTTCTGAGTTTTATCCTGTGATTGTTTTGTCAGGTGTGTAAATTCCAGCCTACCAAAGAAACACAGGATCAATGGCTGAATTGACTTACGAGGAGGGGAGGCTCCCCTGATGTATTCTTTTTTTTTTGATAAAGGGCACCTACAAAGGGTGGAGGGCTGGCAGTCACTGTTCTAACGAGCACAGCAGAGTAATAACAGATGATCCTGAACAAAGCTGAGAGAGTTCTGCAACCTCTCTGTTGGAATCTGAAATGCAAGGAACTCTCAGGAGCCTGTAGCCAAAGCTTAGAATTAAACCCAGGATTTGATCTGGGACCTTGGAAAAGGCTCTCCATCTCAGGTGCTAGAAGTAAGACTGTGGATTTATAGTTTAAAGGAGAGACACGTTAAGCTAAGGAAAGGAAACTTTAGAGTTTTAGAGTTTAAGATATAGAAAAAGTACAAGTAGTTACAGAGGTAAACAAGGAGTTTAGAATGCAGTACTGTAGGTTTGTGGGCCATAACATGATTGGCTAAGAAAGCCCACACTGTAGCATGGGTCCATAAGATGAAATATTTAAGGATTGGGTCAAACACATAAATATTCTAGTTGGCAGTGTTTTATTGGTCAATAAATCCTTAAAAGGTCCTGTAACTAAGGGTCCTGTGGCCTTCTGAGCCATGCAATGAAGATGTGAGCTGAACTCACCCTTCCTGCCTATGTAGAAGATAAGAAAAAATAAATCACATCATCAAAAACAACTCAGAGGTCCCATCTCGAATTCTTTCAAAATTCCCACATTCCTCAGCACCATGTGGATTCAAATTTGTAACAGTTTTATGACAGGTCTGTAGGGACCTGAAGGCCCTTCTCTACCCCACTGCCCAATGAAATTTCCAAAAATACTTCTGTGTGTACAGGTAATTAAACACTCAGGTTAAACCCAGCGAAAGTAGCAGCAGAGATTAGAAGAGAAATGCTATTAATATGCAGTGCTACTCCTACACCAACAGCTGATAAGCCCTCAGAAAAACACAAATAAACTAATTAGAGACAGAAAAATCTTCAGTGTAACGATGCCCAATCACGCACTATCATCCTCTCTGATAAGCAAGGGGAAAAGGAAATCAACATATTTTTACTTTCAGGCACATGACCCAGTCACCAGTAACCTTTATCTGAGTAGCTTTACCTATAGGTATGAGATGATGTACACATGCATGTTTGGAAAGCCAATTAATTACATACAACTTCTATCTGTTCATCTGCACAATTATTTTTTTTTATTAATGAGAGCTGCAACAGTTTAAAAATTCCCAAAGGAATATGTGGGAATGATTGTCACCTGTGAAATTATACTGTAACAGTGAAGTTTTCAATACCTATAGCAGAACACTGAAGGCAAGTCGTTGTACGAAGCAAGAGCATCTAGTACAATTTAACTACAGTACTTCTACTGTTGATTTCAAAAATTTGCAATGCTTACATTTCCTGGCTTGTATGCAAGAACACTAACCAACTTTTAGCTGAAAGGGTAAAAATTCTTATTTGATTTAATGTATCAGACAGGGGAGAAACAGATGAAAAGGGGAAAGAAGAACTCTACAAGATCTAAGAGATCAAGCATGCCTATGGATGCATATGTCTGCCTCTTTCTGGTCATCAGGTTTAATGGCCAGATTTAGATTTAATTCTCTTCAGATGGAGGTTAACTTTGTTCATATCAGTTTCTTCCTTTTCCATTTCATCAGTCCTATCACAACTCAGGCATGGGCCAAATTTGGGTCACTCAACCCAAAAGCACATACATGAATTGCACAATCCTATTAACCGAATACTTGATTTTCAGAATAAAATGCAATACCAAGGCACTCAGTAGTCACAGTAAAAGCAGAATCAAAACATAAATGCTGCAGATGAGATCTTCTGCTGTTTTTTATACAGAGATGCAGATTACTTTTAATCATCTTACTGGCGGTGGGTTTAGTTTAGGTCAGGATGTGTCCGACACTGACATCAATGACATATTAGAGGTGTAGATAGTAGCAAATATTGTAAAAGTGCACAAAGTAAAAATCTAAAGCAGAAAAGTGATTTCATTGCTGAAGAAATAGCCAAGATCTGCTCCCAGTTATAAGTACTCCTAAACTCAGAGATCTGCAAAACCATAGTTGTATTTTCTTCTTGTTCACCTAAGAAGTATTGTACATATTCTTAGTGATGTGTAGAAACTGCTTATTAACCACCTGCAACTTTTCCATTGTTTTGGAGAGTCACTTAGTGCCCAATGAAATTAAAACAAATGCAAGATTTAAAATTTCACAAAACTTCATGCACACAAGATGTCAAAACAAAGAGAGCTTTGAAAACCTTGGTGGTATACAGAAAAGAATAAGGTTGGGACTCTCTTCTGTATTCATCAATAATGATTACAAAACTTTGGAGGGAGAATAAGTATGTTAGCATTAATAATCTGCCTCCCATCGACTGTAAAAATCAGCATAAACTCCTTACAGCAGAGGAAGAGCACAGATTGAACATCAGTATCAATATCAAATATTGCACCAAACTCTCTGGTTCATGTTGGACCATTCATCCCCTCTCAAGATAAGAAGTTGGGGAATGTGTTCTAGCAGATACTGGCAGCAGTTGGAACATTCCCTGCATCTCAAAAAAGATCTCAGGCACCCACTGCTGTCATCTTTACATTTATAGTAACCTGCCAGTTTCTACTTTTATTTAAAGCAAGTCCTAATTGTACATGGGATTTTAGGTCTCAGTTTAAATTTGAAATACGAAAGAGTATTCTCCTACAGATTTTTCAAGGAAAGCTGGGAAGACACTATTTTTTAAGATATTAAGATTTTTTAAGACAAGTAAAAGAGATGGAAAATAGAAAATCCTTTTTTTTTTCCCCTCTCAGTGTTGGGAGAACAATAATTTAAAATAGAGATGATCATGAGTAGTGCTTGAAAAGAGACAATTTCATTCATAAACTTGCAATTGTATTTTTATCAGCTGGAATTAAAAAAATTGCCCTGTCAATTGCATGATTTACTTTTTATCATCCAATACTTTATTTTAACATAGATTTCCACTAACACGTTATTGTTGTAGGAAAATTATATTATTTGCAAAAAGAGCTCTGTACTCCCTTTGGGTTTTCCATTCTAAGCGGAGAAATATGCTGCTAATATTTGGATGAGCTCCAGAAGAGGAGCACACAAATATCTGGATGGGAAAGGAATATAGACAATAGAACCAACATATGCATACCCTCACCTCAAAAAAGCTCTTGCACTACGTGAATTTTTATGGTCACTCCCTGCTGCCCACTCTAATGAACAAGTTCTGCTCTTCACCTTTAAAGATTTTATCTTATAGCATAATTATTGTGCAGGGAAAATGTTAATTGCAGCAACACGCCTTCCTGACAGAAGGATTTATCCATTCTGCTTACACTGCTCCTCAGTGCTTCAGCTGACAGCAAACTTGTAGAATTAACGTACTGTGGATTTAATTTCCCACGAAATAGAACATCAGATGTTTGCTTCATTCCAACAGGCTCCACTTGTCCTGCTAGCTCCTGTGAGAACCTTGCTAGCAACATATATTTTTCTACCTGTTGCTTATATCTATAGAGATCCCATTAAAAAAAACCAAATCAAAGCAAACAAAACAAAAGGATTGAAAAATAAATCCAGATTTTGACATTGCTAAAGTATCCGAGTTTGAGGTAAATGGTTCTCTCTCCTCTTTTCCTCTCTTTAACAAAAAAAAAATTAATCAGTTTTCATTGCACGGTATTTTCACTATTTATTTGGATATAGAGCAGGAGCTCTGCAAACTGGAGCCCATCTCACAGTCAGGACACCAGAGAGATCATCTAATAGCCTAGGAAGTTGAGTTGCCTTTAAATAAATAAAGGTAATTAAAAAAATTACAGCAAGACCAGCAGCTTGGGGAGAGGGAGCTCCACAAGCTGAACAAAAAGTCCCCACCCTATCCCCCAATGTTCTTTGTGGCTCATGGAAATACAAGTTCTACCCCCCTTCCTTTCACCTGATGAGAGCAGAGGTAGAAGCAGCACATTTCCTTATGCCATAAGGTTCTGTCTCACTCATTACTGTGATTTTCCAGGTGTAGGTAATATATTTGATTGTGATCATCTGGCCAAAGTGTATAGGAAGGCAAAAATAGAAAAAAAAAATCAGTTGCCAAGTCTGGAGTTTATTGCCTCAGAACTTAACACCACAGTCTACAAAATATACAAGCCAAATAATATAAATGCTATATTGCATTATGTGCCCAAGATGCTTAACAAGGAAATAAACACTCCCATGTACCTTATTGTGTGGCTTACATCTATACTTGGCTTCAAATTTGCTGAAGACTATTAAACACCATATAGGATTTATGGGATTCTGTACATTGTCCAGCAAGATGCAGTATCATGTAAAATATTGCCAAGTCTTTATCCCCACATTACTAAACAATTTTAATACTCTTGCAGCATCTTGGAATTCATGAAAAAAACCCACGATGTAGTAGCCAAAACTGAAGAGGCTAAATCTCAATTTGAAGACCAAAAATGACGTGAAAGAAAGATTGGGTAAAGTTTAAGCCAATGAAAGTATGAGTCATTATTATATAACAAGCAAGTTGGATATATTTTAAGCTGAAAAAAAAAGATAGGTTGAGAGGGGAAGAGAGCACAGAAGTGGGAGTCAACAGGGGAATTGAGGTAAAGTAAGTGGGTATGTAAAAGTTTATGAGCTCTATCAACAACTTCTATGTTCTCTTAATTCTTGTTTACCTCCATTCTTTTGAGTCTCAGGTAGGACTGCTATGAAATGTTAACATTTTTCACCCCAAGGGATGTTTCACCCATTCAAACCACAGCAATGTAATTAATTGCCACTGGGTAGCTATTAGGCAACTTCTAGGTAACTTTGACAAACTTATTCTGTTCATAGAAGACACAGCTGGGTAGAAATTAGTCTCTAAAAATACTTTCACACAACCTGCTTGTTTTCTAGTCACTGTCTTCTTCTGTTATGCTCATTCCATCTGTCAATAGATATGAGTCACACATTCGACCTTTCAGTTTCACTTGCGCACATAAATTTCTTCCAATTTCCTGTGAAACAAACACTTTTAACTCTTCCTGGGCCAGCACTTCTCACAGATAGCAGGCTGGAGTGGCTGAGGAAGGAGCAAACTCTCCTGCTGGTACTCTTATCTCCCCAGCCTTTGAGGGTAGATTGTCTCTGCATTTCCCTGACCACCCTTCTGTCCACACTACCCATGACTTGCACTGAAAAAGCAGCAAATAACATGGAACTCCAGCTCAAAAAAAAAAAAAAAAAAAAAAAAAAAAAAAAAAAAAAAAAAACCNCACACAACAACAACAACAACCACTCAGTCTGTGTTTTCAAAGAATGCTAAACACCAGAGAAGCAGATGCAAGTCACTCCTGACAATACCAGCCATGATCAGCAGATTCACTGAAATAAAACTGGAATTTTACCCAAATAAAGCTATAATTTTACCATTTTGAAACCTGAAGCAGTCGACATTTGGTTTAAAGCTAAATTAAAGACTCATGCTTGCCCAATTGCTACCCACTGACATAAATCATGATGCCTCTACCAACTGATCTACCTTGTTTCTTCCCAAACACTATGAACACCTGCAGTATAAACAAAGATCGAATACAGCCACAAAAAACACAGCAAAAAAATGTGAAAGAGCATTATGTTGGGATTTGAGGGTTTATTACCTTACTATCTTTCAGGTGTGGTGCACATTTTAATTCAACCTTTCAGGAAGCTTTAAAGAAAAAGGGGAAAAAATTAATTGTAGCAAGAATCACAAGCCTGGACTATGGAGAGTCCAAATTCTGCACAATGACCTGGTAAGGAATGATGGAGACTTGATGGGTACAATTTGTTAGCAGACCTTGATTGCAAGCTCATTTGTTAACTCATGAGTGCAGAAACAGCAGCTCTTTAGCTTTCACAGAACAGAAGACCCACAGTCTGTCACAATTAAATATTACAATAGCATAAAAGAGTTTGGCAAACAAAACACACCAGACCTGGACCAACTGGAATATTGTCCCATCAAAACACCCAAGCAAAGTTGCTTTTCTACTCTGAGATTTCCCTATTGTAAGCTGTAATTTCCCTGTTGTAAACTGTAACTGGAGGACAGTTCTAAGGGAGAAAATAAGAGTACAAAGTAGAAAAGCACAAAGGCCAGGGTTGCTGGCAGGGATGAGGGGATGAGCTGGGGCTGGGGTGGCACTTAGGCTTCTCTGTCTGTGCTCCAGTGTCACACCTAAAGGGGCCAGCAAGGTTTCAGCACTGAGAAGCAATTTAGGAAAAACTCTGAAAGGTGGAAGCACCCAGAAAAACTTATACTCACTTATGGATGAAGACTGGATTTTATGACTTTGGGGCACTGTCACATTAACATTGAAATAATAAAACAGTGTGTGCTTCTATAACAGATATGTGCTCCCAGTCTCTTATTTAAGTGCATAATCCAAGTTAATCCAAGATGACATCATAGATGTGCATATCTGGCCTTTGTGTTAAAAATCTTCTGTTTCCTTACAGAAGAAAACCCACTTAAAGGATTGATTTTACTTCTGGTGACTTATTCTTACTGCACACTTTAAGAAATAACTAAAGAAAGAAGAATTTTCAAGTAGTGCTGAGGTCACTCGGAAACAGGAACTTTATACATTGGTTTCTGAACTGAAAAAAGGGGGAAAAATGCATATATGGACAACCAGAGCCGAAATTAGCAATAAGCAATATTAGTCACCATTTTTTCTTTTTTTTGTTAAGTGGGGGTGAAATTGAACAGTTGTTATGGTTTTTTATTGCTATTTTTTGTTTGCTTTTTTGAAGTGTCAAGAACCATTCAATCAGAATTTTTATCCTGATATTTTGGTCATCATGTGCCGGTAGGCTATATTAAAACCAGCATTCTTCAGGTTCTTTATATTTATTAGTTCAGATAAACAGGTGCCATTGGCACACAGTGAGCTGACAGTAACACCTACACTGTTAAAAAAAAAAAAGAAAGAGAAAAAACAGGAAAAAAAATCTGTTAAGTGACTGTTCTGTTTTAACAGGCAGCTTTTCTGTGTCAAACTTCATCTTTCAAAAATATTTGTAATATACAGTCCATTTACACACATACCTGCAGCCTACTATTGCTTTCTTAAGGCTTCAAATGTCTTGGCATTTTTCTTCAACTTCCCAAAGCATAAATGTCCATTATTGCTTAAATTTCATCTCACTGAAGTCAATTGAATGTAGAAGTTGAAATGTTAATATGAAAATTTCAAATAATTTTTTTCTCCCAGGAAACCATTATTTATTTATAATGCCCAAATTTATTGTTAATTGCGAGGCTATGACCTGGTCCAGACTGTACCAGGGGCTAATTTTAGGGCTAATTTTAAATACATATAAGTACCATTTATGCTTTAATTAGTTGAAGTCAGTGGGCTTTAGATCAAAATAAATTAAGAGTAAATATGTATTTCAAGTTCCTGGTTTAATAAATTTTTTTAGTTACTAGTAAAATCCAAGACAATCAGTACAAGTAGAATGAAGGAAAGAATTAAACCTAGTCTGAACTTAGTTTTTCTTAAAGAGTTCTTCCCAAAAACCCAAACAAGTGGTCCACATATTGATAACATGAACATGAAGGATATTAATATTACTGTTATTAATATTAATTAATATAATACTTATTTGTAGATTATTTACCAGATATGCATTTCAATCAGTTGACTCATCCCCTGACACAAATTTTGCAGCAGAGATCCAGTAACTGTAGTCATTTATTTGTGTCAGAGAAATCCTGTCTGGGAGAGGTAAAATTTAAGAGCAGTTTTTTAGTTTGAAACTCTTATCTGAGGCAGCCAACACCACCAGCCTTTGACTCCATAACCAGGAATTAGGAAACTATTAATTATTAACTTTTAATAATTTAAATTTTTAAATTTAAAATTTATGAATGTTAAATTATTAACTATTAATTATTCTGCTATTAAAAGTATTATAGTAAATATATTAAATTTACCATAGTAGATATCTACCATATTCACTATAGTAAATATACCACAGTGAATATCTATGGTATTGCAATTCTCATGAAGTTTCGAGAACCATTAAATTTTAAGAACAAACTGAAAAAGTGCATTGCTGTGAGTGTTCCTTCTTTCCTGACAGTTGCTTAATAGGTAGAACTGCTCCAATGCAGCCAAAAATGGCCAAGTGTGTTCCCAGCATTATTTTCCAACCACAGTTACCAGAAAATTTATTAACTTATTATTATTATTATTAATTATTATTATTTGCAAACATATAAGGAAAAACTTCATCCAAGTTTTCAAAGAGCAACAAATTTCACACATCACTCAGTTTCTGCAGGTTGATCTGGAACCTAAAGTCTCAACAAATGATGCAGAATGTGAATAGACTGCTTATGATTTAGCATACTGCTATGGCCAGGCTCCTTCATCTGTATGCTGCAGAGTTTTCCAGCCACAGGCTGCATTAAAATTGATGAAAGGCAATGTAACTCCTGTTGGATGATCCTGTGCATCTTTGAGTTGACAAAACAATGCAGCATTTCTAATTTTTATTCAAAAGGAAACCTCCCAAATATTTTACTGGTTTTGTTTAATGAAATACATTTTCTCCCAGTAACTTGATTTCCTGCTCTGATGCTGATTCACTATTTCCACTCTTAGCTCATTGCATACTCCAACTGAGGACTACAGATCAAACCACTCTTAGGTTAATGACAAAAAACTACTTGCTGAAATTAAAGGGTATGGGAGACAAATGAAATCCTTCAAGTCAGGTGCCGTAAAAGTCCTAGAATGAAGGATGGTTTAGAAAAACCCCACACTAAAATGAATGAAGTACATTTAGTGATTAATTATTACACGTAGAAGACAAAGTTAGGCTTGTGTGTTTGACAGGTGCACTGCAGAGGAGGAGGGTGACATGCATGGGACAGCAAAGAGGTTTTGTTTTGGGATAGGAGGGCTGCAACTGCTCTGGATGCCTTCATTACACTGCAAAGGCAGTTGTTCTCTCAGTACTAATTAAACCTTGGGGAACAATTTGTTGATGTTGCTGGAGAAAATTTGTATGAGAGCAAGAGAAGAATTTTAATGTTTTAACCCCAAGCAGGAGCAGAAACATCCAAGTTCCAGCAGAGGAGCTCCCTGAGTGATACTGCAGAGAGGTGGAACTGAATTTACCAATGTTTGCAGCACTAGGCAGGATTGAATCCTTTTAATGCAGGCACATTATTACATGAAAAAGAAATTAATAACTAAATCCTTTTGTATAGTTGTGCTGACACAAAACACTCTTCAGTTTGTCAGGGTAGTATTAGAGAGTTTATGGTTGAATACCAGAAGTACCCCAGGCAATGGCTGAGAATCACTAAATATTTTCCTGTTCATTCTTCAAATTCTAGTTAACAAATGAAGGAACCACCACTCTTCCAGCAAAGGAGTTCCTATTGTGTTTGGAGGCTTTTTGTCACCAACAGGACAGGACTGCTGGGGTACATTCCTTGAGCTTTACAGCAGCCTCAGCCTCGTGACATGGTTGAGACAACAGAAAGATGGCAGAACTCACCTGCAGCCAGCAGGAGGCAAAGATTTCTTTGTTACAGAGAATTTAAAAAGCTTTCTAGCCAATAACACATTGCTAAAGCTGACAGACAGTTCTAGCCAGTTACTAAAAGCACAGGTACACCTGCTGCACACAATGCTGGCTTGTCTCCCTCCTATTAACAATACAATACATCATTATTATACCATTACCATTATTAGATTAGTGTTACCAATGCCATTACCATTATTATAATATTATTACCATTATTACATTATTATTATTATACACAATATACCATTATTAAGCTTAAAACCTTCTACTATCTTGCTAAGCATAACTTCCTGCAGTCTATCTTAGCCAAGCCTAAAACTCAAGCTATTGTTTTGCGTCCTTACTTCCTGTACCATTGTAACTTTTTCTGCTTTCAGACTTTGCAGCCAGCTCTCTGTTCTTTCTGTTTCTAAGGCCTGCTTTCCCAGCTTTCTAAAAGTCTTCTTAGCTTTACTGTTTCCCACACCTGTAACTTCTATTTGCTTTCACAATGACAGCCCTCTCAGCAGCACTGAGGGCTGCACTCCCATGCTCTCACCTGAGGTCCTCTCAAGGATGGGCTGCCAGCACAGGTGATGCCTGATCCTTCACCTAAATGTGAATTTAAGTGATGACTGCTTTCTCTTCTAGGTCATAGCTTAGAGAACTGAAAACAGATAAAAGCCAAACAGAATAAAAGAGACTGCCTGTTTTTTTACTGGCAGAAAAAGTGGCAAACTGGGAGGGTGTCTAGGGATCAAATAAAAAAAAACAGCTAGCAAGAGTTCCCTGCCAGGGAAGGTAAAGGGGGATGAAAAGGGAGGAGAAGGTGTTTTCTAGATTGGCTAGCTGAGTTAGAGCAAGCAGCTGTGAGATACAAAAACTACAACTTTGTTACAGATTTTTAAGGGGTAAAAACACCGGAGAAGTAGAGTGAATCATCTGAGGCTAGGCAAAAGAGAAACAAGTATACACAAATTTGTGTATTTGGGGATAAATTTTTGCTCAGATAATGTTTTATAACACTGGAGATTAAAGTATTCCCTTTTTTTAGACTTGCAAGAGCCTCAACACTTAATAATCCAGATAAAGACATACTTCATAAAAAACAATAAAGTTGAATTCTTTGCTGGGAAACACCACGGAAGAATAACAATAAAAAAAACCCAAACCAACCCAATAAAAATCTTCCTTTTACAAACACAGATGTCCCTCCCCATTTGGACCTCTAAGATACTTTTAGCTGCTAAAGAACAGTTGAAACACTGTATTTACCAAATCCCACTGTTCTGTTAAAGCCACCCCTTCTGGGCTTCCATGAGATTTCCATCTGTTATAGTATTTCAAACGTCCCAAAATCTTTGCTTGTCTTCCCTACTTTCTTCCTTACATTCCCCATCTTCCTTCACCCTTCCTATCCAACTTCTCTTTAGCTTCTATTTCCCCCTACAAATCTACCATTCCATGATCTTTTCCTCAGTTAATCAGTTAATGATGTTAATCATCAGTTAATGATGTTCTTTCCTCTGAAACTGCATTTCTAAACACACCTCCTATGCATTAACCTTCTCCCCTCAGCTTCCTCCTGCTATTTCAGACTGCAGCCATCCTTTCTTGAGCAAGATTCCTCTTGTTCCTTAAGGGAACAAGGCAGGAAAATAATCATGTAGTACAAGGACCACCTAAGCTTCTGTTCTCACAGGATAAAGTGCCACACTAATAATTTTTAACAGTATGTAGGAAAAGGCAGTCTCTAAGTTTGCTCTCTAAGTGAGACTTTTTCTGTCCTAAACTACATTTGATATTAAGAAGCTCATACATTTGGTATTAAGAAGATTTTTTAAAATCTTCTTTATATTTAAATGATTTTTTTAAATGATTGACATGGATGTCTAACTAATACATACAATAGACTTCATTTGTTTTGAGGAGGGAAAATGAACCACCAAACTCCACCAAAAACCCAAACACACACATAAATAATCAAATCCAGCCTTAATGAGTGATGCTTAACACTGAAATCCTCAGGAGCTTAGTGGATATTTAACAACTGAATCCACAAAATACTTTTTTTCTTCTTGTAGAAGGAAGCTACCTAGCCCTAAATATTTTTCCTTTAATGTACCCAAATATATTTGAGGATTCTGTCAGCACCTGGAGGCTGCAGTCTGCCTGGACACCAGGCAGAACAAAACAGCTGGTTTTTTTTTAGGCACCTAAGGGTTTTCATGTATGGCCAATAGCTACATATATCTGGAGTTTTAGTAAAAATTACATCTACCCTTCCTTCAGAGAACCCCTCTCCTCAGTCCCTCAAGATCATAAGAGATTGTTCACTGAAATGCCCTGTTAAATAATTTCAACTCATAGCCAATAATCCAAGCACTTGTTATTAAATTTAAAACCAAAACCCCTTGTTATTAATTTTATAACCAAAGATTGTGCTCCAAGCTGGGAAAGCATAATACCTGTCATGCAGAAAATAAGCTGAATCCTTTTTGTCAAAGGAAGTGAAGTATGCACTCCTGACTACAGAGTTCTTTTCTGGACTTCCAAGGTGTAAACTGCCTTTTAATTGTGATCTTCCATAGAGCGCATGCTCAGAAAACCCAAAGGCAAAATGGTAATAAAATAAATTATCAGCTGCCTCAGAAAGCAAGAAGAGCCAGTTTAGAACTTCAGAATTATGAGATCCATAATGTCATTCCTCTCAGCAGAAAAAGAACAGTCAATAGAAAAAGAAAAAAGTCTGATTGGTCTGTTTCTTTACAAAATAATTTATTACTATGTCAAAGTACTGCATATAACTTTTCTGACATATAAACCCTCCTTTGAGGGTTCAAATGATCCATAATTACAGCCATTTACTGGAAGAGGAAGAGTAAATCTGAGTGATAAAGTCTTTTGAACCAATGTTTAAGACCTCCCCTCACAGATACTCATAGATATCACTTGTCTGTTTCAAGAGATCAAGGATAACAAAAGAATATGGAACAAATTAAAAGCCCAAGAAATAACTGAAAAATGTCAGTAAAGTTGGATAAGTTGTGGAAATTTACCCACCAAAAGTAGTTCAGCAGAAATTCCCAGAGTTGGAATTCAAAAGTTTGAGCTCATTTAAAATCCAGCACCTTGCTCTTAAGCATGTTTTCTGGATGTAATTAAAGGGTTCAAGGCAGCAGACATTTGAAGATATGCCAGGACCCAGAATGTCTGCAGAGAGGAGCAGGTGAACCAGAACACACTAGCATTTCTAACAGCAGCTGGGTTAACCTTGTCACCCACCATTGAAATTCAGAGGTATCAGAGAGAAAAGACTGGTCCCAGCAGAAGTTAAAGCTGGAGCTAACTACAGGGCTAGGATCAGAGGACAGTGCTTATAGCAAGGCTTTTTGAACCACTGCCAAGGCCACGTGCTTTAATATAAGTGATTTAATCTATAGACAAGTGATGTAATATATAGACAGAAAAGAAATAGGGCTAAGATTTGATGTTTAAGAAAGCCCAGGCTGAGAGGAGAGCTGAACTGTATGGAGGCTCTGGGCAGCTTAGGTAGATACTGTAAATAGAAAACAGTTGATGGTAGAGTCTGGCATTTGGAGGTGTTAAAACCAGATTCAGGCTCAATTAGACTTAGAGTATAAAGCATAAAGTAGAATTAGAGTATAAAGCACAAAGTAAAATTAGAGTTAAAGTATAAAGCACCTTGATCCCCCAAACTGAAGTAATCACTTTATCCTGCAGGAATCTCAAAGCAGATTGAACACCAGAACTGATGCAGATTTTTAAGGTCAATCCTAGGGGTCTGTAAGGTTAAAATTAACAAAAATCAAGATACATTGACAAGAGCAATGCTTATTACTCAATCCCTCAGGTTAAGACAGGCCACTAAGGATATATCTATGGCTGCAAATAAATTTTGGAAGTGCCAATAGGTGAGGATGAAGGCTGTGAATCACTTGTGAGTTGGGCACTGTGTGGACAGAAGTTCTTAGGTTGCACGGTTTAGGGTGGGAACAGAGATAATGTTGTGAAATTCAGTGATTTAGAGCTAGATTTATGTCACAGTGCTGATGTGGCCCCAGGTCTAGGACAAGACAATGCTGACAGAGGCTGGGATTAAGGCTGAGATGGGCAGAAATCCCCAAGCTTGGCTAGTAAAAAACTGTGAGCTTTCTTAAAAGACTTAAGGCACATAAAAGGTTGTAAATTGGTAAAATAATAGTTTAATAGAGATTTGAAAGTTCCAGAAGGGCCATATTTTGGTGGAAGGCATAACAGTGTGATACATCTCATTAGCCAGGGAAAAAGATTATTAAAAATTCAAGCAAATTACGCAAGCACCTAAAAGAATGGAAGCAAACCCAGGGTTACTACCTGCCTTTAACAGCATTTATTCTGCAGGTGGCCCATTTCCCCAAGACAACTCTTTGTAGGTGAAGAATAAATACAGAAGTCATAACAGCACTGTACAAGTTATGACCCAGAGCCCAGCAGGACTGTTGTAATAAAATCCCAGGTCTTGATTTCTTCATTCTCATGTCCCAGGCAGAGACTAAAAGCACTAAGTCATGCAAAGGACTCTTTTCAACTTTTCAAGAAATATTTATATTAAAATAAATATCAAAAAGTAAATATAAATGTAGCTTAAAGTAAGAGACCCTATTATCTCTCTGTCGAGATTAGGGGAATGGAGACAACACAAGGAAAATTGGTAAAAGGAAGCATTGCAGGCAAAATTATCTGCTTATTTTAAGGTTTGTTTTGGTTTGGCTTTATTCAGAGAAATAAAAACAACATGCATCATAGAAAATTGCACTTGAAAGAAGCTTTGGGTTCTTCCCACTACCTTTTGCACTGTTTCTGTGTTTCATAAATCAGTTTCATATGAGGATAAAATTTCATTATATAAATTCTCTTCAAAACACAAACTTGGCTTTTTATTTAAGTCAACCTTAACTGAAAGGAAGTAGGCAGAAGTGATTCCCAGTTAAAAACATCAAGTTAATTTTATTCAAATGCCTTAACATGCAGAAAAGATTTCATCAGTGTTCCAAATTTTCATGTTCCCTGTATCATTCAGAAATTGTTTATTGAGGAATGCCATTGTTTAGAACTTTTAAAAACATAGTTCCTGCTCTGACAAACTTGAGAATAAGCACCAAAGAAAAGACTCACACCACCTGAAGCCTAGCAAGCAAGCCTGTATAATCAGCAAGATGAATTAATTTAAAGAAAGGAGGAATTAAAATAACATGAAGTTTCCCACGAGCGGGGTAGGATATTTTTTCCATTTAAAGACCCAGTCCAAAGGCAAAGCATCTCAAATTAGTCATAGATCAGTAGTCAGGTCCTGGGTGTTTACCTCACCCGTATGATAGTATAAACAGCTGCAAGTTCTGCTTCTCCTGTGCGCCCACCTCCTTTCCCCATGCCTGAAGGATGTCTGTTACATCAGCTGTGAACAGCAATCACACTAGGGCCCAGCTCTAAGCCAGTCTGGGTTCTGATGAATTGTTTTTGCCCAAGGAACGCCCTGCCTTGGAGCCTTCCACCCCACATCACTCCACCTACATAGCATTTAGTCAACTGCTGAATCACCAGAGCTCATCAGTGTGGCTTGGCAGCATCTCCCAGGCACAGCACAGCTGCAGAAGGCTGCTCAGGCCACATGGTGTGTAAGAGAAAGCCCAGAAATTTCCTACTAATGCCTTTAGGGCCTGCACAGGCCCATCAAAAACTCTGAAGTGAGTGTGAACCTATAAGCATAGCAGCAGCAGACCTAGAGCATCCCAGACAGCACTTTTAGGAATAAAGTGGCTTCTCTTTCAGCACTTTTAGGAATAAACAGTCAAGTGGCTTCTCTTTGTTCCAGGCATCTGCTTAGGAGAGGGGTGGAAAACCCAACTGAGCTGAAGGTAATACTTCCCCTCAAATACTCCTATAATGAAACAGGCATGGGGTGGAGGAAAGAGTGAGGGAAGGAAATGCAGAGAAAATACCATTTTTGGTGGGAAGAAAGAAACAACAACAAAAAAGGGATAAAAATATCAAGCTGACATTTCAGCCTTTTAAAAGGCTGAAAGAGTAGAAAGACCATGGTCCTTCTGCTAAGCAGTTTCCTGGCTGAGGCAGGCTTGGTTTGCAGTGCCCGTGGCACAGTCCAGGCAGTTCTGGCATTGCTCCACCAACATCCAGCTGATGGACAGTCTGTGCAGGGCAAGGCAAGCTCCCTGACATGGCTCACTGATAGTCACTGCCTGCAGATGGTGTAGGACATCATTCCTGATCAAAAGTCAACTCATGGAAGGCATCTAATTTCTCCTCTTTTTGTCCTTTCTGTCGATTGCAGCCTTCTGCAAGCAGCAATTCAGAGGAGCATTATTTGACATGAAACATGGTAGTCTGCAGCTCCTCAACAAACCTTAGACACCCCAAAAACAACCTGCCACTTTTAAGTCAGGTTAGTGATGCTAAAAGATCTTTTATATTTTTCAGATTCTGTGCTGCTTTAGTGTGCACTTCTGAGCTTCATATTAAGGGATGACGAGCTCTCTGCACAGAGCAGGGAGACAAAACAATTCCTTCTCTAGCTGGGCACCAAGGACAAATGATCCAAATCTCAGCCCCAAGAGCACAAACAACGTGGGCTGAAGAGAGAAAAACAAGAAGGATGGGACTGCATGGGCTAGAGCTGTAATGGGACAATGAACTCCAATCTGCAAATGGAGCAGAACTGATCAAAGTGAGAGACCCCGTGACCGCTCGTGCATTTTGGGACCATTTTGGTTCATCTTGGGTGCAGCCCTGGCTGGGCTCTCATGCTGCCCAAGGTAGATCCATGGAGGAGATCCTTTTAATAAATCTCTGCTTTCTTCTTTAGTTCTGTCCAGCCTCTGTTCTAGGTCAGCCTTCTCAAGGCATCACTAGAAATGAACATTTGAGCTTTGGTGCTTTAAGAAAGGGACCTGCATGTCCGTGGTGAGACATTGCTACTGCCAGAGCTGATTAAAAAGGAACAAAAAAGGTGTGAGGGGTCAATAACTAAGCAAGTCCTCCAAGACTGACTCATTTACACAGAGGGTTTTTTTTGCTATGCTGCAGTCAGTGCAGAAGGCTAAGGAGTAGTTATGACTGTACACTACGCACAGAGCTGCATGAAAAAATTATTCTTTATTTGCCATTTTTTACCTTCTGTACAAATGAAACAACAGCACAGTTTGGATAGTAAGTGTAGGGTGTGGGTTTGTGACAGTCAGGCTTAAGCCAACTTGGCAACTACCTTGCCTCAGAGACAATTTCTGGATGCTTTAATTCAAAGGTAGACGGAGTTTTTGTCTTAAAATTTTGTCTTTTGACAGAGATAGATCCAACTGACGTGATCCAGTCCTAAACCCTGGCTCACTAGCAAGTCCATGAACCACCCAAATTACCAAATTATTCCTAAATAGAGGGATTCATTTCTGCATTGGACTGAATTTCATTCCAGCTGACCATAAGAAATAACTGTTTAATACTTGACCAACATCTCAGGTAAGACACGGAACATCTCCAGAGCATTCCTTCAAGCAACAAATTGTTTGGCTGCTTGGCATGCTCTTACCTCCATTTTCTAAGTGGGAGCCCCAAATTTACAGGTCCTACTAGCCAAGTAACTGCTCATTGCCACAACTCCAATGTTTATAATGTGCAATTATCCTCTTATCTTGAAAGAACAAGAAGGTCATGTTCAAGCACAGAAAACATTTTAAATCTGAAAAGACAGCGTAAGCCATCTGACCTCTTCTCTAGCAGTGCCAAACATTTCTCCTGTTACTCTGCCTCTGAAGGAGGCTTTGCTGGAGAAGCCACTTCACACCTGCAGAAATATCTTTCCTGAATGATGGGGTGGTTAAAAGCATAAAATATTTTTATTGCTGAAGTTTCCTCACAGAACCAGTGTCTGTCTGCAGGGCACTTCCACCTACAGACTGACATAAAAAAGATCCTGCTGTATATAAGCTGTCCTCCCCCAGTGGGCAGGGGTAATGGGAGAAGGGAATTCTTTAGTTACTACTCTGGAAGAAAGACATTCCCGTAAAACCGTGTGTGGGAGTATTTCACACCGAAACCAAAACAGTGCTAGAAGTAAATTCAGCAAGCTGCTTCTCATGCAGTGCAGCTGCTCTATGGAGAGGGGAGGATATTTTATTATACACACACCAACTGCCAGACAGCAGCCCCACTGCAGTGTCAGAGACATGGCTCTCCCAGTTTTGTCCACAGGATGCTGTTGTAGAGGCTCTTGGCCAAGGCACACCTTTGCATGCCAGTCCCAGCCTGTCCCTCATCACCCTGAGGAGCTGAGAGCAATGGGTTGTTTCTGATTGCAGCTGCTTTAATCCAATTAAATTAGTGTTTGGGGACTACACAATCAACAAAGTAAATTGACGTGACCTTCTTGACTTTGTAATTGCACCAGTTTTATGCTGCTAGGAGGAACATGGGCCAGCCTTACAGCATGACCATGAACTCATGTGACAAATCTGCTTCATGGGAAAAACTCATTGCACCTCATTGCTTCATGCTTCAACTCCAAGGACATAGTGATGCCAAATCAAATCCTACTGTAGCCGTGAGGCACCACATTTTAAACAGAAAGATCCTGTTGGTATGGTTAGGTACCTGAGTGACACACAGTAACATGGATTGTTTTGTTTTGCAGGTTTTAACCTCAATATGGAAAGGTTTATTCTCCCTCTTAGACCAAATAGACAACATTGAAATAATTTATGTTTAATATAATCGATTTCCACCCACCAAGAGAATAGTTAAACACTAAAAATCAATGCCAATCTCCAAAGTCCTACATTTTTTGATCACATTTGACTGCTCTGTAACAAGTTATATTGAAAAGTGGCAAAGTAAAGGGAAAAAGATAGCCAAGGGTATATTGCAGTCAGGACCATCACACCCTTCATAATAAAGTGAGTATCAAAATATTAATGACAATATAATTCTGTGTGGCAATAAAACTATGTTGGCTGTTTAGGACACTGGTATCCTAGAGCTGGGCTGTATTCCTGTTTTATATCAAAGGGGATAAAACCTTACAACACTGCAATTCTGTGAACATCAACGGAGTACAATTATGGCTTCATACTTGGCCTGAGCGAGTCCAACTATTGTTTATCTATAATTTCTGGAACTGCTAGCCAAGAAAAACCTACTCCTCCATTAACCACCAAGGTAACTTCTTGTCTCAAACATTTGCAGCTTAGATTTCTCTGTCCTTCAAGGCAAAAAATATTTGAAGAAATGTTGACTTTTTTAAACTCTAGTACCATTGCCAAACTATATTCTTAGGGCAATCTAAGAGAATGACAATGGTCAGGCATTATTTATAAGGGATGCCCATTTTTGGAAGGCCACTGCACAAGTTATATTGGAGATGCTGTTAAAAATTTAAACATAATAAAGAAACAACAAATAGGTACTAGCTATTAACATTATCGTGATCCTTTACAAATATTACTTCACACACAACATAATGAGCTTTGTATAAGAAAATGCTACATACTCTGTGTCCATGACACAGTTCCATCCAGACAAACCAAGAGAAGCTTCAGCTTCTACTATTTTACAGCTCTGCATCATTATTTCTGTACGGAAATCCTAAGAATGTTTTCATAAAGAATGCTAAAGCTGCCATCACACCCTGGACATGTTAACCAAGCACTGTGCCTAGAGCCAGCACAACCATAGGAAAAGTCAGCCTTTCTCATTATTATCAGCACTGGATAAAGATACTTTTAATTTACATCAAATGTTTGAGAGTTCTTTATTAATTAATAAACAGACATGTTACTTGACCTACTGATTGCTCTTTTTTGACCTGTGTATTGACTGACCGCAAGGAGCTTTTCTCTTGCAGAAAACAACCCAAATTCTAAATTGACGTGGGGATAAAGAACAACTTCAGGGCTGCAGACATCCTGCACAATTTAAAGAGATGATGCCATGATGGAACTTGTGCCACCAGTTCCAGCCCTGGGAGCAGGATGGTCAGAGCTGTCACTGCCCATGCCAAGCCCATCAAAACCAAACCTCCCCCCTGTGCCAGTGGAAACTCCAAACAAAGACACTCTGTGAGCAGAACTCCCATTAATCTTTACAGGGAACTAGGTCAGAGGAGCCCCAAGGCCCCTCTGAACTGCATAAGCAAGCAGAGGCCTATAAAGGGATATTTCTGCAGCTGAGAATGCCTTGTGCAAGACATCAGCCAATTAAGGGTCTTTTCCAGGCACACCCATGCACGGGGCAGCAGGAGAAAGGCAATGCCCAAACCACTCCTCAGCTCCAGAAACATCCTGTGGGCTTGCTGGGGGCAGGGAATTCTCTACAAATAAATCCCAGTGGATGCCAGAGAGCCTCAGGCTACCCTTTGGCACCAGCAGCAGCAATAGCCAAGGATTTTATCCACTGGGGACTGAGAGGACACCAAACTCATCTGAGAGCTGTTACAGCCTAATTGTGCCTTGGTTGCAGTGCACTACATGGAATTTTTAACAGCAGGTTGCAGTTAGAAGGTTCTCTAACCACCATCCAAGTCATGGGACAGCCAGTAATCTCTGTGTTTTCTTACAGCAAGTTACAACACACCAGGAATTTTTTCAGAGAGCTTAACAGAGAGATAGAGCAAGATAAAGAAATTTATTTTAGACAGGACATAGAATGCAGTTGCTCAAATACCATTAATGTGCATACATACAGCAAAACAACTAAGGAGGAACACAAAATACAGCTTGGCAAAAAGGAAGAAACAATTTTCTTAGACTTCAGCACCTTGCACTGCTTCAGCCTAAATAAATGTTGTAAGGAAACAAGGCTGCAACCTGGGTATCAGGCTACCTGTATGTAGTACTAGAGAGCCACTAATATTAACACAATACCTAAATATATTCTCTAGGAACACTGCCTCCTGCACACCAGTAACTTGTATCAATAGACAAATCATTTTAAGCCCTAATTTTTGTCTTAAATTAGCCCCACGAAGCACAGCTTTCCCACACTCATGAACACAAAACTCCCGTAAGGATCTCTCACTATTTTGGAAAACACAAAATTGCCAACCACAGGTGAAGGTGTAGCAGTGACAAAGCCTGTGGCAGGTGTGTATCCAGCTCTACCCAGCCCTTCTTTCACAGCACACAGTTGTGTATCATACAATTCCCATCCTGCTGCTGCAGCTTCCCAGGAGTTTTAGGTAGCTCAAGTGCTTTTTCTGCTCCCTCTGAGCAGCCCTGATGGCTCTCTCCAAAAACACCCAAGAGAAATTTGAGAATTCATTTTCCCCCACCTATTTCTGCTTGCCAATGCTGAAAAAGCAAGAGGGCAGCAATCTGAACTCCAAGAGGTACAGGCCCTCCCTATTTTTTCTCATATTGTCATTAATATTCAAATTCTGGGTAATTTTGGAGTCTAGGCATAGAAAGAAATCAGGCAGTAGGAATAATCACAAAAAAAGAACCCTGGACATTCTGAAAACATAGCTTTTTTTTTTTTTTTAATTTTATTAATTTCAGCTGTATTTTGAATGTGTAGGAAACAGCCAGCCTGCCCTCTCACTCTCCCTTCCCTCCAGTCTAATATATCCCTTTTCCCATCATATTTATCCTTTGGAACGCTTTCCCCTCATTGTCCCTGATGTGGCATTATCCTAACTTGCAACAGTCTTACTTTCCCTCCTAGCTTTTAGTGGCAGCTGTATCTGAATTTTCTTTTTTTTTTTTTTTTTCATGCTGATCACTTTAAAGAAGATATTTTTTCTATTCTTCATGTGAATGGGGCCTAGCACAGGAGATTCTAGTCTTGGATTATCTCTGTGCTCTACTAAACAGCACATTTTACCTGAGTTGAATTGGATGAGGGGAGAGCAGGGATTAGTTTTTTTTCATTTTCATTTATTCTAACCAGGCAGCGCAAGCAAAAAGACTAATGATGTCCTCCTGACAAGGGATCCTCCCCCTACATCTTCTGCATGGTCTAACAGGTGATGCACAGGACAAACTGAGTGAGAAGCACAGGTGGGTATTTTTCTGTAAAGTTCATTCTTGGGGGAATGTTCACCTCCTGACTACACAGAAATACCCTAAAATCTCCCAGAGAGGGGTGGAGTCTCCTCACTGGAGTTACTTGAGAACCATCAAATCCTGTGCAATGTGCTCTGAAAATGTCCTGCTTGAGCAGGGAGGTCGGACAAAACCTGTTGTGATGCCTTCCAACCTGACCTACTCTGTGGAATTAATTGGAAAACTTCCTGCTGGAATAATAGCTTAGTATGGTAAAATGTGGGACAGCAATGTCATTAAATACTCTTGGCCTGGCCATGCAGAAATGGTGGGACATTAAGGTTTTTTAATTTTATTTTTTTTAAATACTAGAGGTAAGGGAACAGAGGGAAAAGACATTTACGAAGTTTTGAGAGGCAATTTCTAGAAGTATTATTTGTAAGCTACCTGCTGAGGAGAAAGTGAGATCTTCCAAAAGAAGAACATTATAGAGGTAAGTAAGGGTAAAACAAAATGAACACTTGACCAAATTTATAGGAATTATGTGGTCAGAAAACAGCCTAAGATACTAAAGACATCAGGACTTCTCCCATGAATAGTAGCAGTCACATGCAGACATAGGAAGGAGTTATCACAGCATTTCTGGGGGTTTATTTTTTTAGGCATCACTTGAGTCTTAACTCCAAATATATTGGAACATAGCATGCCACAGTGAGTTCCTATATAAAATACATAAGGTTCCTATATAAAGTATAAATCATGAGAGCAAGGACTTAAATCACATTATAGGTAGTAGCAGATAAAGAGATGCATTATAAGAAGATTCATTAGCCAAGGTAGCCATACAAGAAGCCAGGAAGGACTAATGTTATACAATATTCTGCAACCTGAGAAACACAAACTCCAGCTATACTAAAAAAATGGAGCAAAGGATTACTCACTCTGGTATTTCAGCTGCTTCAGTTCCCACTTCTTAAACTTCATATCTGCATGTAGATACCATGCAAGTCACCAGACATCCAGAAGTCCAAATTTTTCAAGAAACAAAGCTACACAAGTAAAACAGTACTGCTGCAGTTCCTCATTTATCAACATCAGGAAAAAGACAAGAAAAATCCTATCTGTTAAGACTGAACTCAAGAGTTCAAAAAAATCAAGGAAAATGAAAAAAGTGTTGCTTGTGCTCACATGCTCTGTGATCTGATCAGGAGTACAGATTGGTTACAGGTTAAGCAATTGGTTACAGGTGTCACTCATCTGAGACCTGACCCAAAGGAGCATTATGGGCTCCATAGATGCCTCTTCTTCTGGCATTTGGACTGACCTGAGTATGTGTTTAATCTTTTTGCAGTTGAAAGCACACAGTTCAGCTACTGACATTTTCTTATCTGAAGCTGATGTGAAAAAAAAGGAGGTTTAAAATTTAGTGTACTAGATTTCTAAGTTACAGTGCACAGAAAATTAAAAAAAAATAGCATGTGCTTACAGACATGTCAAAGCTCAGAAAAATAAGTGGTTTTGGTTAGGTTATATCTAGAGGTTTGAGTTTTTTAATTTTTCCTTTTTGTTTTAACATTATAAGCTTTAATCTGTGACTACTGACAAAATTCAGTGGAACTCTCTGATTCCATCCAGTAAACACACTCAGAGCCCCCTCCACACACACACTAACTCTTTTGATTCAGCTTACAATTAGATGAAGAGCTTGACAAATTCAATGGATTTTGTTCCTGTTATAATCCTTCTGAGGGAATGCCTAACTTTTTTTGCAGCTGGTGTCTCAATAGTCTATCTGTTTGGACTCTCTGTGCTTTTACCAGAGATGAAACACCCAGCATCCAGCTGCCTCAAACCTCCAGTTCTGCACTTGCAAAACCCATGCCAAGGAGTGGCAATTACCCTTCAATGACTTTATTGACTACAAATGATTAAGACAGGCATGACTGACAAAGCTGTACTGACCACTTTTATTTTTAACCCAGCACCATTCAGTGCCCATCCAGAATTAGCTCTGTGTGGTTCCTGCATGAAGGAATGCCTAACCACTCCTTAAGCCTGTGGGGCTCTTACAAAAAGAAGAGTTATCCTTTCATAACTGGTCATAACGGCTTTTGGAAATTTCTCATGGCTTTTTAGATTTTGGGGGAGGGCAACATAACTCTGTTGTTGTAAAGCTATATTTTTTTTATTATTTTCTTTGTTTGAATTAACTTATACTGCCATCATGTGGGCAGAAATAAGAAAAATAAGTATTCAGTGAAATCTCTCAACTTGAAAGCCTTACTTTCCTTTTCAAACATTCTTCTTACTACCAATGCGAGCACTTACTCAAGGTTACTGGAACAGGGGGAAGACAAACACCTGATTATTGGGTTTTGTTGTGACCCCACAGAAAATGTGTCAGTGCTTGAGGACCCAGTGCAAGGAGCTGTGTTGGAGCTGGGCAGTAACTGAGTAGAACAAGAGGTAAAGATGCTCTCCTTGATGCCTTGAGAAGGCTGACCTATAGCAGAGGCTGGACAGAGCTAAAGAATAAAGTAGGGATTTATTAAAAGCATCTCCTCCATAGATCCACCTTGGGCAGCACAAGAGCCCAACCAGGGCTACGCCCAAGAGGAACCAAAATGGTCCCAAAATGCATGGGCGGTCACGGGGTCTCTCACTTTGATCAGTTCTGCTCCATTTGCAGATTGGAGTTCATTGTCCAATTCCAGCTTTAGCCCATACAGTCCCATCCTTCTTGTTTTTCTCTCTTCAGCCCACGTTGTTTGTGCTCTTGGGCCTGAGATTTGGATCATTTGTCCTTGGTGCCCAGCTAGGGAAGGAATTGTTTTGTCTTCCTGCACTGTGCAGAGAGCTCAGCATGCGCTAATGTGAAGCTCAGACCCACACACTAATGCAGCACAGAATCTGGAAAATATAAAAGCTAAAACCTGAGGCATCATCCTGAGCACAGAGCTTCCGCTGCTCTTCCTCAGGCCCCTTGTCTGTCCATGACACAAGTCAAGGGGGCAGAAATCACAGAAAAACAGAGCAAGCAGATTCCAGGCAGGGTCTGATGCTCCATTGCAAGTGCAGAGTGAAAACAGAAGTGCCAAGTGCTGCCAGGCTGCCAAGCCATGCACAGGACTCAAGAAAGCAATCAGACAAAGGAAAAGCTCCTTTCCTTTGTCAGTCCCAAGGTGTTCACCCTCTTCCCTGGGTGCTGCAAGAATGTATTCACCTCTGAGCATTAGAAACTTCAACTCTAGTACTCTTGAGGATAAAGCATGAAAAGACAAAGAATGACCCAAAAGTATAAATCATCTTTTTTTTTTTTTTTTCACAAACAAACATAATTTGAAAGAAAATTACCAGAGAATTTAAATTTATTATACATTCCTTATTATTTTGAAGAACTTAATCATTTTGGAAAAAACCCCCACGCTTCTGTTGTCAAATAATAATTACTTGTATGGACTAAAGTTATTTAAAACACAAATTTTGTAATACTTTTGTATGGACTAAAGTTACTTTAAAAAATGTAAGAACCTTAAAAAAAAGAACTTAAAAAATAATATAAACACATTATACTGCCAAGAACCCCAGAAAACAGACTAAAATAAGAATATGTTGGAATTCCAGAAATTATTCTTGAAAGACTAGCAGTTTTCAAGTTTAACTACAAAATAGAAAACTAGGGCTAGGATGTTTGCATCCATAAATATCTATTGATATATGACAAATATCTATTGATCTTTGACAAATTTAGCTTAACAAAAATCTTTAACAGTCTTCAATGAAGTAGTAAAATGTCAAAGTGAAGGCTAAATTTGCCAGCTTCATGCTCTGTTTCTGCCCAGCCTTTATAAGCTGTTTTTCATGGCCCCAGTAAGTGGCACCAGCCCTCACTGTGTTCCTCAGGGTCCTCCTGGGTACAGCACAGCAGCATCCAACAGACAACAGAACATAAATAATATACTGATTTCCCTGGTAGAGAGACTTTTGAAGAGGGGTGATTCAAAATCCATGGAATATTCTTATTCAGGAATCTAACCTATAGCAGAAAATAACATTTAACACAAGAAAATAACATCCAAACTCTATAGGACCCAAGTCTGCATGCCATAATCAGTTTATAGACAAATTTATATTGTCTAATGTAAGCAATTTACACAAAAACATCCATGTACTGCCACGCAAGTGCTACTTGAGAAATCAATATTCACCAGGACTAAAAGAATATTTCCTCTACATTTAGGTACTGTGGTTACCCTAGCTTTTTCCCTTACAACAACTATTAATATCTGTTTTATTAGGAAATGTCAATTATAAGATTGTGGTAAGTTTAATAGCTTCATGACTGAGCTTTTTAACTATTTAATGTGCAGGAGTAACTTCATTCATTCATTTTCTGTGTGCCATTTCCCCCCGTGTTAAAATCAGATCTATTCCCACAGCTGTTCTGGGGCCTTCAGAACTTGTCATGTTGTATCTTGCTGTTGTTACATGCTACAGCTAGAGGTGAGAGGTAATTGAATTTATACCAGGTGTACATATTCGTGTAATATTGTAGGTAATAGGTAATTATTGTTACTTAATGTAACAATAAGTCTTTCAATTTCATAGCATTAATTTAGGTTAAGATCAGGTTAGTTCTCGCATTCATTAGGAGTGACAGCATTGTTCTCTCATTTGCCTTTAGACACAAGCTTGACAAACTAGACTAATAGAAAAAAAATAAATTAGATAGATTATATAGATTAGAATTTGAGGAAAAAGATGGTACAGTTGCAAAACCAGAGGAGAATAAAAAAAGGGAGGGGTGCAAATTCTATACCAAGAATTTCATCAAATAAAGTGACAAATTAGTTATCTCCAAGACATAAAGTTTTGTGCTATTTCTGTCACTAAAGCTGAGATTCAAGCTTGACAGAAAACACAGGACTCCTCCTAACCCATGGATCAAGCCTATGTGCAATAAAATAAACAGGGAAAAAAAAGGAAAAGAGAGCAGGCAGCACTTATTTAATCTATCCACTTCAGGTTCACTCAGTCGTAGTACTTTACATGAAAAAGCGCCTACTTTTCAAAGGAAATACCTTGATAAAAAAGCCTTGTGAACAGTGGTGCTGGAGGGCATCCAACATGTGAGGCTCATTTACCAGTGAAATGCTCACCAGCCTCAGCTGTAGCTCCTTATCTGTCCAACCACTTCCCTTGCAAGCAGAAATAATTCTCAAGAAACAGTGTAGGGAGTTCAAGGGAAGCAAATACCAGCACAAATGTATCCCATCCCTCTGCTCACACAATTTCTGTGGTGCAGTGTGTGAAGAAACTCTCCTGGCTTGAACTGAAGGGAGCTCTATGGATAAACACACTGCATTTTCACATTGAGTGAACATTTTCACATTAAGAAACTCTCCTGGCTTGGTTTGAAGGGAGTTCTATGGATAAAAACACTGCAGTTTCATATTGAGTATACTTTTAGCTTAAGAAGGATTTCTCTAAACACAGGGCAGAAAGAATGTTTCTTTGTTCTTTTAAGAAAGAAGAAATAAACATTATTTTAAGTTTCTTCTTTTAAATTTCTTCTTTAAAATATTTAAAATTGTTATCTGAGGTTCTGTGTTTACAGTTGAAAGATGACAGAAATAATTTTGTAGTCTCAGTGAGACTCATTCTCTCCAGTTGTGTCCAGGAAGAATGTATCACAGAATATCCTGTTAGCTACCTACCAATTCCATCAGAAAATAAAATATCTGAAATGAAAATGATAAAATATCTGAACTCTGGTACAGAAGACCCACACTGAAATACAGCCCCTCCAGCAAAGAGGGACCAGAGAAAATACATTGTGCCCTCAACATAAAAGAACAACTTTATCAACACACAGAGAAGCAGCAAGTGCTCAATATTCCTAGGCACAATTCTGCCTAGATAAAACATATAACAAAGAAAAAAACTCTTCTGATTTTTTTTCTACATTTGATTAGGCAGCAATGTCTAAAGGATTAAACAGTCCTGGGTCAGTATCTTCTCACCTTGCCTTAACTCATATTAGTCATTTAAAGTTCTCCTTTGCTTTCCTCAGATCACAACATGCAACAGTTGTGAGATAAACAAATGATTCTGGCCAATCAAACCTAGAAAAGTATTTCCCCTTTTTTCCATGAGGAAACAAACACATTTTAATTCTTCTTCCCTAACTATCCTAGATGTGAGTCCATATTTCATACAGTGTTTCCTGGGGCTGTCTGACCATTTCCATTTAATGCAAATGACTTGGTGGAAAAACAGGCAAGGGCTGCCCAAATCTGAGGGGATTCATTGCAAAATCTGCCTCCCCAAATTTGGGGGATTCATTGCAGATCTGGGAACAACAGAACATTTGAGCTAAAGCACTGGCCAGAGAGGCTGCTCAAATTGTGGTCACACACACTCTGTGGCCTGCAGCTGAACCCCTCAGTAGGGCATTTCCCCAGAGCTCCAGGAAAGGAAGGAGTTAATATTTTACAGTCTTTGCATTCCTCAGCTCTGACCCTCAGAGTCTGGCTGTTTGCCAGCTGACCACTCACACAAACTTGGGAGAACTCCAGGCATGGTGCTCCCACTCCAGTGTTCCTAGGGAGGAGAGCTCAGACCAAACTGATAAAATGCAAGCTTGACAAACTCAGAATTAACTTTAAGGGAATTAGCTTTATGATAAAGACAGGTGGGTTTGATAAACTAGCTGTTCACAAGGCTCAGAATTAGACACTGCTGTCTCACTGCACATCTCAGGGATGTGCCAAGGATTAGAAGCTCTATCCAGGTCTGAAACTTTCTGCAGCAAAACTAATCTTCTGAATTCATGGTTAGACAAATCCTGGCACAGATTGGGTGTGTTCATGCAAATACATGAAAGCACCTGCAAAAGTACAGAAGATGTGTCTTTAATAAAACCCCCTCAGTTCTCTCTCTTTCTTCTGAATGCTGTACTCGTCTCTCTCAAACAACTTGGGTCTAAGTGATTAATCTGTTTCCTGAGGTGATGGAAAAGAATCCCAGGGGCTTATGTTATAATCAGTTAAGAACTGAGTTGTATATACAAGGCTAAAACTGAAAAGACTGATGAAGAAACCTTTTTTTTCCTCAAGATTTCTGAAATTCCTACCTGAGGGATAAAGAGATCCTGTCATAAGTTCTTTTTATTTAAATAATATTTACCCACTTGTATCCCATATTTAACCTTACAAAGCTGTCATTTAGTTATTTATCTTATACATTTCCTAGAGGTCCAGACCCATGGACAGTTAACAAAACATGAGCGAAAACTGATTGTCTATCCTTGAATACATAGAATATAAACACTGCTCCACCAAAAGGCTGTTTAAAAACCTGAGAGCTGAACAAAACCTTGTACCTGGTGCTGTGCCATGAGAGAGTGCCCAAGGCTATGCCATGGCAACCACTCTGCCCTTACTCACAAAAATTTATCCATCCAAGTGTCCAAGCAGATTTGTATTCTAGTTATTCTAGTTTTAAAGGCTCTAAGCCTGCACTCCAGAGGAATTCCACTGCTCATGTGAGCAAGGGCAATGCTAGGTCAGAACAAGGCACAGAATTTGCCTTTCTGATCTGAATACACAGCTCTTCCAATGGGCTATGAGGTAAGTGTGGGCTGCAGCCACAGTTTTGGGGAAGTTCTGTCTTCATTTCTGCACATCCAGTGAAGAAGCCACCCTTAGGAAAACTTTCTAATCTAAAGTAAAAGCCCTAAGCTCAGCTCTGCTCCCCTTAATTTGGCCCCTTTGGAGGAAACAACACAGCCACAAGAAATTTCTGCAAATGGCTTTAAAAACAAATTCATCTGCTCACTCTGAAGACTGAAATATAAGCTGCCTTGGTCAGCAGGATTCTCCCAATGGCCCATGCCTTCTTTTAGGCCCTGCACACTACAGCTTAATGGAGGCTTAATGGAGCAAGTGTGGGGAAAGGGTTTCTGCACTATTATTGTCATTTCTAGTGTGACTGGAAAGGTTTGCAGAAGTCAGAGTGGTCCAGCAGCACCAAAACCTTTGATGTGGGACTTCCCTTCTGTCCTTTCTCTTGGGTTGCATTACGTACTGCTGGGTTTATCCTGCTCTCCTGCACAGGTTGTGAAGGAACAAGGCTCTGCCTCAGTGAAAGTAGGGATAAAATTGTGGCTCTACCAGTACCTTGCATGAATCTGGCAAAGTCCTATCTACTTTTCTGACCTAGATAGTCAGAATATCCAATCCCACTGTGGGGTAAGCAGTGGCCCACTGAAAACCAAAAAAACATCAGAACCGAGAGTGTCTAGGCTGAGGTTTGGGCTCAGAGCCACATAGTGCTGGCTTATCTTGAATTAAGGCTGGATAAGTCAGGGGATATCAGGCTACCCTAGGCCTCACAGAGAATAGGAGACAAGAGTTTGTGATGGAGACAGCACTGGCAGCCAAACTGGGAAAGGATTTGGACGGTGTTGCATTTTTGGTTTGGGGATTACCATGAGAAAAGACACACTATGGCAGATGAAAAATAAATTAGCAGTTTGCAAGTGAACAAATAATAGTTTCTGTTTGTGATAATATTATGAATTATGTTTGCAAAAAATAACCACACAAGGTTTAAAAGCCATTAAGCTGTCTAACAAGCAACAATGTTTTCTTGGGATGGACAAGAGAATAGAGATCATGAAGGATAAAATAAACCCATCCTTACTGTTCCAGAAGATGGGATGGCAAATTGTTGTTAAGGGAATTCCCAAATGAAGATTTCATATAAGCTACTGCATTTAGTAGTCCTTTGAAAGAGAGCATTTCTGTCCCCTTTTTCGTCTTTGTACTTTGGCCTATCTACCTCCCTTCCTACTGTCGTTTTTCAACAACATTTTAAACAGCCTCTTCTTGAAAAACCCTTTCCAGGACTATCCTTTTTGTCTTTCTCTGTCATTTTTACTGATACTAGGAGTAAGGAAGTTACTGGTGACCACACTCGGGAAATGCTTTCACCAGACTGCTTTTTGAGATTTCTCTTGCAATAAAATCTGGGAGAAAGTCACCCATCCTTTTAAGTGACTGATATGCACTTGGCTTGCAAGTGTTGCTTTACATCTGAGAAGGATGGGAGGCAATGCAACAAGTGCACATCAGCTGATGGAGCATGAAATTCTCAAAGTGAAACACACTAACCTTTCAGATTTTAAGAGGCAATATTTCGTATCACACACAAGTAGCTCCAGAAAGGCTTATGCCTAAATGCAGTTCCCAGATAAACAAGAATATCAGATTTCATGCATGTTGAGGGACATGATCTGATACACTGCAAACAGAAAAGAACAAACTGGTTGCCATTAGGCAAATTTTCACTCTACCAGGACAATTTAAGCTGATGAATGATTTTTTTTTCTTTTCTTCATGATATACATGTGAAGTAACTCTACTGAGGGCTGTAATCCATGCCAAAATGAAATCTTCACAAAGTATGAGTCAATAGTGTTCACCCAGAGCAGAAGTTTCTATGTAAAAAACCCCCAAAACCAGGTAGAAGGTAAAATCGGATCTTTTGAAGATACACTGAGCTAATGATTCATTAGTAGAACTAGTTCAAACACTTAAAACATCATAATGAATTGAGGGCTCAAAAGACTTGTCAGGTAAATTAAGACAATTATTTTGGATTGGTTGAGAATGCAGACTAGAAAGAGACAGGTCAGCACAAACTCAATAATACAGGAGATCTTGTGACAAATCCTCAGGGAGACAGAAGCATTAAATTTAGATGGTGGACAAAGGAATTAGTTACATTAGAGTAATTGAGATCAATTGGAACATCATGTCCTTGCTTGAGTCATGGTTTCCCTTGTAGTCCTTCAGAACAATTACTACTTTATCAGAACAGGGATTAAGATAAGAGCTTCAGAGCTGCATGTGCTTAATTGGGGTGATATACAGCTTGTACTGGGATGTTTCTTCACAGAAAAACCCCTGAGTTTTGTGATGCATCACCTGAACTGGTCATGAAAGAAAATACTTGTTTAAAAACTCTGTTCCTAATCATATAAAATAAGAGCAGACAGGCTAAAGTTTCATTAAGAATATAAATAATTGATATATTGGCCTTATATCATGATGCTTTCCCTGCCCACAATCCCTATAAGTATTATTAGCCCTGCAGCCCAAATAAAGTATTTTCAGATTTACTTAATTGCTTTTTTTTTATATCTGTGATCTTCCCCATGGAATTGGACAGGGCAGAAATTCACAAAAACAAATTTTCAAGAAAAAAGTTTTTGTTCAACCTTTGCCAAAAAAAAAAAAAAAGTAGAAAGAAGAAGGGAGACATTTTGAAGCTGCTGAGCAAACTCAACAGTTGATCTAAACAGTTGAACTGTTGATCTTAATTCATTTTGTTGAATAGTAGGGAGTTTATTCCCCACAAAATGAATGATTTCTGCAACACACCTTTAAAAAAACAAAATAACCAAAAAAACCCCAAAAACCACATCTAAAGATACTAAAAAAAAACCCACCTCCCAAAAAACCCTAAACAAAACCACCCCCCCAAAAAAAACCCAAAAAAAAACCCCAAAAAAACCAACCAACCAAACAAAAAAACCCCATAAAAAACCAAAACCCAAACCACAGCCTATGTCATTTATTTGAACTAAACCACATTTTTGTGGGTTATATTTAATTCAGTAGTTTTATTTCAATGAGAAGACAGAAAGTTTTCTTCCCTCTATTTCTCAGCATGCATCTACTGGAAGCACAAATAATCTCATCCATTGCAAAATTTTTTTCAAATGTCTGTTAGAATAACTAATTTTTAATGACTTTTGCTTTGTCTGTGGCTACATTAGTGTAGCCTCTAGAATGTTAGGAGACTTATTTGTATCTGCCACTGCTTTGCAGGTACCAGTGATTAAAATAATCACCAGCAGAGGCAAAGCTGAGATACATGAAAAACGAGCTCCAGCAGCTCCAGTTAGTGGTAACCACTCTCAGGAAATGCTTTCACCAGACTGCTTTTTGAGATTTCTCTTGCAATAAAATCTGGGAGAAAGTCACCCATCCTTTTAAGTGACTGATATGCACTTGGCTTGCAAGTGTTGCTTTACATCTGAGAAGGATGGGAGGCAATGCAACAAGTGCACATCAGCTGATGGAGCATGAAATTCTCAAAGTGAAACACACTAACCTTTCAGATTTTAAAAGACATTATTTCCTCTCCTAATTCGTGTGCTTAACAATGAACACAGTTACCCCTTAGGAAGAGAGAAAAACGTGAGATAAGAATGGCACAGGAAGCTCCAGAAAGGCTCATGCCTAAATGCTGCTCCCAGAGAAACAAGGATATCAGATTTCATGCATGATGAGGGACATGATCTGAATCACTCCAAATAGAAAAGAACAAACTGGTTGCTGGGAGAGGCTGAGCTAAATGAGGAGGACAAGGAGAAGTTCACTGGGGTACAAGAGTGGCTGATAGGAGAGATGCAAAAAAACCCCAAGTGAGCAGCATAAGACATGCATGAAATTGGAGATTTCTGTTTGTGTGTGACACTGAGCTGAGGAGCAGAGGCTGGAGGTGCTGGGAGCAAAAGAAGAATGTGCAGCCTTGTTCATATTTCCTGGAATAATTAATATTTCCTGGAATATGAACAGCCAGGTAAAAGCTGGAACAAGGACTATGGTACAGGTGAGAGGTGACAAGAGGATTTCCCCTTGCCTGTCTCCTTTGGGTGATGCTGCGCAAGCAAACACAACCTTCAGAAACCTGATGCTGCTTTGGTATTATTATCAATGCTTTAATGAAGGGATGACCACTGTTGGGCTAAAAATGATTTATTACTCAGATTAAACATCAGCCTCAGGGGCTGTGAGATTTTAGAGGAGCAAGAACTCAGCCATAGCTCAGAGTAGTCACAAGTTCTTTGTTACAAGGCAATACAGAAATTTCTAATCCAATGGAAAGCTGCCACAAAGTTTATTTTGTGTTTCTAACCTGTCACCTTTACTTAATCCTGCTGCACTGTGGATGCTTTCATCCAATGGGCTGATATCTCACCTACACACACATGTGCTTCTGTTATAACATCGGAACTCTGAGCTTGCTCTATACAATTAAATTACTGCACTATAAACCCTTCACCTCACTTACCTAAGGCATATTCTTACTTACAACCACAGAAACATAAGTTTATGATTTTTCTGCTTAATGTCTGTGTATTGTATTTTTCCATCAAGCCAAGCTTCTTCCAAGGCTGCAGATCAAACCCTCCAGTATCTGTGAAAGTTTCTGTCTCTCCATTTCCTACAGGTATGAGACAACCAAAAAATCCCAGACACGTTTATCTGCCCTTGCCTGTCACCCCTCATTTACTGAAATTCACAGTACCTGTGCCTGGACTGAAGGAGGCAGAACAGACCTGGACAAGCCCAAATTGGTGGAGAAAGATGTAGTTCATACAAGAGAAGCAAACGTGAGAAGTGAAAAAAAATCCAACAAAAAAAGAGCACGCACTTTACCAAATCAGGTAAAATAAGGAAATGTCAGGTGTAAACATTGATATGATCTTAACTTGACTTTGCCACATACAGAATGAAATAATTTTAAGCTTAATTTCAGTTTGTGACTGAAATTAGAGTTCAAGCCCTTCTTTGCTATCATTTTCTAATTATTAAATACATATTAACAAGGAAGTAGTGAACAATGTTTAAAAACTTGCTATGCTGAAGTAGCTGAAGCACAAATATGATTTTGCTGCCTCTAGACTAGTGAAGGATAAATAGTTGCTCCCAATCAATGAAGCTCATTTGAATAGGGAGTAAATATTTACATCTGAATGATGAATATCTGAAAAGCAGATTTATCATGGAAAGCATTATAGGCCGTTAATTGCAGCACTATTCAAGTTGTCACAGAGCTAACATAAATTACACATTTCAAAATGGAAAGACAGGCATTTTTTATGCTTCCTTTAGATTAATTTACTATAAGCATTATAGCTTCTTCCAGCAAAACAACATGGAAGAGGAAATCTGATGGTTGGGATTAATTACCATAAAATTATCTGTGGACAGTGTCTCATCACAAGAAATAGATGTCTTTTCTTGCTGATGAGATGAAGTCAAACATCAGCAAACAAATCTATTTCCTTACTGCTGGGATGGAGATGGATATGAAATGATGAAGGGTAACTGCAGATTGTTCAGAGCCTCAGAACAGAAATATTGAAGTCCCCTCATTTTCCAAAAAGTTTTATTTAGCCAAGTGATAAATAAATAAATAAATAAAGACCAAAAAAGACCTGATGAGGTCTTTATTTTTTCTAAATA
Organism: Peucedramus taeniatus; assembly: GCA_013400575.1. NCBI lineage: Eukaryota > Metazoa > Chordata > Aves > Passeriformes > Fringillidae > Peucedramus > Peucedramus taeniatus. Next base: position 11,275 of record WBNO01001851.1, on the reverse strand, counting down.
TTTCTTGCCTTTTTCTAGAAAAACACGAGTTTGGGTGCATTTCTAATATTAATGTAGCTTTGGCTACATTACATCTCCTGCCACGGTCTCAATTTTACCTTACTGTTTATATTCTCACTGTTTTTTTCCCACCTGCTATGGGCGCTTAAAGGCCACTTTAATGCCCTGTATGACATGTCATTTTGAACTATAGAGCTTTCATCCCAAATGCAAGTTTTATTTAAAATAAAATATGTCATTTAAAAAGTAACTTAAACCAGAAAAAAAATTGTGCTACTTCTTTCTTTGGTGGGAAAAAGGAACTATATTACACCTAGAATTCAACTTATTCCCAAATTCCTTCAGTGAAAAATATGCACTTTTGAGGTTAAAAATTCTGTTATGAATTCTGGAAAAAAAATAATAGAAACATGTTCAATTTTTTTGCCCTATTTTTAGACAGATTATAAAAAACACGAGTCTAATGAATACCATAATTATGTTACACATCTAGTTTGAATATTTTCTGAGTTTAAATCAATAGCATTTGAGAAAGAACAGAATCTCAAAGTCTCCAGAAACAGAGCAGAAAATAGCTATTTAGCTATATATTTATATACACATGGTATATATATATAAAGATATATACTGTATATATATATTATAAATATATATTAAAATATAAATACATGTACGTCTCATATATATATAAATTATATATATATAAATAAATATAGCTATATATATAGCTATAAAAGATATTTTTCTGGAAAAATATCCCTCATCTGTCTGAGAGAAACGTTCTGGCAAAGGAAGGCATTGGAGCAGTATTACTGTTCCTAATGAAAAGATTAATCTTTAAGTGAGGTCACTCACTACCACTTGGGAGGACAAGAGGAAAGCACATGAGAAACCACTAAAAAGTGGATTTTTCTATTTTCCTGATATACTGACCCTGGTTAGCTTGTCCTGAACTTGTCATGAATACACATGAATACACAGTGCAACAGTTATTTCCCATCAGTGCCTGCTCTCCATGTGAATAAGTGAATAAAAATACTGTATAATGAGTGAATAAAAATGCTTCATTTTCTCATTGAGTACCATTTCATGCTGATAACCCATGAACTCATGCACTTTTAACAGATACTACAAGAATGAGGGTGTGGAATGTGTGGAAATGCTCTCCTGGCTAGCAGATAAGCTCCTGGCTTATCTTGGCTACTTGGGACCACCAGCTCCAGCTAATGTCCTTTCTCTTGTATTCCCACTGATATGAAATAATTCAAATCAGGCTGGTAACAAATGAGACAAAAGAGGCAAAATCCTTCTCGCTAAGTCACACAAAGCACCCAGGCCTTGTCTCAATAGTGACCACAGATTCCCTTTTTATGTGTCTGACTGAAGCTGAAAAGCATGGCAAAAAGAGCAAAACTCCTCATACTCTGTGCAAGCCAGAATTGTCAGGAAAATAACAATTAATAAATAACAACTGGCATTTGTTTAATAGCTGCAGTGAAACAAGGCATGCAAAGGCAATGTGATAAATTGTGATACACTGTCTGTGGATCAGAATGAAGCTGAGGTGCTTCAAACCTAAATTTATAGATAGGGTGTCTTAATCAAGGTGGACAGACATGATGGAGCAGTGTTGAGGAGATCCCTCAACATCTCCATCATATTCCAGCTGGAGAGAGAGGGGAGTTATTTCTGCTCAGACTGATTCAGGTACCCCGAACCTCTTAGTACACACATAACCAAAGTTTTCTGAGGGAAAACTGATCTGCAAAGCTTTGCTTTCCAGGCTGCAGGAAGCACAGGGCTGTCCGTCCGCCTGTCTCTCACATGTAACAGAAGAACATCAGTAATCCCAGCACCATTGGCCAAATAGGGTCTCATCCATAGAAATCCTATTTCTGTTCCTGTCCAAACCATGATTTGGCCTGCTTCCTAAATCATCTCCCTACTCCAGATTCTGCACTGTGTTCAATAGCAGCTTATGCTTGGGGTGAAGCTGGAATGGCACCAGACCAGTTTAGAGGACATCATTCCAGATTTAGGACTGACTTTCAGCTGAAGAAAGATCCTACATAGCTCATGAGATGAGGCTGAGCTGGGACATCCCCCTGTGACATTTTGGAGCTGCAGCATGGCTGGGATGCCCCCCTGTGACATTTTGGCGAGACAGCGTGACTGGGATGTCCCCCTGTGACATTTTGGAGCCCAAAGTCAGGTCCAAGAGTGTGGCTAACACTCCCTGGTCTGGTGTCCCAAAGTCCCATCAGGCAGTGCTTTCCTCTCTGCTCTTAACAAGTCTGCAAAATTGGGATTAAGGATTCTCAGGTCACCCCTCAGATCCCTGATTTCAAATGGTACAAACTAAAAACAGTCAAGATGTGTTTTTAGCCTGATGTGCCACATGAACATCATTTCATTGCTGCACAGGAAGGCAGCTGTCACACCAGGCAGAGCAATATTCCACTGAGCTCTGAATGCTAGATATTCAAAACTATAGCCAGTCTTCAGCAAAATCTTCCTAATTCTCATGTTCTGTCATGCAATTTCACACATTTGAGAAGAACAGGCTGTTGGAGGAGAGGAATGAAGGAGGCACAGATGATTTCATCAGAGTCATCAAGCCCCTGTTTAACTTATGGCACAAAAAAAGCTAATAATGTTTAAAATTATTCCTTTTATTTGGGTAATTTGTCCACTCTCTTCTCTTTTTTCCTTCTTTTAATTTCATATATATGTATATGAAATTAGATAAATATATTATATATGTATATGAAATTATGTATATATCCTATATATGAAATTATATCCATATTTTATATATATATATAAACTTATCTCTATATCTACAGTGTATCACAAAAAATATATATTTTGTATATATATTTTATATATATACATATACACAAAATGTAAATGAGAAAATAAGAAGCAGGGAAACAGTAGTTAGGAATTATATCTAAAAATGAAATTAGGACCACAACATTTTTGTCTAAATGTAAAAATGCTATACTTTTGGCTGTTGGGAGTTTTTGTCAGAACATAAATAGTGTGAACTGTAGGTTAAGGGCCCTAAGTAAACAAGAAAAATGTAAGTGATGCTTTTGTCCCTTTCCCTTTGAAAGCAAACGATGAAACTCACTACTATAAAAGAAAAGAAAAAAAGTTCAAATTGTATTTGGAAAATGAAAAATCAGAGTGAAAATTATATGTCAGAAGAGAAACAAACAGCAGCTCTAAGGTCTCCCATTGCAAATTTTTCTTTTAGGCATAGTCTAGTAAATCACTGTGGGAGCTTTCTAATGAGAAAGAGATGTCAGGTCAAACCCACTGTGTTTCCAGAGCTATGTATCACTTTCCTGCAAGGGCACCTTTGTTTTTCTGGGCTTAAAAGATATGCTCTAGTGGCTTTTTCCTAGACACAACTATTTAATTAATGCCAAGAACCATGAAATGGCAAATACAAAAATGCTGGATGATGCTGTGTACTACTGTGCTGCTGATTGAGTTCAAGTTCTGTTTCACTGCTATGCCTAAGAGTGCCAGAGGAAGGCAGAAGATGAACATATTTTCTGCATCAAATTGTAGTATTGTAGTTCTTGACTACTCCACAAACAAGTTCTGAATAAGCCACAGACTGTAGAGTCTCTTAAAGCTAACTACATACAAATTATAAATTTTAGCCTTGAAAAGAAGACAATCTTCAGAATGATCAAGACTAAGAGAGAACAATTAATTACAAGAGATTACTTTACCCACGTGATGCATTTTAAATTTCAGATATGTGTATGCACTGAGAAGACATCACTTTTCCCTACGTAAAATTGTATATCAGCTTAAAATAGACAGTGTTGCATGGGTTGAGGCCTCATTATGGGAAAAAACGTGGTGCCTGTGCTGACTGTACTTTAATTTTATATTATTGACTGGTCATGAGAAGTAAAAAGGCTTTTGCACTTGTGGAACTGATTTATAACTGCCAATAACACTCTTGTCTTCTGATACAGAATTTCTATTTCTCTGTGAAGAGATTACAGTGAGTTAAAATAGTTCATAATTTAAGAAAAAAATTTAGGAACCTGTTGCTCCAGTAGCACAATCAAAGAACACAGATAAGGTATTAACTGCAAAGAAAAGAAAAACTCCAAAGCAACCCATAAAAAATTAAAATAATTTTTAAACCATATAAAAATTCCCACACCTGATTTGTGCACACAGCTATTTGTGGCTGTTACACAAAAACTCTTTCTCACTCTACAGTATCCTGAATGACCTCCCTTAAACAGCATTTTTGCCCCTCCAAGTGACACATTTCCACTTTTCAGGATCGAAAATATAAAAATATCAGCATGGAGGGGACATGAAGTCTTTTACCTGAATTTTTTAAAATGGAATCAGCTGTGGCATAATAACCAAAATGCAGCAGACTGCAGTGATTCTCTGCTGTGTTTCTGGACACACACATGCAAAACCCTTAGAGGGGAACAAGGCATTCTTTCAGCGCTGACAGCTGTGCTCTCTCTATATATATTATGGCACTATATATTATGAGGCATAATTCTGGATGAGCAGTAGGGTGGATTGAAAATGGGATGAAAGTTCAGGCCCAGAGTCAGTAACCACTGGTGTACCACCAGGCCCAGCCCTATTTAAAACAGAATCACAGAATCATTTAGATTGGGAAGGAGCCTTGACATCATTGAGTCCAACCCAGTACTGCCAGGTCCAGCACTAAACCATGTCCCCAAGTGCCACATCATGGTTTAAAATGATCTACAGGCATCATGACTGCACCAGTTCACTGTTCCAGCCCATGGCAATCCTTTAAATGAATTATTTTTTTCCTAATATCCTATCTAAACACCTCTGGGTCAACTTGAGGTCGTTTCTGATAGTTTGGATGATGGGGCAGAGTGCTCCCTCAGCAGGTTTGGGGTGCCACAGCCCTGGGAGAGTGGCTGCTGTGCCAGAAGGTCACGCAGTAGCTCAGTCACCTGGAGGAATGGCCTGGCAGGAACGTCCCCAAGACCAGCAAAGTGTGAAGTCCTGCACCTGGAAAACTGGGCACCAGCAGGGAATTGTGCCTGGAATTGTGACGAGCTGGAATGCAGCTTGGTGGGAAAGGCTTTGGAGGACACCAGGCTGGACAAGAGCCATCAGTGTGGCTTTGCAGATTAATCATGTCCTGGGCTGTACCAGGAGGATTGCTGCCAGCAGGAGCAGCCACAGGAACAGAAATGAGGGGATCCACTGCTCTCCTCAGCCCTCCTGGGGTCAGGGAACTGCTGTGTCCAGGGCTGGTCTCCCCAGTCAGCAGAGAGATGTGGAGATACAGAGAAAACCCAACCAAGGGCCTGGAGCCGCTCTCCTGAAGACAGGCTGAGAGCTGGAACTGTTTAGCTATATTAAAACTACAGAAAACTACATTTTACAATGGCAGATTACAGGTCCTTTGCTTTTGTCTCTCTCTTTGCAGTTTCTAGAACATCCTGGGCACCTAAACCCAGTGGATAAATCTCATAGGAATTTGCTTCTGGCTAATAGAAATGCAGCATGCTGCTAAAATCCTACTCATTGTGCCTGGGCTTTTCTGTTTTTTTCTCAGCTGACAAATTATATGTATTACATGCATGTATTCTTCCAACTTCGTACTCATATCATCTCTGTATTATTACTCCACATAAAGTCAACATAAAGCTTTTCAAGTGTACTGCAGGACTAGAACAATTGGGTTATTTTTTACTCCATGTTAACTGAAAGATCAGAGATAATATTTTTTATTATTAAGAAATTATTTTCAATAATTTTGAATAATAAAAATTAAATAATTTATAAAATAATAAAAATAATTCATTGAATAATAATTATTATCAATAAATTATTTTCATTAATTTTAAAACATAAAACCTAAAATTTCTGTTGCAACATAATTTAACAAATCCTGGAGCCAGATTTCTGGATCCAGGTTGTATTTATAAAAGCTGAGATTACTTGGTGCTTGTTACCACTGACCACTGCAAAGCCCTTAAATGTCTCTGCAGGTGAGTACAGCTTCATGGCACTGAACTGCTTAAATTCTGTTTGACATACCTCAAAGTCCTGTACACATTTTCAAGGTAAGACTCTAAATAAAACAAAACTCAAAAAGAGACCCTCTAGGCTACAATATCACACCAAAGGCTCATGGTCTGTCACAAACCTACCTGGTTCTGCTGTCCTGGGGAGTTGCCCTTGGGAACCACTGTATCATCTGCAAGGATTTTAAAACTATATGTCAGTCACCTTAATTGCCACCCCTATGTTGTCATTTTCATGGTTAGTACATTTTTCTTCTCTTTGAAGATGCTTCATTATTTTCTAGCTGGATTAGTCATTCCAACAGGAGTGACTAAAACCAATGACTAAGAGCAGAGATTATTCTAAAAATAAGAAAATACAACACTAATTACCAGGCAAGAAATTAATGTTTACAGATTTTTCACTCTTGCTTTTTACATGCTTAACACTTCCCAGCTTCAACAAATCTAAATGCACTCAGCCAGTTCCAGAATATTTACTTCCAAGAAAAAAATAGATGGACATGTGTGAGAATAATCATTGTAAAAACTGTCCATGTTCTCTTAAAGGCAAATGGAACTACAGTAATCAGAAGATGCAGAAAACTGTAATTTTGCAGTGAGAACTTTTATTTACTTCGAGTTTTGCTTTATGTAATGTACGATAACGTTCAACAGAATGTACCACACATTTCCTGGAAATAAATCCATTTCTATATTTACATTGAAAAGGCTAATATCCTCGAGATCTTTCAGGGCCTGCAGACACATCCCACAGATTTGATGCCCTGCCTAACATATTCTTTAAATTTATATCCAACCTCCATTTGCCACCAAATGGAACCACCATGGCAAATGGAGGTTGGATAAAAAAATTGTGAAAGCTTAAACTGACACAGTTCAATGTCAAAGTTTATTCTACTATTTACTGTATAGATAAAGCCCACAAAAGAAAACTGATTACACAATCAATGTAAAATGGAGACCAGGGATACAGAAAAATAAAAGTGAAAAGGGTAAGAGAGACCATCCCTTTGAGTCATGAGGGTCACACTGGATCCCCTTGCCAAACTTGCCTCAAACTTCATCAAGAGATTTTGTTTAAAGGATTTAGCACGATTTAATCATTGACTAATTTAACACTTACAAGTGAGCACTGGGCAGCAGAGGGGCACAAGGAGCCCCAGGGCTGTCAAAGGATGTGCAGACCTCTGCTTATAGGGCTGCAAGGTGCATCTGTTAGTCCCCAGGTTCATTCATTTAGAGACTAATTAGTATTAGTAGTAGGCTAAGCACAGGTGGAAGACAGGTAGACAGGCAGAAGAATTATTAAAAAAGGCCTTATGAAGTCAGGCCTGGCTTTGCTGAATTGCCAAAGCTGCCCTGTCACTTCTTCCAAGTGCAGCTGTCAGGCAGCTTGCAAGTTTCCATGTGAAGCTATTTTGAGGATGAGAACTTTGTTAACACAACAGCCTATTCTGAGGGTGAAAAACAAATGCACCTGCAATAACAAGGGGTTTGTCCCATGAGAAGGAGTAGAAAAAATATGTGAACAGTCCAAGAATAGAGAGGTGTGATAGACAAGTAAAATGCTATTTACTAACCAATGAATTAGGTGGCAAGAAAACTACTAACCAATGGGAGCCACACACGAGGTCTGTAAAACTGTAAAAACGAGTTATGTGAATAAAGAATCAGCTTTCCCGCATGAAGAAAATTGAGTCCTGGCTGATTTATTCCATTAATTCAGGCAGTAATGTGATGTCCCAGTGATCCTAAATCAAAGGATCTCTGGATTCCTGTGATTGCAGGGTCTGGATTCCTGGGATTGTAGGGTCTGGATTCCTGGGATTTTAGGGTGCCCAAGGAGCAAGGGGAGGAGGGAGGGGGCCAGGGGAGGGCACTGCACCGCCAGTGGTAAGTGTATGTTCTTGTAAAATTACTTTGCTACTTAGCTCTACTTACTTTTTTACTTTTACTTCAGTGTAAGATTACTTTTCTACTCAATGTTAGGTCAATCAGGGTTGGATCCAGGCTAAGTGGCAAGATTAGGCAAAGATTTGTTGCAGTCAGAGCTAAGCCTGTAACAGCAGAGAGTTCATTAATAAATCCTGACTGAAGGAAAAAGCTCAGCGTGGACAGTTGTTTGGATAGTGGATTTCAGTATTTTTCTTAGAAATGTACAGATACTTCTTGATTAAATTATTGTTAATATAATTATCAATTAAATAATCCAATTAATTGTATATTTTGTATAATAAAACAATTAATTAATTTGCTTTCCCTCTTACTTATGTTTATTCTACCAAATATATTTATATCATATAAAATAATATTTTGATTATAAATTAATATTATAATAGAGCTTCAAGCATCACTTAGGTGACTTAGAAATCAGAATCCTGCAGCATCATGTGCTGAATAAAAGCAGGAATGGTGCTGATCCTAGAGTAGATAGAGACAACAAGATGAAAATGACTACCAAAACTAAATAGTGATAAAAAGATGGCAATCTAACAGGCAATACACCAAACACATTCTGTACCAGATGCTTACAATTTCATTTATCAGTCACAGGAAAAATACCAGGGCAAGAAGCTGTTTTGACTGAATAGTTCCCAGCTGTGGAATTGAGGTCAAGATCAGAGACAAAGAAATCTGCCAATACAGTAAATGTGGTAGAATAACTACCTTACACAATTGTTCTGGTAACAAGATCCAATTTCATCTAATGCAAGTGTTCAGGTAGAAATGGTAGCAGAAGAAACTATTACTGCTGAATATCATATAATAATCCTAATCATAATATTATCATATTCTATTATTTCTCCTCTGAGTGAAGGACTAAGAATGAATAATAAATTCATCCGATGAATCAGATTTTACCCTTGTTGTTTGCAGATTAGGTAAGCATAGCTGGAAAGGTATGAACATGTACTGATATTGCAATATCAATATTGATATGTTTGCCCTACCAGTTTGATGCAGTTACCTTCCTATTCAAACAGTTCAGAAAGATTATATGCCAATTAAAGCCAATTCAAGTTTATTGACTATTGGCTGCTATTCCACCTGTCCTGTTTCCATTTTAACTAGAGTTCACTCACTGTTTTTTTGGTACTCTTTAGTTGTTAATATTGTTGTTGTTACTGTTAGTTTTCTTACCTCATTTCTGCTTCCAGTAAATTGTTCTTCCCTCAACCTGTGATTTTTCCTTTTGAATTCTCCTCTTTGGCCACCTTTGGGTGGAGAGGGAAGCAAGTGAGCAGCTTGAGGTTCTGGAGTCTCTCTGAGGGTGTTACCAAAAATCAGTGAAAAAAAAAAACAACCTCCTTAACCGTAATTTAGGGTGTTATTATTTTGCTGTACTTTGGGAATTTAATCCAACATTTGGGACACCTTTTCCTTTTTTGCCACTGGCATAACCCCATTTTTTGGGTTCAAAACTACATTTTTAGTGGGGTAGGCATGAAATCCTAGAGAGCAATGTTATTGACTGGGATTTATTTGGATTGCAGACAATTGATGACACAACAATTTAAACTTTTTTTCCAGTTTCATGTGCACCCCTACACAGGAATGAAAAGATAAAGAAAAGCACAAGAAATAAATAGGTATTGACACTTATTTTCATGGCAACCAATTAAGTTTTCATTGATATTGAATTGGATTTTGGGTAGTAAAACAAGATCTCAAACTGCACAATGTTGAAGTGTTAATCCCAAACACTCTGTTGTGCTCTTCCAGTACAGCTGGAAAACTTCTGTATATAGCAAATTCAAAAAACAAATAAAAGCTAAGCTTTCCCAACCCCTCTAGGAATGCATGCAGAGAAGAAGCACATAAAGAGGAACGTAATGCCTGGTCATTTTTTATAGCCTTGTTGCCTGTAACTCATCTGCAACTTCAAGACTTTTCTGTGCTTGTTGGCAAGCAGGAATATGTTCAAATAAGCACATGGGAGGTAAAGAAGTAAATGAAAATTTTATTTGAAGTGAGATATTTTTCCTGAATGCTTTAAGAAATTACTTTAATTTTACCTGAGAATATCTGGAAGTAAATCTGATTTTCAGCTGAGGAATAGAAATCCCATTAAAGGCTATTAAAATAACATTATCTAATCAGTGTAGATTCTATACATATAATATAAATAATACAATGTTCAAATTCTAAATCAACATAATTGATATTAGTTCTCTTCATCATCAGTAATATTCCACCTGACATTTCAGAAACATTAAATTCATCCGAAATTTCATCCATTGATATTCTCTATTGTTTGAACATCGTAGTATTTGAATTCTTTCATCTGAACTACTCTGACTCTGTCTGGTTTAATTGAAAAATGACATATGATCATAAAGACAAAAAATATTCAGTGATTATTGTTACAGTACCATTTTTTCAGCTGCTGGGAAAATACATTAAATGGCAAGGTCAGGAAGGAATTGCATATCTAGAACCAAAGACATTTATGAAAGGATTCAGTATGTTAGCCAGCTCCTTTTCAAATGATTCATGCTTAATTCTTCCAGTAATATTCATATTGGCATTTTACAGCCAGCTCTAGGGAAAAATTTACTTTCTTAGCTCTGTTATTTGAAAAAAATTCAGATTTTGTTTCAGGGTGGGTAGGTTAGAAATACTATAGAGCCCTTTCAAGTTCTGAAGAGTCTCATTCTGCCATGTTTACACATTTGCAGCGTAATTTCCATACATACTTTCACTGATTCCTAGGACTGCTTTTGTAGATGAAAGCAGCAAAGCCAGCAGAAATAGGCCAAAATTTTTCCTCACATTCTACTCCCCTTTAGATAATATAAAGTAATTCAACAGACTTACAATAGCATAACTAAGAACAGAATTGTTTGGGCTCTTTGCCAACTGTATTTCCAGCTAAATACCAAAGGTTAATGGTTCAGAAGTACCTGAAACACACATGGTGAAATATCTGCAATGAAGAGCACGTGGCTGATTTTCATTCATTATATTGACAGTGCTTTTTGTATCTGTGGATCATATTTGTGATGAGTATACAAACACTAGTTTCAAGTTTATTTTTAAATTTATATAAATCAGTCTTTAATTATATACTTATACCTATTTTATATTACTTATAATACACTGCTATACATTTTTAATATATTTCCATCAATTATATCAATATATTATCAATATATTGATATAATTGATGGCAATATAAAAATATAATATGTATTATATTG
>WBNO01001849.1:245-37945 GCA_013400575.1 Peucedramus taeniatus | reverse complement strand
CCAACATGGAAATGAACACAGAGACTTACAGAAAGACACCTATCTTCTTGCATTCATATCTCAAACTGAACTCCACCTCTGCTGTTCACAGAAAGCCCACTGGAAGGAAGGACAGACCAGGAACTTTGGAGTTCTGGATCTGACAGACCTCTCAACACGGAAATTCCCATGTATTGGCAAGTAAATATGCAAACCCATTCAAAGGCATGCCTTTGTGCCAGTTAACAATTTAAATTGTCATGGGTAGTCATACTTGAGCATCTCATAGAGGCTGCTACTGTCAGTTTTATATCTGCCAGTGCTAGTGAAACTGCAGATCACAGTTGGGAAGCTGAATGGGCATGCACACTGCTCTGTGCTAGAATGTGGCCCAACAGAAAATCAGGACCCACTTAGAAGACTTTCACTGAGAATTTGGGAACCCTGTCTCTCCACAAGAAACCACAAAATAAATAGCAGAACTAACAAACTAGACTTGGATGATCAACAAAAGATACATACAACCATTATAATTCTACAAATACCATCTGGGTTTTTTCCATTATAGGAGAAAACCTGTGAGCTATATTCATATACAAAGCACTGTCTTATATGAATGAGAGTATTCTAAATTCACACTGAAAAGCTGAATTATTGTTTAAGAAATTTTTTTTATCCCCCATGCACATAATCTTTAGGCATGTTAAAGACAGTACATGAAGTTATACATATATGGTTAAATATGTTATATTTATACATATATGGTTAAAGCAGTGTGGTTCTTTTTTTAACTAACACTCTTACCCTCTTTTCTTTGAGTTCTCTATTATTTCAGATTGCATTTAAGAGAAGACAAACAGTAAGAGGCTAGTAACTTCAGTAGTGCTATACCACTGAACTATAATTGCCTGCCACAATAAATTCCTAATGAGCACAACTCTTGCCAGTGGAAGGTTGCCCTGGCAACAAAGTTATTCCAGAAGGTAACTACCCATTTGGTAGAAGGTGATGACACTCAGTTGTCTGACAAAGATTCGAAAACTATGAAAACCTTTCAATTGCTCAAGTCCAACAGAAGCTTGATGTGCCAGGACTCTCTTGACACAAGAAAATACTGATCTGCTGAATAGAAAGGGATTGAGAAACTTCCAAATGAATGCAGAGTTAGAACAAGGACATTATGTTAAAGCACATACATGTCTGGATTGCCAGTCTTGCAATAAAAAGTTCTTCTCTCACTTGTTCATGTCTTCCTATGATTCCAAATATCTAAATATGATTTAAACCATAGTTTTACATTTACTTTTAAAGAGAACAATGTGAAAAGGTATTCCTGAATTACAATGGAAGTTGGCAAGATCAAGGCTGGGCTCAGTAGACAGTAGAATGGTGAATTCCAGCTCTGAGGTAGGGAGACAAAAAAATTCCCACGAGAAAACAAGAGGTGGCAGAATCAAAAGTAGAGGCATGACCTGAGTACAGCCTCCTGAGGACACTGATGCTTTTTAACCCAGGAGCTGTTTTCTCTCACAGTCTATGGCAGGTAGTGACTCTTCTTGTCACACAGTATTTCTTACCTTTATTTCCTAAGAAAATGAAACTCTCACATTCGCATTTTACATCTGGCAGGAAAGGTTATATCTCACTATGTCTGTCTCCCCTACTCCAGAACATTTAACCTACTGGCCAGTTTCAAATTGACAAATGCCTAGAAATTTGAAAGACATGATCCTACTCACATGATAGTAATTGGATATTAAATATTCATATGTCCAGACACTTCTTACGAGGTAACTAAGTCAGATTCTAAATTTAAGTTATTGTCAGATGAGAAAGTGTTCATGAATTAAAAGGACAAAAATAACAGAGTAAAATCTGTGTGGTTCANGGCTTGAAAAATATTAGTTTGGTAGAGATGCAAAATTATTCAGAATAGCTTTTACTGGTGAAAAATAAAGTTGGCTTCAAAAAGTTTCAGAAAGCTGTTGTGCCACTGAATAATAAAATGACAAATGAAATTCAGTCTGGATGTACACACAGAGGTAAAAACACTGCAAAGCATAAACACCTGATGTCATCCACGACATGAACCACTAAGACAGTCAAGTTGGACTAACCATGAGCAATTACCTGAAGTACTCACATTTGAGAGGAGAAATGGATTCTCAGCACTTCTAGAAAATTGTACCAATATTATTTCTTAAAACTTAACATTAGATGCCTACTTTTAAACAAAATCCCTTTAATCAAAACCTAGTAATGAGCTACATAAATGATACCAAGAAACAAACAGGAAACAAATATGTCTGTTACCATATTGGTCAATAACGCATGAGGTCCAATATGAGATCCATGAAAATAAAAATGAACACTAAGTCAAAGAAATGAAAATGAAATACATTTCAGCCTTCCTTGAAGAAGGGAAGGTATAAATGGTGGTCAATACATTTACATTTTCCAGAAAAAAACAGTGTTTATTTTGGGCAAAGAAAGCATCGGTCTCCTCAATTAAGAAAAAATAATAAATTTCAAGAAGGAAAAAATTGTATTTTTCTAAACCCACCAGCAGGATTTCAAGAAGAAAGATAAAGCTGGCAGGCTCTACCAGCAACAGGTGCTCCCTATTGAAGTTTGTCTACGGGATGCAACCTGAGAAATGTACTATCTACCAAGAAAGAAAATCTGCTTCAGAAAGATGGCAAATAAGGACAAGCAATCATTCTGATCTAACACTAGAGCTGAAATCACAGCTCTTCTCTCTCATCCTCTCTCCCTTGCACCAGCTCTGGTACTCATCAGCCTCCTCACTTCCCTAATGTGAAGAAAACTAATAGATACTGCCAAGGAGCTGAGGAGAACAGAAACTAGCAGAAAAAACTATTTCAGCAGTGAGACAGTAAATCAACTCACCAGTACTGTCAAATTCTATTGGTGTTATTATTTGCCTTTTTCTGTGGCTTTAGCTAATCTTTGTAACTGTTTTGCATTTTACATGGAGGATTTTATAAATTCTTTCATTTGGGCTTAATTTTACACAGTAAGCTTTAAGTACCTTGGTAACAGTAAAGTTTTCCTCACACAAGAACAGAGCAATACTGCAAAGTAGGACAGCAGGGCACTGTAAACAGTACCTACCTCACCTCCCTGGTTTTTGTTTCCAGTGAGTCTGAGTGCATTACTCATGTCAACTGCATCAGCTCCTTACTGGTGAGCTGGCAATACAGTAGTCAGCTAAATAGTATGAAACAAAAATGCCTCCTGGCAGGTGAAAATATTAGGCTGTACACTTCAACTCTAAACATTCACGCAGCATATGACAGCACGTATTTAAAACTGAAAACTAACATACATAGCTGCTACTTTATTTTCCTTTTCCATTTTCCTTTTTCTGAGCAGGTTTTTAGCTATGAAACCTGTGTTGGTGTCTCTTCTGTTACTTATGTACTACTACTATGGTGAGTTACACATAGAAATCACTGCACAAAAGACAGCACAAAAAGATAATTTATGTGAGAACATCATATCAAAAGGTAAACACTTTAATGAAAAATACATCCACTCCATTCCACATGAAAAGTAAATAAAATTAAGTACTTTTATGTCCATGAAAATTCTTATCCTATTTAAAACACCAGTCAGTATAACACCTTGTTATCTTGCATCCAGATTATTTGATGGTATTGTGAGAGACTTCCTTCCAGCTGCCTACAAGTCAAATCCAGTTTTGAACTCCATATTTAAGCAGTTAAAAATACTGATACTCAAAACTGTTCTGCTCTAAGTATTGGTATACAAGCACTGACATTCAAGTCCTGTATTGCCATTTCTAGTCAAGGATGAAGAATTGGAAATGGCTGCCACCACTGAAATGCATTGCTTCCTGTCCCCAACACAGAAGTACACAGCTACATAAACACAGCCAATCTTACAAGTGCCTGAAGGACAACATACATTTTAAGAATTTAAATAAATGAAAATAAAAACTTCAACGGAAACTACCATCAAATGTCTTAGTCTGAAGAAAGGATACTTTCTGAGATTTGATGGTAAGCATATAAAATACTTATCTAGAGTAAGACAGCACAGATGCTGAGCATTGAGGCATCTCTACCTTTTCTAATACAGTATGTTAAATCTTGAGTTAAAGTTAGAAGCCCACAGAAGCCACCTTCAAATAGCAAATCAATCTTTAAAATAGTGTCAAAGCATCCTTCTGTCAAGGACCAAATATAAAACAAACTTGTATTTTGTAAGTCCATGGAAATATTTTAAACACTTATATAAACTGAATAATTCAGTCATCGTGCTACTTCATTTTACCAATCCTTTGTGCCAAAAAAAGATGATAACATATAAGATAAAAAGGCAAGATATAATAAAAGATAAAACTCAGGTCTTATATTACACTATTTTGGTTTGTGGACATGAACATTCATATTTATCAGTTTCAGTTCTATGGATTTAAATGTTAAATGTCTTGGGTATAACTTAACAAGCAAGTGGTATTTTGAAAAAATTTACAAGATATGTACTGCATTTAAAAAAAACCAAGAAAACCACCAAGGCCTGAAACAAGTGAAGAAGTGGGATAATTCACTCACCAAAATGCAATTCAGGTTAAAGAATAAATCAAACTAAATACTTACAGCTAAAAAGCTTTCTCAGCATATCTTTTGTAAGCAAAATTCATATCGTCTTTACTTTTTCTACTTTACAGTTCTTCTTCAGAAGACAGTGATGTATTTTAATGGATTTCATAGATACAGTTACGGAATAACAGAGCGTTTACTGATGTGAAGATTTGGGAGCCTTTCCAAATTTCACTTCCCCCCAACTCTAACTAGCTCAAGTACAGGTATTTTGGATATGTTCAGTGATTTACTCCACAGACTCTAACAACTGACTGATGAATCTTAAATTAAACTAGACAGGGAATATGACTCCAGCCAGAGTACTCTTACTACCATACATTCCACCACAGAGGTGGACATCATTAAAGTGTCCAATTCTATTCTCACAAAAGTCACTGGAAGAACAGTAACAAATACCGAGAGACAGAATGCAGTTCCAACACCTCCAGCCAACAGCAGTTATCTCTCCCACTAGGAAATACACAACAGCAGACTATTTAAGTGTCTTGTTATTCCCCTGAAAACCCTGTGTTGCAATTCATGAGAAACTGGGGCCTGCTGTGAGAATCACCAATCTAGAATTTAAGCTGGAAACAGCACAGTATTTATTTTTCCATTGAAACAGGCAGTTTGGCGAAACAAGGCATGATTTCAGCTTTAACGGGAAGAGAGGAAGACAAAAGAGAGAAAAATGTTATTTTCCATGAAAACAGCAGCAGCAGCAGATCCTCTCTTTCAAAAGGTGCCACTGGTCTCTTCTGACTGGATTTCTGCAGGAAACAGAGCCAGAATGCACTCCAGGTGCAAACATGAAGGGATCTGACAGTTCTGCCTGCCTTCCTATTCCTTGATTCTTATGAAGGAATCTGACTGTCCCACTCCTCCTGAACCCTCATCTGACAGTGCTTCCATGCTATTCCCACATCGTGACACACACTGGGACTAGAGATGTCTGTAAACAGAGCCTTTAAAATGCCCCATCCCTTCCCAAGAGCCACAAGGCAGGTGGAGTCTGAGCAAAAGCCTGATATCAACAGTGTATGGATGAATGCCTGTAGTCTCTGCTGATGTTGCATAACAACATGATTAGTTCACCTTTCTGAACTTATAGTGCAGGTAAAGCTAATTCAGTTTACAGTAGTTCAAGATTATCAGGGGGTAAAAGTCAGTACAGGCACATCCTAAGTATCCACTGAAATAGCAGACAGTAAAACTGTGAAAATCTAAGCAGAACTCCCATCTGTCCTTAATTTACTGCTTTAGGACACATGAGGTAGCAAAAGCAAGCCTGATAACAGGATCATCAGCCTTTGAGTACAGGGAGAAAAGTGGTTAAACATCTACCCAGCCCTTACAATTATTAGTAGGATTGTTCCTCCCATCTGTATCTGGAAAGCTAATTATATTTCTTGCCTTTACTCATTTTACATCTCTCTTTCAAATCCAACATCACAGGTCCATCTACAGCTAAACCCTCTGAAAAACCTCTTTAACAATATATCTCAAATGAGAGATACATTTTGGCCTATAGCAGGCTTTACAGTTAAAAATATGAAACAGATAAGAAAACCAACTGAAAAAATTCCATCTCTGAAGTGCTTTCCATTCAGAAAGCAGCATTGCTAGTACAGCTGTAAACAATTAAGTTAGAAATCACAGGCAACAGAATGGCTTAATGACAAGTTGGGTAAAAATCTGTAAGGCTACTGCTTAGCAAAAACTTTGCATGAACTTTACTGGCTCTTGCAGGTTCCCTGCATTTATTATCCACAGTATCAGGGTGAAAAGATCTATATTATAGGTTGATAATCAGTGTAATACAAGCACAACTGAAATCTGATTAGCAACTTGAGGAATTGCTTGAATTTGTTTCAGAAAAAGGTCTAAGATATCTTTAAAAGTATCTTAAAAAAGACTTAAAAAAGTATCTTTAAAAGACTTAAAAAAGTCTAAGATATCCTTAGTGGTTTTAAATACACTATTAGACAAGACATGCATACAGAGCAGTCTACTAAATAATGAAACCTAGAAAACAGCAGAAATTCTGCTGCACCTGCTGAGTCAAAACACAGAATTACTCCTTAATCTTGTTTAATGCACAAAAAATAGTCCCCACTCTGCATATAAGAATTACTTTTAGGTATTTCAATAAAAATACCTTAAAGAAACCTTGATTTAAAAGATACCCTTGGAAATCTCATGCAAAGACTTAAGTATTAAGCTTTTAAATACTACTTTAAATACATCATACTTTTTAAAAAATTATAATTAAATAATCAGAAGCACTTACTATGGCTAAAGATCCCATTAAAGTGCAACTCAAGAGGTGCCTATGGACTAGCAAAGAGAAAGGGCTCCTTTCAGCATGAAATTAACCCCAGACTTCATTTTCAAAGGAAAATTCTCAACATCATCATAGAATCATAGCTCAGAGATGAGCTCGAATTGAAATTCTGTCAAAACCATCTCTTTCTGGGACACATATGAGTAGTTAGCTGGATTAAAGAGGCTCTTTTAAATGATTTTATCTTATAGATAAGGCTAATGATCAGGTACCAAGAGAAGTGCTAGAGGTAGCACAGTAAAAAACTTTCAGGAGCTTGAAATACTGCAGCAACAGCAACAAAAATTATTCAAAAGGAGATAAATAAATTACAGTAAAACATTTAAATAGCTCAATCTTTCAAATTATCAGAAAGGTCTTATTATGAATAAATTTTTTACACTGGAATAAAGCACCGGGTAATAACAGATATCACAATGAGTAACAGATATTATAATGAAACAAAGGAGGCAAAAAAATCTCAGATGAAAACAATAGCCATGTTCAATTCAGATATTTGTTGAAGATAAACTCTGCAAGGATACCACCACTTATAACAGATTAACAGTAGAACTGATATATTCCTCATTTCTTAACATGTTCTTATCAGATTTGGATACCATCAGACTCCTCTGAAAGAACTTACTGGACTCATTAAATGAAGAGCAAGCAGTTCTTCACCCTCTGTTACAGGCCTGGATAGATGATCTAAGTAGACATTCTGGCACTAAAGTGTAGGAAACTAACAGAACATTTCTACATAATGAGTAGATATAAAGACAATGATTTTTAAAGATACTATATCTCTTTACAAGGCATAAATTATGAGTTAATCTCATATTTACTGACTAATACAATTGAAAATTCTTAAGGAATTTAAAATATTGTTATTTTTCCCTCCCCCACTAACTTCAACAACAAAGTTGGTAGATAAGGATACATAGTTTAAACATATAGTCAAAAATTGCAACCAGAAGCTATTGAAACATCAAGTAATAGAACCAAGAATGCATAAACTCTTTTTCTCAAACAGAAATTCCTTCTCTTGACAATACGAAAAAAAATTTTTGAGGAAAAATAATTACTGCAACAAGAGGTCAGCAATTGTCTGAACAAACAGTAAGACAGAAGACATGACAAAGGACAAAGGCTGAGAACTGAAGATTGAAAGCTAATATTGGATTGAGTAGTTAAGCAGATGGACAATAAGAAGCCTGGAACTCAGAATTGATGGAGGGCATTGATTAGGCACAATTCAATGTTTCACTTCTCTGAAGTGACAGAAGGGAGTTATTGACATTAACTTTGAGTGAGTGTTCAGTTTAGTACTATAAACTATCATGACATCAAGTGCTTGGCTTTGAAAGGCAAGAAGACTGAAGACATTAAATGTTTCTAAGTAGTGGTGATCATTGAAGGGTTTTTCTCTTATTATGGTGATGCTCAGATGACACTAAAGCAAAAGGTTCAAGAAAAACCACTCACAAAGATACTAGCATGTCCAAAACACATTAGCAGAGTTATGGAGGTTTAAAAAAGCACTTACTTGGTATGTGTCCCATAACCTGATGGTACACCGTAACGGGACTTCTCTCATCAGCAAGTTATTCATCCAACGGAAAGCAAATTGCAAGTATTTCACCTCATGCTGATCCAAGTGCCTATGAACTTGCTCTGAAGACAGAATAAACAGGTATTTTACTGCAGCTTTTCTGAAATCTTGAAGTATCAAGTGCACTGTCTAAAACAATAAAATACTCCTCCAATCTCAAGGAAATAACTTGTGGTGGTACATGCAAATTCTCACAACCAAATGAGAACATTCAAAATATAAATAATTTAAACATTACACTGGACTGATTTTTCTGCCACTACATGGATTAAATAGCTGGTCTGAGTTGCACTATCTTAACAAAACATTAAGATCAGACTTTTACAATATACCACAAAAATATACAAAGCTATATTGTGAAATCATGAGGTACGTATATCCTCACTAATTTCTTAGGCTACAAATTTTTTGGGTCAACACAAGAAACATGGTTTCCAAATAACATAATGGCCACCAAAAATAAAATTTTGGCAGTCAAAAAAAATTATTAAACTGAGAATGTAAAGAAATATAAGGAAAGGACATGTAAAGGTTGCATTCATTTGAGACAAGAAAAAGTGAGATTAATGTGTAAGAAATACAGTGAGAAAACTTAACTAACTTGCAGCTGAAATAATTTCTTAGTATTACAAATGAATGCAAATAAAACTAATACAAATCAATGGTTTCTAAACCAGTACTCTCACACACTGTGTTTCTTGTAGAACACATACTATTTGGAAGCTGTGATAATCATTTGCATGGGTTATTGCTAGAGCTAATAGAACTAATCTACTACATAGCTTGTCTATATTGAGAGAATTTTCTGCAAAAAGGATCACAGACATTCTGTTAACAGGCTTTAGTTAACAGGCTTAAATATGACATTAGCATGGTGTAGATGACAAATATTGCAGAAATGCTAAGGTCTTATTTTGGACAAATTTATGACAAGAAGTCTGTTAAAGCCTAAGACATTCCTACTGTCTGTCTGTATACAAATACATCCTTTGGAGATTTCTGCCACCCAGAATATCCCTTCATCCAAATTCACAGAGGTATATTACCAGCTAAAACAATGAGTAAATGCTCATCTTCAAAACTTTACAAATCTAAGAAATATCTAAAAAGGCACTAAACCACTAAAATAATTAAAATAATAATTCCAAGAGTATGGCAGCATCATTATAGGAAACATTACTTAGAGATTAAGGTAACAGAAGTTAAGTGATACTAAATTATAATAAAGACTGAAGCTGTTAATTTTTTATTCCCTCCTCAAGATGTATTTTTTGGCTATATGAAAGTGCCAGCCAATATAAAACAGTTGTTTCAATAGGGAAGCTGGAAGTAGAAATTTTTTTTATTTTAAAAACAATCAAAATTGAGAACTTTTTAAAAAAATAATTCATCACATTATTCCAAAGGTCCACTTATCACATCTTGTTTCCAATGGTAACTGGAAACAAATATCAATGAAAATGTATTGAGCACTGGTATTTCTCCACAGCACTTGTCAGCCTCCATTTATCAGTGGCTAAAGCAGTCTTCAGCAGACCTGGTATTTATGTTCCTAAAGACACATCCTTCCACAATATAAATATAAAAAAATATAGACAAATTCTTAAATTGTGAGGCCCAGAACTGCACACTGTGCTCAAGGTGATGCTGCATCAACACTGAACACAGTGGGATAAACAAGTCTTTTGGCCAGCTGGGTTTGATGCACCCCAGGATGGGATTTGCCCTCCTGGCCAAGACAAACCAGATCCCTTTCTTCAGGGCTGTCCTCCAGCCCCTCCTCTCCCAGTCTACACCTGTGCTCAGAATTACTTCACCACGGATGCAGAACTTGTTCATGTTAAATTTTCAAATATTAAATAAATCATTGATGACTGCCCAATGCTCCAAAATCTAACAAGATCCCTCTCCAAGGCATCTTGCTCCTCAAGAGTTAACAGTGCCCCCCAGTACAGTATGATCTGCAGACCTGGTAATGTTTCATTCAACTCCTGCATCCAGATCACTGATAAAAATATTGAATAGAGCTGGCCTTAGACTTGAACATTTAAGGACATCACTGGTGAATACTCATCTGCTAAATGTAGCCTCACTCTCTCACCTTTGAGCCCTGTCCTCTGCCAGCTCTCCACCCACTGCACCATTATTAGATCACTTAGATTATGATATTCACACCAAATGCTGAATTACTATTGTGTGTCTGCCTTTGCTTTAAAAAAATTTAGCTGCAAGTTAAATATACTGAAGTGAGATACTGGGTTAAATTTATTATTTGAATGTCACATTTGGATACCTACATTACAGACTACTATGATTTGATAGTCTAGTACATCAAGCAGGACACAAAAAAAATGCAGTTTTATTTCTAAGCAAAGTTACTAACTCACAAAATTTTTGTTCTTCGCACAGCAGAAACAATTTTCATTTGGTTGTTTGTAGCCATTAAAAGTAAGTAATGAAGAACAATAAATTGTGCCAGTTGTGATATTTCAACTATGGTAGTTAATGGGCATAATGAATATCTTGAGAGTTGCTTTCTAGTCTAAACAAGTTGAAAAATGGATTACTAAACTCTGTGCTTTATACCTAATTGATGCAAGGCTGGAATAGAAGATGCATTGAGTAAAGAAAGTAATTCTTCCTACTTTGTAAGTAATTGTAAGCAGAAGCTAATTTGCTGATAAAGGTAATTTGGACTAGCATAATCTAAATCTAAATTTTCCATTTCATTGAAAATAAGTATGTATGTGCAATGAACAAGAAGTTATATAATTACTGTCAGCTTTAGGACATGAAGTATTTTATAAAAACTACTTCTACTGCAGTTTCTGATAGCATAATTATTTTACAGTTTAAAAAAATTCTTTAATCAAAATTCAAAAGAAATAAAAATTACATTTAGTAAGCTTCCCAAAACTTTCAACAAATCTACACATAAAGTTTGGGTGAAGGAAGTCTTCTAATTAAAGAATAAAATACATTACAGAGATGCATTCCAAAGTAGCATACTGTCAAAAACAGGTAACCTGTAGACAAAAACCATTTATAACTATTTATATTGTTATTAAATACACTTATTGCCATATTATTTTAAATTATCACATTTAGCCACCTTAAACAGATGCTTCTCATACCAGATGGGCCTATACACATAAAATATTTATTCTTCATGTTCAATGTCAGCACCTCATGCTGTTTCACTGAATTCAAAATTAAAATCTGTATGATTACAGAATCATGAACTAAACAGTTAAGGACAGAAACAACCTGTCGAAATAACTCAACTGCTGTACTAACAGGAGGATGGTGTTAGAATGAGTCCCTAGGCAAGCTTGCACATAAGCAAAGAAAAACAGCAAAATAATGTAAGATTATGCCTGAACTGCCAAATTACTGTGGCACAGCATGGTGTCACCACATCCCTCTGCACAATTCAACATTTCCAAACATTATTTGTTTGGAAATGTGAATGTCTTTTGGCGCTCACATTTACTCAAAGATTTCTATCAATCCTAGCAATAGTGTCTGATGTTTGACCTTGTTTTGAAATTTTGAGTATTACTTAAAGTTTATTTTTCAGTCATATTTCATACCCTGAACACTTTGTTTTTAACTCTATTTTATCAATATTTTATACATATTCCACTGTAAATATACAAAGCACTAAGTGTTAAAAATTATCTGAAATGCAGGTAAGCTCTTTCATAAAGAGGCCTTTTAGTTCAACAAAAGGAAGAAAAGTGAGTATTTCTCATGAAAAGCCACACAATTTTTCTTTAAAAGTGCAAGAGTAACTACTCAGATATCAAAGCAAAAGGAAAGTAAAATAATGAGCCAATCTTTGCCACAGGAACTTATTGGCATTACCCTTTGCATGCACAATGATTTTTTTTTGCATTGATCCTTAACGTATGGAAACATGCTATAGGAACACGCTAGCACTCCCGTCTTCCATGGAATCATATAATCATTTAGGCTGGAAAAGACCTGTAAGATCTTGATCCAAAACCATTAACCTAACACTGCAAAGCCCACCAATAAACCATGTCCCTAAGGGCCACATCTACATGTCTTTTAAATACCTCCAGGGATGGTGATGCAAACACTTCCCTGGGAAGCCTGTTTCAGTCCTTGATAATCCTTCTGGTGAAGAAATGTTTCCTGATGTCCAATCTAAACTTCTCCTGCCACAACTTCCTCTTGTCATTTCCTCCTGTCCTGTCACTTGTTATTTGGGAGAACTGACCAACCCCCACCCGGCCACAGACTCCTTTCAGGCAGCTGTAGACAACAATAGGGTCTCCCTGACCCTCTTCTCCAGGTTAAACATCCCCCAGCTCCCTCAACTGCTCCTCATTAGACGTGTGCTCCAGAGCCTTCCCCAACTCCATTGCCCTTCTCTGGACACACTCCAGCACCTCAGTGTCCTTCTTGTTGAGAGGAGCCCAGAACTGAACACAGGATTTCAGGTGTGGCCTCACCAGTGTTGAGAACAGGGATAATCACTGCCCTGCTCCTGTTGGCCATGCTGTTTCTGATACGAGCCAGGATTACATTGGCCTTCTTGGCCACCTGGGCACAAGCTGACTGATGCTCATCCAGCTGCTGACCAGCAACCCCAGGCCCTTTTCTGCAAGGCAGCTATCCAGCAATCTGCCCCAGCCTACAGTGCTGCAGCAGGTTGTTGTGGCCAAAGAGCAGGACCTGGCATTTGGCCTTGTAAGTCTGTAAGTAATTCTGTCAAGACCACAGCTTAGCAATGAGTTATTAGTATATTAACTTCTTATTCATTACATATATTAACTTTTATTAATATACATTAATTACAAAAGAAGTTCCTGATGATTGTAGAAGGCATTCTAAAGATCATAAATGTGCACCTCAAGACAGGATCTCATCATGATACATAGCTCTACTTCAAGTAATAGTAGAGATCCAAGTCAAATATTTACATGCTGATTATATCTCGTTTATTTTTTATAACTGGTTAAAATTGTCCACTGTAAAAAATTATAACAAAAGCATTAAAAAATACACTGAAAAGTCCTAAAAATGAAAATATGACTGGCAGAAACACAGAAGTATTATCAATTACATTCTCCTCATGACCTACAATATAAAGATAATGGTCTATTTAAATTTGGCTCACTAAACGTATAGCTTGTGGCTAGGACTGAGAAGCATCTGCATCATAACAAAATACATGGTCCATATGCTAATACTGAAAAGCCCAAGACACTGATAACAAAGCAAAAGAAGAAAATACTAAAGGGAAGGGAAGGCCTGGCTGCCTCATGGAATCAAATGAAAGTAACAATTCTGAGGTATGTAACACCAAATGGAGGAAAATATTAGAAAAAACATTTAGTAGTAATCAAGAAAGATCTACCCTTCTGGCTAAAAGTTAAGAAAAACCCCATGTTTGCAGGTGGACCTCAATATTCTGAGTGCAACAAACAGCAAGGAAAAACATATGTTTGATGAGACACTTGTAGTGTCTCAAAGTTATTGGTGTCTGTAAAATGTTTTACAATATAATTAAACATTAACATAATTTTGCACATATCACTGGACTTCTCTAGACTGTTCTTCTACATCATAACTGTGTGCATTCATAAAAGTGTTTATGCCTGACACTTTTCAGATTCCCTATCATGTGAAACATCTTTTTCCTTCCCTTTTTTTTTTTTTTAAATTGCCATGCAAATAGTAAGGTATGGTGATTTAAAAGTTAAAGCACTCAGGAATTCACAAATTATTTTACACTCAGTCTCAACTCTTGCTAAAGTCTCTGAACTCTGTAATAGCATACAAATATAATCTCCATAGTAAAACATAAAAATATTATTTAAAAGATATATCAATTAACTATAATGCCCAGTGAACAGCACTTACAAACGGATTAAAGTATAATATAGTAATTACAACCATAAAATCAGATAAAAAATAACTACTAGTGAGCTAAATAAAATAGCTTTATTAAAATGAGAAAGAGCTTTGGAGTGCAAATTAATTAAAACAATTATGAAATGCTTACAAGATTTTTCATCACTTCAGCACCAAGCTGACATAGAAAGATGGACCAAGAAACAAGGACCTTATTAATCACTCATTCTCAATAGCAGCAGTAAGGTCTAAATAAATTCTATCTCCATTTCAAAATGCTTTCACATGGCTAATACTAGTTTTGCAACTCTTGCAATTAGAGCTCTTTTTTCCAGATACTTCAACACAATCTTAATTCAAAGTTATTGGTGTCTGTAAAATGTTTTACAATATAATTAAACATGAACATAATTTTGCACATATAATTATGCATTCCTCAACCATCAACCAAAAAATCATTAGCATGATTGAATACGTAACAAAGATAGATCAAATGTCATCTATTACCACAGTTTCATTATCAGTTCATTGTATGAACACCCAAGATTCAAATTAAAAACTAAATTAATTAATCTATATCTATTACGTATATTGAACAGATAACTTGTTCTGCGAGTTCTGATTAAACAACAGTAAATCGATTAATAAGAAAATGTATAAGTCTTGGTTGATATTTTGTCTTTCTGAGAATCAGATTTTCCTAAAGAAAATAGCAGAACTATTTTCTCTGCAGTTTAAAAAGTTCAATCAGCAGAGAAACTGAATGTCCTTCAGAAACTGTGGAAGCATTAAAATTACTCATGAGGTATCTCTAAGTACTTTTTGGCTTAACTCATCATATGAAATTAAGTTCTGAGCAGAGTTGTGAACTGTTTGTGTTTGGAGCATTGGACAGTTCTATGGGAACAGGCGCCTTTATCTCCTGGGACAAGAACCTGCTGAATGCAAAACATCCACACAATAATCAGAGAAGAAACTGTAAGAATCCCAAGTGAAGTCTGGACATTTAAAACTTTGGCAGCCCATTAAAAACACAGAGCTCTTAAATAAACTAAGACCTTAGAAAGGATAATCCTACAAGTACTAATCCTCTTCTAATGAAGGATGTTTTATAAACTTCTCCAATTAAATAGGAAAACATATTATACATAAATATTAAAGAGCTTTATCAACCAACCTTTTAGACAGTTCTACAGCAAATATTTCAAAGCATGAGAAGTACACAGAATGGTACAACTAAATAAGCCTTTCCACTGTGGTTAAACAAAAATGCATATAAAAATGAAAAAGTTTTAACTTGACTACATTTCATGAAGAACTTGATCTCACATATTTACACATAACTATTTACAAGAGAGTTATATTTAATTTTTTTTATGTGAACAGCAAAACTATGAAAAATATGAATTTAAGGCCACAACAATAAAATGCAAATAAACTAGAAATTGTCCCAATGGAAACATCCTATGTAGGAATAGCTGTGGTGACTCTCCAAAACAGATCAGATCACAATGATCAGAAAATGCATTCACAGTGGAAACAGCAGAAATTCTGAAATTTTACTGAACTTTTGAAAAATGTAGCTGAATTCCAGAGAAATTTAATTGTTCCTTATGAGAAAGTTAAAATGCAGCATTCTTTTTATGTTCCTAGGTATTTTGCCATTACTTCCATTTTCAAGAGAAGGAAGAAAGTATATACAACAGTAAGAGCTTTTTTAACTATTATTTTAATAATTTTCTGCACTTTTCCATCTCTTGTTACTAAAATTCAAGGGAAAATTCTACAAAACAATTGGTGATTTTTGGTGAAAGAATGTGAAGCAGTAATAACAGAGAATTTCTTTATCTACAAAAAAAAAATCTGTGCAGAATACAAATGCAAAACCTGGGTTGAGTTGTTCTAGAAAAGATGCAGAAAAAAAATCTTTTCAAACTTATTCCCGCACAAGACACAGAATATTTTTTCTGAGTTGTCAATACTGGCTTTATAATTTTCTGTAATACAATAAGAAGCCAACATATATAAAAAATACATTTAACATTACAATAGGCTAATGTTTTAATGTTTTTTTCCATAGAACTGCCTTATTGCTAATTTGGACGGAGTGCTACACAATTTTAACATCTTTTATCAATGTTCATGGAATCCCCAGACTACTTTTATCTACAAATGCTCAGCCTTCTCCAAATGGCTACCTCAAACTCTCATGTTTGATTAACAGTCATCTTCTAGTAAATTGAAGAAGTTGAGACTCTTCTAAGCATGACACCAGCCAAGTGCTAAGCACCTGTAAATTCTGGAAACACAAATCCTGAATTAATTTGGGCATTCATATGCCATGTGTCTTTGATTTCAAGCCTAAATGAAGCAAAAGTGGAAGATAGTGTGCCACATGAGTTTACAAACCATAAGAAATGGTTCATGATTTAGAGCAGAGAAGCTCTACTGGCATTACAGGAAACAGATTAGTTATAAGAGATTCCTTGTATTATTGAGCTATCTATTGATCCTCCCTCTCAATTTTTTTTGTATAATTCCAAGAAAAATCTGAATGATCATGACAAGTAGACTAATGAGATTGAATAATGTTTTATCTTCAAACTCCATTTCATCTATAACAACATTCCATTAGCAGACCAAAAAAGTTCCATTTATCAAAAGTATGTATGTACCAAAAGTACAATTTATCAAATTATTTTCTGGACTTTAAGCAGAATGAGATTATGATTAAATTAAGAGAGTATTTTGGCTGTTTGAAGTCTTCTGCAATATTCTGGAGTGTACATACAAGGACAGTTACTTTGAGGGGAGTTGTGATGCATAAGGCTGGGTTAATGAAGGTTGTTTGAATCACTGACATAATGCATTAGCACTCTCCAAAGCACAAGCATCACCTTTCATACACTGATAATCCATTACTATTAGCAAATAAGCAGTACAGGCTTCATCCACTCACACAGCTACTTACTGCATCAAAATTTGTTTCACTGTGCAGTTACCCAGCATCAAGAAATAATGTGACACAGTACCAACAGGAATATTATTTTCTTGCACAGTAACCTTAATGAGCACTTAGGGGACGTACAGTAAATACAGATCACAAGGGGCTTTTTTAAAAAGCAAATTCACTGAATTTATATCAGCCATACATTTCCCTTTAACTGAACTACAGTAAACCCAGAATAAAAAGACATAAACAAAAAGGAAATTAAGAGAAAACCACAGTATTCAATCAAACTATGTCATGCTTCCACCAAAAAGCCAATAAACTCAGGATCCCTTAGCTGAGGCATCCAGAAGGTTATGACTGCAGAACACAACCACCATTGTCTAATTAACAACTAAAACTTTATTTTAATCTTAGACATACTTAGGTGTGCTTTTCTTGCAAAAGAAAGTAACTGTGGACAGTCTTCCAGACAAAAAGAAACAGCCCTAAGAATAATGAAAATTGTGTTTCTTTACTACACAAAACTTTTAACTGGACCCTTGTATTATAAAGGTTGTGATCAGCAATACAAAGTCCAATTGACAATTAATTACTAATGGTATCCCTTCACAGTCAGCACTGGGGCCAATATCTTTGTTAAAAACTAATGATAGCACAGAATAAACTCTGTGTTTGCAAATGATACCAGATTAGAGTGCTTGACACATTGAAAGTGAGGGCTACTATTTAAGGAACATTGGCAAGCTAAAGGAATGGCTAAGAGGAATCTCCTGAGGTTCAGGAGAGGCAAGTGTCCTCTGTTTGGGATGGAAAAGTCTCATTCAACAAGCACTGACTGGGCACAGCTTGATAAAAAGCAGTCCTGCCAAGATGGATAACAGGCTGTACACAAGTCAATAATGTCCTTGCAGCAAGAAAGGCCAAATATTTGTTAGGCTTTCTAAGCAAGAAAGATGCCAGCAGGTCAGGGGAAGTGATTCTTCCTCTATATCCACCACTTGGGAGACCATGTCTGCAGCCTTACATCCAATGCTGTGACACTGGCACACCTGGGCAAGCCCTGTGAGGGGCAGAGGAAGCTGGAGCACTTCACACATGAAAGGAGGCTGATAGAACTGGGTTTGCTCAGCCTTAAAAAGAAATCTGTGAATAGCTGCAACTACCTAATGGGAGCATGCAGAGAACGTGGAGCCTAATTCTTCTCAGAGATACACTGAGATAAAATAAAAGGTGGTGGGTATAAGCTCCATTTTAAAAAATAATTATTTATATAAAAAATAAAATTACAGTGGAAGTAGTCAAATGTCCCAAACAGTCCTACCCAAAGAAGCTGTAGAATCTCCATCCCCAGAATCACTCAAAAGTCACAGGGCAAGACACCACACAACCTGCTCTAAATTGGCCCTGTCCCATTAGATAGAGTGACTGAGGCAAGGGCAAAGGCTTGGAACACTGACTTCCAGAGGCCCCTTACAACCTAAGCAGTTCTAAATTTCCATCAATATTTACTAGAAAACACTCACAATGTCTACTGAAAACTACAAAAAAATTATAAAGACCTCACAGCTTTATTTTAAATTAGATTTTTAAAAAACAGGAACCCACACTTTGCTATCAGTTACAAAGGATGATCAAAGGACAGTATAAGATGACACAATTATTTCTTACAACTGACTTATTTTTTTAAAGTGTGAAGCTTTAAAAATAATGCTTCCTAAACCTAATAATTGAGAGAAATTATATTCCTAACTATATCCCTAAAGCACTGAAGGTACAAATAAGACTTAAGCATTTATTTTTTCCTTAAATTAAACAATAACATATTGTATTATACTTAATATTTTTATTCAATTGAACAACAAAGTTGACTATCAGAATGCTATTTCTAATTTTTAAAACTTGGTTAAACAATCTGTTTATATAAATGTTTATTGACCAAGTTAAGGAAGTCTATTTATAGGAATTTTAATTATAGACTTCATTTAATACATAATCATTTGCTTCTGAAATGTAAATATCAATTGATGAAAGACTAAAATTACATATAAAAAAATCACATTATGAGAAGTTGGATTTTTTTAAGTAAAAAATACACTGATTTAACTATATTTTAATATCAATATTTAGCTATCCAATATACAGACATATGCCCTTATATTTTTCATATTCACTGGCATTTTAAAAAAATGTATCTACAACAAAAAATTTTACATACATTTTAGTTTAAAGTGTAATTTTACACAAACATTTTTCTCCTGCCCTTGGTTTTTGATCATTAAAAATACCTTAATATCCTAGAAAAGCACAAAGACCATTATCAAATATTAAGGATGTACATACAAGCAGGCAAAATCTCCTATGACAAGCACAGGCCCAAAAACACTTCACAGTATATGTAACAAAACCAGGGAATTAATGTTTCCAATAAGATTATCAAATATAAAGCTACACAAGAAATATTTTTTCTAAGTCATCACTGACATGCTAGTGTTGCAAATATATGCCCGGTTCTGCTTGGCAACATTTTGTTAATACTCTGTTCATTAATTTAACAAACTATCAAGAGATTATGTTTAGAATGGGCATGCATTATCTCTCGCATTTCATTTAATTAAACTCTGTTCTAGCTATATGACAGTCAGCATTTCATGAAAGGAATTACTTTAAGGATGAAGGTAAAATATTTCAAAGTGCGCAGCTAAAACATGAAAGAATAATCTAAAATTACCCCTGCACATACTGTAATTTATCTATAAAATTAAAGATGTTATTTCCAGAGTTCATAATTAATTGGATTCCACAGAGAAATTATGCAGGCATTCCAGATAGCAAAATGATGCACAAAGGCACAAAACATAGTGCCGAAGGACAACCATAAACAACCACTGAGACTTGCCTGCATTACAACCACCATTGAGGCTTAATGTGAAATGAATACTGGCTGCCTTTTGTATGTGGTCATTACTCTGCTGCAAAGAAATTGCCATTGAATTTTGATTATATTGCCTTAATAAAAAGTAATGAAAGAGGCTCATGCTCTAGTGGCTTCCTTTTAAATGATACACGACAGTGATCCGCAAAGGCCAGTGCGCCACAAACTAATGATGACACCTCACCTGAGGAAGGCAACGTCACCACACCACTGCAGGTGACTGCAGGGATGTTGGCTTTCCTTGCAAACATTTTAACTAAAACACTTTCAATCTAACATCTGTTAGAAATTACTTTGCCTTTGAGACTTACCATCAATCCGACTAACAAGTTCTTCCAGCATCTTCACTTTCTTCTGGATTCCTGGCTGTGCAAACGTGTAGTTATCCTAAAGAGGAGACCACATACAAGTATTAGTTGCAGAAAAGCAAAAACGGTTTCTTTTCTTCCAATTACTTTTCTAAATCCATGTATTTTTCTGTTTTCCCATGGTGTTTCTGTTTTGTGACTACACTTCCTAGGTCAGCCTCTACAGTAAAATAGTAAATCATCAAACAGTACAGTCCTGTGGGTCCCCATCTCTAACAGTATTTTATGTATAGCTATTCCTGCATCAATTGCTCTCTACTTGCTAATCTAGTGAAGTTACTTTATTGCAGAAATCCAAGTAGCTTAAAATGCTCCCATCTTATGTCCCAAAATGTGCCATGCTAGAGATTTTTAAGGGGATTTTTTTTCTCGGAAATTTACAATTCTACAAATAATGTAGGAAATAGGAAAATTTAGCCTATAATCAGAGGCAGGGAAAGAATTTGATCTTTTGAATTATAGAGTAATAACTTCAAGCAGCATAAGAAATCAAAAGTCTGTTTTAATGTACTCATAACTGTTCTGAACCCAAGATTACAGTTAATATCATGAACCAAAATCTAACACACAAGCAATGTAGCTAAAAGGGCATCATATTTGCATATATTTATTTGAATGAATTACCTCTAAATGGATTTTTAATTTGTGGATTGCAGCTCTATCATATAGACATGAGTTTGAAATAATGAGAGCAAGAAAGATATCTCCGCTTGAGACCCAAAGTGATCAATCTTTTTAAATAATGACATTATTTAAATATACAGCAATGTTTCTGAATATTTAATTGACAATCTCTCCATTCAGCTCATTTAGTTACAGTTGTCTTCCTGTGGCTCTTGAGAGATTCAAGTAAAGAAAATTATACATACATATTTTAATAGAAAGTTGCTATGTAGAAGTTTTTTTTTCGTGTAACCACCACATGCATAAAAAATCAGAGTAAAGGATGTTTTGCCTCAACTGCTATTGTTTAACTCTTTTATCAACTAGAGCTAAGTAATCCCAAAACATTAATTTTTCTTAACTTTATTTCAAATTTTAACTTGGTCTTAGAGTAAAAGAGATGATTATCAGTTCATTTTTATGTATCCTGATGTTCTTCTATTTAAAACCAAAAAAAAGTCTTATTGACTCTCTTGACTTTATTTATATGGAGTTTTTTAGGTTTTATTTGACTTATGAAACTGAACTGCAATTTAATCTTCAAATTCTGTAAAACTGCTATAAAGTGAAGCTTGAAAGTTCACAAGGCAAAATGATACACTAATAATTTTGTAAATTAAAGTACTTCAACCAACAAGCAATTTACAGTATCAAAAAGTCTACTGTATGTTCTGATCACTTGTAACTGACCACAGCAGTAGCTATTTTAAAAATTACAGCAAAATTTTCTACTGGTTTAGCAGCAATTAATATTAGAACTCAGTTTATAAACTAAAACAGTATGGATGAGGGCACAAGAATAATTCCCTGAATTTTTTAATTTTCCACAATCACCAAGTAAAACAGGCCACAATTTCATCTTGTTGACTTTATTTCACAAACAGAACATGAGCACCATTTTTAATGCAATTAAGCACCAAAACTGAAAGAATGGAAAGACTCACACAGAATTTAGATCTATTATAATCCCATTTCAGGAAGAAACTATCCCATGCACTGGAACACCGCCTTTTACACAAGTCTGACACACACCTATATTAGTCATGGATAATATCCAGGGCACAGCATCTTTAGGGAATCATAATCACTTTCTTTACAGAACGCACTCTACCAACAAAAACTGTATGCACTTTTTTTTGTCCCAAAATGTTTATATTCTGTTCTATTTATTTATTTAAACAAAGTTAACTGATGTTCTTAGAAGTAGTACTGCACTAAAGTACAGCAACATGGTATTTAATTATTTCCTCTGTAACAGATCCTCTGTAAAAGAATGCTCCTGTATTTAACACTGAAAGTCAACACAGAGTTAAAACACTGGTGCTTCGATCATTAGTCTCTCCCCAGGTAGTGCAACTCTTGACTGTGATCTATGAATCTGAAAGAACTTTCTTTCTCAAACCCTAATTTACTCCATACAAACCTGGAAATGCAACCCAAAACTGCCATCTTGATTTGAAACCAGGTAAATTTGCTTTTCACTATATTTGATCTTTTGCCTGTTTATTTCTCTGTTCATTATTTCAGCTGCAAATGAACACAGCTGGGGCTCACTCTTCTACTTGTGCTGACTCACCTAAACTGGAAAGATCTTTATTGGATTCCCCAGTACTCTCTTCTAATTAAACTGTAATATGCCCTCCTATGACACTTGTAGTTGACTTCCTGGAGTTTGTGAAACTGTGAGAAAGACTTTGTAAATATAACAGGTATTCCCACTATTCTTAGTGTTACCCACTATTCTTGCTCCTTTTGTGCTTTAAGATGATGGAAAAATAGTAAAACAGAAAAGAAAAAACATGCCAAACTCACAAAATTCATGAATTATTGCTCAGGGCTGTTGAGCCCAGACAATTATTTTCTCAATTACTTATGACTATTTCAGAGATTGTCTTTTGCTCGTTATTAATGGCCAAAGTTTCAAATGAGGAAATATAAAAAAAAAATTCAGGATGAAAACTAGGAATTCACATAAAATCTCTCTTATTTCTAAACACTGTTCTTGATGCTTTCCAGTAAGCAATCACATATAACAAAGTATGTATGTACACCAGAATCCATGATAAACATAAAAATTCATGCACTGGTGTGCAATGCATATCTAAATTCCTTGATGTTCTGCTCAGATAGGTTCCAACATACTTTCAGTGAACTGTGCTAACCTACTGCACAGCTGAATGGTCATAACATCTAGTTCAGACTGACACATAATTAGTTTCACCTTACAATACAGAAGGTTAGGACTTTATAATGTCACAAGAGATCAAAAACTTGCATCAGCTTCAAATCTTTGTGTTAGCAGTCTGTACTTATGGTGCAGAAACTGGCATAACACCCTACTTCCCTGCAACTACAACTAGGTCTGGCAGGATTTCTCAAAACCTAGTTGTTATAATTTAAAATAAAATACTGAAATTATAGACTTCACTGAACATTTTAGAAGCTACTAAGCAATTCCTTACTTTTTTTAAGGGTAGAGAAATTTTAAATGAAAGAAACTTGGGAAAATGCTCATAACAAATTTAACTGGGATTGTCCTCCCAAAGAGGGCAAGGGGGAGAGAGAAAGAGAGAGAGAGAGAGAGAGAAGGACTTCATAGGCACTAGCTGAAGAAAATCCCCCATCTTTTTCTCTTAATAGGTGATGATGGGATAATTTTAAAAGAAGAAGCAGCAAGCTGAAGAGGAATGGAAAGCAACCTTTCATGACATCATGAAGGAGAAACAGAGCCACCCAAACTAAAAGAAAAAACCACTGTCAGTAATTTGACACAATGACTGCAGCCAAGCAGAGGCAAAGGCACAATGCTTCTCATCTTTTCAGGTCATACACACTGTTCACCAACAGTGTACTGAAGAAAATATCAGAAATATTACTAGAAGCAAATGGAAAGTTCTGACACAAAGTGTTCATGTGTTGTTTGCTCATGTTTTATCAATGAGATCAGAGCTTTTAAATATAGAGGATACACTAAGCAATCCATATAAATCATACAGACTTGGATGTCTATTTTCTCTACAAATGCATATTTAAGAATTGCTATGCATCAATTTAGTATGTTCAAGTATAGTATCACATGAACAAATGACAACTGAAAGAAAAAGGTTTTCTTATCCTCATTATGTCACAAAGAGATCTCCTCAATTCTTCTTTTTTACTCATTTAAATATTTCATTCACATATTTCTGAATTCTCTAAGCAAACTCCTATTAAAAATCTTGGCTCACCATGCTCAGAAAATTATGCAAAAAGATAGGAGCAGGAAGGAGGGAAGCATGACACTAGATAATGACAGCCATGATGCATATTAACACTATCAACTGAAGCACAGTTCACCCAAAACGTTTCTTGAAGATAGAGATTATAATGTAAATTCACTCCTGAATACAGCTCAGGATAGAGTGTGCCTGCACAAGAACAAACACACAAATGTTCTGAACTATGCTGTTAGCACAGTCCATAGCATGTTTCATCATTACT
The DNA here is from genome assembly GCA_013400575.1 of Peucedramus taeniatus. NCBI lineage: Eukaryota > Metazoa > Chordata > Aves > Passeriformes > Fringillidae > Peucedramus > Peucedramus taeniatus. The sequence continues at coordinate 13,118 of WBNO01001849.1, read as the reverse complement.
CCAAGACACTTTCTTTAGAAGAAAAGGTCTGACAACTATTGTAACTATAAAGCCTGACTTTTCAAAATTCTAAATTTCCTAAGTAGTAGGGAAAATACTTACAAAGCATTCATGAAAACATTTTTTTCATGCAAAACAGTATCTTACTTATTCCTACATAACGGGACAAAAAAAACCAACAGTTTATCAAAATGTAGGTACTGATTCTCATGTTAGAGTAGCACCCATGGAGTCAGAACCAAAGATCCAAACTTATTCTGGTCTGTGTAGTCAAACCTCTGTTTTACCCAAGTGGATGTATAATAAATTACAGAAACTGTTAAAGCAGCAATGACAAAAGTGCTCAGGGTATATTTTTGGATTACAGCATAGGCCAGGCAACAGTTCAAATCTGGGTAAGAGCTAGAAACCATAAATACAAACATGTACAATTCCAAAAGCTGATGCTGCAAATTTTAGGTAGAGAATAAAATATTTTTATGCTGAAGTATACTGACAGCACAGTATATTTCATCTACTGATTACAAATAGATTTGTTGTCTTCTTGAAAATTTTACTCTGTTGCAGGCTGGAAAACTGCATTATTAGATTCCAAAGAGACACAGGCTCCTTAAAAGCTTCTGAAGACACCTCTCCTTAAGAAAAACTACAGCCTTCAGGATAAATTCTCCTGCTGCCCTCAATTTTTTATTACCTGAAGTATCTAACAAAGCTTATACTTACAAACTTAAAATTGGCAACTGGGCCAAACAAAAGAACCACCTTGGCTTTTCCCTTTAAGAGAAGTCAACAGCAAATGACTATAGGGGATAGTAGGAGCACAGTAAGTCCAGAGTGATGCACTTAGAGCATTCTTTCAATTTCCAGTTTGCAGTGCTAAGACTTCCCTAACTCAGTGTGGTATCTTCAAAATTAAAGTTGTTTAAATATTTTTTCAGAAAGCCCCTGACAGGGCTTCCACATTTGTAAAGCATTCACTTCTGACTGGAATCTGTTTATACAGAAATTGCAGACACTAGTGCAGTACTGTCTTTAAGTATCAGCTATGCAATGTTAGTGGAGACTCTTTAGCCTGCCTCTCAGATAGGTATATCATACATCCCATTTTCCCTGAACACACCACATTTGCCATGCTGTGTTCAGCTGAGGAAGGCAGGATGAAAGACTATTTTCTCCATTTAGCTAAGCTTACCAGAAGTGCAGGGCTGATACATGCCCAGAAATCCTAGACAATCTATCACTGCATTTGCACAGGTAGATCTTGCAGCCTGATACAGAAACCTGACCCTTCCAAGAAAGCACATATGCAGCAGACAGAGGCTTCCCATGACAAGAAACAGGTAACAGACAGATGCAGATGCCTAAAGTCCATATTCTTTTTATCTTTTTATCTTGGCTAACAAACTCATACACACAGAAAACAGATATGCAATTCAGCATTGTCCTAAACTAACCACCCAATTGCAGACATAACCAAGAAACCTGTCGTGCAATAGTTCAATGAAAAGGTACAAAGAAAGCGATATTTGACCTATTTTTCCTTTAAAATAAACCTCAGGAAGGTCCTGTGAAGAATTTTTAAGAAGAGTTATTTATACACATTCTTTTTAACAACTGAAATACATGTTCATGTTATTTATTGGATCTGGCCTTCCAAGCACCAGTCCTTCCTTCCTTCCTTTCTTCCATCCATCCATCCATCCATCATCCAGGCATATGTTACCAACAACTTTCTATAACCCAGGAGTGAGAAAGAACTCTGCAGGATTCCCTTTGAAGGTCGTAAATCTTGCTATTTTATCAGACATAGAAATAGCTAATATGTACCTCAGCACACTCTAGTCCCTGGATATGAATTATCTCACTTTTATTCTAAAAATTACCAGGCTCTGATAAATGATTATATTAATATTTTAGTGCTATTTTTAATACATCTGGTTAGATCATTATGCAATGCATGTATTTCCCCTTTGGTTATTTTATTACCAGTATACTCGAACTTAAAATGAAAAGTTATGCCCTATTTTATACATGAACATTACATTTTCAGGTGGCACAGATCAATGTGAACTTTTTACTTCAATGTTAATGAGACACTATTGAGGAAAGTGTTATAAAGGACAATTTAGTAATAAAAAAAAGTTAATAATCTGGATATATGGGAATGTCTACTTAATTACATGGAAAAAATACTCATGGGATAATTCTAGTTTTCCCATATGAACAGCCACAGATGAAAATACAAAAATGCTCATGCATCATCTACAGCTTAGAAGTGTTGTAAAGACAACCAGCTTTATCACACACATGGAAGATATATTTTGCATATGGCCACACACAGCCTCAGAACCAGGTTTTCATAAATCAGCATATCTTGTAAGAATACAGGCTGGAGATGAGTTCTGTGGCAAAGGACCTGAAATCTCAGCAGACAGAAAGCTCAGACTGAGTCACTGGTAAGCCCTGGCAGCAAAGCTAGGCAGCAGACTCCTGGCCCAGTAGATGGAGGGAAGTGACTGGCTGCCCAAAGCCAAGTCACCTGGAGCAAGCTGCTCAAGGCCATGTGGACTCTGGGTTTGAACTTCCAGGATGAGGATTCTACAACCTCTCTGACCAAACAGAGAGGTTGTAGAATCATTTCTACATATCATCATAGAAACAGTTCCAGATTTCAATATTTACTGTGTAGATTTTCCTTCAAATGTTTAAAAATAATTTCTTGTATTTCAAGACCATATCTAAAATACCACATCCAGTTTTAGGGATCCTGATACAAAAAAAAAGGTAATAACCTTCAGAATAAACTGAAGCAAGAGCAAAAGGTCACCAAGATGCTCAGAGATATGGAGTACATGCTCTTTGAGAGGCTGGGGAAACTGGGCTTGTTCAGCCTGAAGAAAAGACAGCTGCAGAAGCACCTAATCACAGCCTGATAAAACCCAAGTTATCACAATGACAAACCTCCACTTTCAATAGTGGTGCCCAGTAGGGAGATAAGAGATGAGCAGCATAAACAAAAAATGTTTCATCTGCCTATTGGGAGTAACTTCAACATAAGGATGAGGAAGCACTGGAATAGGTTAACTCCCAGAGACTGTGAAATCTCTGTCCTTGGGGGATTCAAGACCCAACTGGACAAAGCCTTGAGAAACTCAGTCTGACCTCAGAGCTGGCCCTACATTGCACAGAATTATCCTATGTTCTTAGGATTTCAGAAGATCACATTTGTACTGCCAAAATAAATAAGAAGCAATTGCAGTGAGGCATAGTCTTTCTGGAACAAAAACTAAAGAAAAAATTCAGAGCAAAGACTCATGAAGCACTGAAAAGGAAAACCATCACATACACAAAGGTGACTACAATTACAATTACAAAATTGACTGCTGTAAGACAGCTACAGATTTCAAGATTAAATGATATTTTAGAGAAAATAATTTATATTTAAAAACTTCTAGTATTGTTAGATCAATTTTTAAAACTTTAATCAAACTGTGATATGAACATGCGCATTCTAAACGCATGTGTTTAGAAGCCTAAACTTAGAGACAAGCAACAGAGAAAGAACAAAAAATAGATAAAATTATTGTGCAAGATTAAACATTAACTACTGGAAAAGTTCTGCAAATTCTCTAGCTGGAGCCAAAAACATACTTGCATAGGAACCTCCAGATGACAAAAAAACAACACAGAGGAATTTGCTAAAGCGACAGATGATTTGAACAAGTTTTTATTTCTTCTCTCAGCTGAGAACTGCATGCATGTCAGGAAGGGACTGTCCTGCTGCCCAATGCCAACTCCTGTTCTTTATTACACAGGTCTCTGTGGCTCAAAGATGCATTCTTATATTAAAAATACAGTCACATTAGATACATAAGGGAGGAAGGTAAGATGAGTGAGGAATGAAGAAATAATAGATACTATATGTGGTAAAACTTGAGCAAGAAATGCATGTGTCTTAATAATACCTTTGACAATTCTAAAATCAAGAAAATGAGACTTGTCTGGATGGATGGGAAAAAAAATAATTTTCTATTAAGAATAATAAAGGGATACAAATACAATCATACAATCATTCTTCCATTACACCCTTCTGCACTGAAAAGACAAAACACACAAAAAATGTATCTAGCTCATATTAGCCAAAAATTTCACAAGATGACCCCAACAGTTATCAAAGTACACTCTTTAAACTTTTCCAATACTGGTAGGGCAACATGAAATGGAAATTTATATTGACAAATAAATTAATGGAAACACTCTGCAGAGATTCTGTGACTGCAGTTAACACGTCACATATCCCTGTACAGTTTATTCAGACATCTTAGACAAAACCATCCCATACATCACATAGGAGTCTTCTATGCCATATTTTCAGAGAAAAATTATTGTGCATACAGAATGCAAGTCAGCCAGAACTATAGCATCACACAATGAACCCACTGGGAATCTTTAAAGCTCATCTAGTCCAAAACTCCTGCTATGGGCAGGGACTGATTCAGCTTGATCAGACTGTTTAAAGCCACATCAGTCCTGACCTTGAACACTTCCAGGAAGAGAACATCCACAACTTCTCTGGTCTCCCTCATCATAGAAAATGCACTCCTTATGCCCAGTCTAAATCTACTCTGTTTGAAATGTTGCCTCTTGTCCTATCACTACAGGCCCTGGCAAAAAGTCTCTCTCCAGCTTTCTTAAAAGCCCCCTTTAAGTACTGAAGTACTTAAGTACTGGTTACAGTGACATCTCCCCAGAGCCTTCTCTTCTCTAGGCTGAACCTCAGTCTTCTCGGCCTTTCCTCATAGGAAAGATGCTCCAGCTCTCTGATCACCTTCATGGCCCTCCCCTGGACCCACTCCAACAGGTCCATGTCTGCCCTGTGCTGGGGATCCCTGATAGGGATGCAGCAACCCAGGTGGGCACTCAAAAAAACAGGGTGGAGGGCAAAATCCCCTTCCTCACCTTGCTGCCCACCTGCCTTGCATGTACAGCCCAGGACACCCTTGGCTTTCTGGGCTGCAAGTGCACATTGCCAGTCCTGTCCATCAGCATCCTGAGTCCTTCTCTACAGGGTTACTTCCAACCAACTCAACCTGCAACTACATGACTCTTTTCTCTGTTAAGTAAAGTGGTATCATCACACAAAGGAAACAAAACAGGAGAATGTGAAAAGAAAAAACAAGAAACTCTTTTTATTTCAGCAGCGCTGCAGTTGCACTGAATTAACTGTAACATCATTAGTCACACCACTAGCATAATCTTTCAAGCCTTCTTTTGATTGATGAGTGCATCCTTGAATACATCCAACACTATTCCATTTATATAACAGCTTAAATTTTCATGATGCAGTTTAATTCCATTGCAATTGGTTTCCATATTTTGCTTCTCAGTACCTGATAGTATGAAAACAGAATTTCAAGGAGAAATTGCCTAATCTGTGAACTTCCTTTCCTAGAAAAAAATTAAAGCAATAGGCCAGTGACAATGATGTTCCAGAAGCAGGTAAAACAGTTGGAGTGCTTGCATTTCTTTACCTGGCTTTCTTCCTTTCCAGTAGATTTCAAGCTTTCACTTTTTTTCTTTATAACTTTTCACATATTTTTGCTATGTGGTCAAGTATTTTAAAATTTAGGAGGTCTGAGATATTGAAATAAGGAAACCAGCATTTGTTACAAGAACTGACATGAGACAATGACTATGCACTTCAAAAATGCTATACAAAACACTGAGCTATTTGACCTTTAACCAGGAAAAATACACTTAAAACACCTTCAAAAAAGTTAAAGCTTTTTGTTGCTGACTCAATCCTATAACTGTTTTGTCATAAATGAACTCTGTTACAAGTTTCAATTCACAATGCACCTTAGCCAATGAAACATTCATATTAAAATGCCATAAGAAATAGACATTAGAAGTAGATACTTCTAATCTTCATAAACTTTTAAGCCCACAAACATTTACACAAAAATCTACCATTATTAGACTCCAACTTGCTGCATGTAACAGAAAACTTTGCCTTTATTTATAGCTTTTCCAAATAGAAAAAAATCAAACTCTCAGTGAAGCAGCATAAGTATCAAGTTTTAAATGGGTATTTTAAAAAATATGAAGATAATTTCAGGAGCTATTAAGACAGCTACCACTTATAGGTTGCTACATTAACAACTTAAAAATTAATAAATAAGCCAGGTTTTTACCACCTCAGTGAGATTCTGAGCAACTGTTCTTCATGCTTGGTAACAGATTTGCAAAACATGCATCTAGAACTGGAAGTATCTGTTCTGCTCTAGAACATCACACACAATGAAACCTACAGACATTCTGATGAAGAGAAGTTGCACGGGTTTTTTTTTCATTTTCCCTTCTTTCTTTTCTATGCAAAACTCGCAGTGGATTTCTCCAATGGGAAAATCAACTTCTCCCCTCTTTTTCATAGATGTACTCTTTTTCAACCTTAAAGTAGTTTAAAACCATGACATTAATCAGTTAACTCCACTACTTACAGACAGGAAAAATCAATTTACCTGAATGCCATCAAGCAACTTGCTCATGCACCAGTAACTGTCAGCTTCTATGTTCTGCAGCACTTCTTCAGGCAGACTAGAAACATCAAAATTTTCCACTTCTTCTTCTTCTGTTTCAGCAAAAGAGAGAGAAAGACAAGTCAATGAAGTGCACAGAATAAATAAAGCAAGAATGAGGAAAATAATTGAAAACAAAGACAGCCACCACTTATCTTTTAGTCAGAAACCAAAGCACATTTACTTTAACAGGGCCTAAATGAATCATTTATTGCTTAACTGTGTCATCTAATGGCTTTAAATGTTAATGAATACTTAATTTCTTGCAGACTGTGAAAATCTCAAATCATGCCTGGTTAACCAGAATTAATATATAATAAATCACTTTATTATAAACATTTCACACCTGAAAGAGGATCAGAAGCACTTTGAGAGCCCTTAAGCTATATATGAACAATCCCTGAAGAAGATGACTATGTTTGCTCCATGCACAGAATCTGCAAATATGTTGCCAGCCTTCAGAGAAGAAAAAGCCTGAAAAATACTTCTCAAAAAACCACTGAACTTTATTTAGAAAGCAGACTATAGCTTGAATTTAGAAAAGAAAAACTTTCCCAAATAGTAAAGAAAATTAATGATGTTCCACTATAGCAGGAAAAAAAACTTTGGTACATCTTATACATATGAATTCACAAAAAAGTCTTACAGTTATACAGTTTATTATATTTTCATAAACCAGCACCCCAGTGGAAAAAAAAAATTCTATTTAGTATTTTTAACTTTCATTTTAATATTTCAAATGGCAAAAAAAGAAGCCACCCATTCTCACCCTGCCTCACTATGTCTACAGAAAAAAAATGTAAAGGTACCAGAGTTGCTACTATTTATATAAAACACAAACATATACTGAAGTGTCTATGTATGAAAGAAGTCTTCAGGCCCTCCTCCACCAAACATTTGCCGAAAAAAACGAGATTACAACTACTGCAATGTGTTCCTTTGCAAATTTTCTGCCTTGGAGCACCTTTTCTCTTCATGACACTGGTATCACATTTGTGAAAGAAAAAGTAGCTATAAACCATAGCACAACACACATGGGTATGCAAAGGTAACAAATGAAAAAGACTTTTTATGTTCTCTTTCTCACCTTTATATTACCTAGTTTTTGTCTCTCTCTTTCAAAATCTACCACTTCACTCTATATTCTCACATCAGGTTTTAAACCAACAAAAAAGCTGAAGATCCATATAAACATCAAAGGCGGGCATCTTCACCTCCCTTCACAGCCAACAAAGACCAAGAAGTGACAGAGTACTACCTGACTTGCTCTAAACTAGAAAGATAAATAAATCAGATGAATCACATTTTAAAAAAATCTTGCTTCTCAGTATTAGCCATAATTTGCTCTTAAAAGGATTGCCTCAGAATGCAGACCTCTAAACTGTGGAAGTCTAAACTAAGCTGAAATAAAGCTTTAAACACCCACCAAACGATCTGCTGTCCTGTGACTGAACTACCTGCAAGCTGTGAGGAAACCAGGGCAGTTTGTAGGTAGGGTAAATGATGCAACTTGGAGACAACAACACTCCAGCATTAATATTTTGGAAAAACTAGATTCTGACTGCTCTAATAAAGATGGATTATCAAATTAGAATGATCTTTTTTTTTTTTTCCCAGAAAACACAATACAACTTTTAAGAAATAACTTTCAATGGTTCCAATTACTGTTCATCAGAGATATGTTGCCCAAGAGGAAGTCAGGACAGGTCCTTCTGAAAAGAACACAGGTCTGACACAAATTCACTACTCTAAGTAAAATTCTCATTATTCCACGGGGAACAACAACAGAAATAGACAGCTTTTAGGACTCCTTCTTCACTGAAAGAATTGCCAGTTCCCAATTATAATGTCACAGAACCACAGACTCAGCCATTACAGGCATAAAAATAGCAGTTTTATGAAGTACTTGTCCAGCTGTCTTGTTCTGTCTCCCCTCTGAAGAGATACCCAAGAACATTTTGCTTTTCTGTGGCTTAAAGAGGCTGATCTTTTGCATTTCCATAAGCCTCTTAAACACAAAATAATTATTCAAGATCTTTTATATGTTCTTTAAATATATAAGCTACTTCCAGACCAATTTTCAATCCCATTATGCTTGCAATGCATCAGACTAAGTCATCTCTTCTAAAGTCAGATAATAAAGTTTTGAAATTAAAAAAATCTAATTAAGTGTTTCAGACATCTCAGTTGTATTTCTATTGTACCCTAGCAGTATTTCCCCTGTGTAAACCAACTGTGTCAAACTTTGGCTTAAAATTCTGCAACCAAGTATTTCAACAAATAAATCTCATTTATTTGAGCTATAATAAAATATGGTTTCATTAAATCAGCTAAGATGTATATTCTTTGATATGTTAACTGGTACTTTTTGATTCAAATGTGGTGTATGATAAACAAGGAGCAACACTGTGGAAGCACCCAAGAACTCTTGTAATAAAGATGGCACAGCATCACAAAAGCAAAGTCCCAAACAAGCAAGTGCTCAGTGATGTCAATGGCTTCTGCTGCACCAATCCACCTTACTTTGCTACACTTTACCGAGCAAGTTCAAAACTGACACTGAATATCCAAATGACCCTTTTCCACAGTACAAATGAAATTAGAAAAGGCCATCCATTTTGACAACAAGCTCCAATTAAGGAACATTTGATTGCCAGAATGTTATGCAATATCATAATCTACATATTTAGCATTTATTTATTTATTTGGGTATGCACATAGTGCAAAATGCTTCTTTTTCCCTGCAGTTTTAAGGGGAAAAGCAGTCAAGCTCCATGTCGCTCTCTCTCTTTTTTTTTTTTTTTCTTTTCTTTTTTCCTTTCCCTTATTTGGATGAAGAAATAAACACACCAGAAAAGTTTTGAAAGAAAGACCACAAGGGATTTCAGAAAAAACAGAAGCAAAAATAACAAAATAACCATCCCAAAAGTACATATTATTTGTGCTTGAGAACATAATTGCAATTTCTGGTTTTAAATAACTTTTTATTTTCCGTGAGTGAAATCTGAATGGACAGTAACATAAAGACTGACTAAAAGAATGTGGACAGAAATAGCAGGCCAGTGTGTGCAATATCTGGGGGAGAAAAGATAACTGCCTAAAACTTCCCAATTATGAAGTCTTACAGAAACATTTCTCATCTTCTTCAGTTTCCTGTGGAGATCTTTATAATGTTATCTGTACAACTGTAAAAGTCAGGAAAATGGTTGCCTGGAGGAGAACTGTTGTAGCATGGAGTCTACAGCCTGCTGATCGGAATACGCGCATTGCTGTAAGCATGGTGTTAGCTCTTCTCTACTCACTCCCAGGGCATGCTTCCAAAACTCCCCACCATGCAAAAAGACTAACTTTTTCTAAACAGCTCTAACTGGATCCACTCTCAACGGCAGAGACAGAAAGATAAAATCAAAATTTAAAAAAATACTGCTTACAGCTACTTACAGATTTAGCTTTCCAATGACAGCAGAAAGTAAACATGCTAAACAGCTTGGCTCCAATAAAAGTAGCTTTTAATTCAAGATTAAGCCTAATGGGTGATTTTGATTGAAGTTGTTCAGAATGTTAAAATTAAGTTCACAACTGATCTCTGTCTTTTAGATGTAACAGACTTCTTCTAAAGAGTGCTGGAATTTTACCTTTTCAGTTCAGATCGGAGTAAAAACACATGCAACCAACAAAAAGGTAGTTTGCATTCAGAATTTCTCTAAACCTGCTACCAGCACTAAAACTCAGTCTTTATAAAGTGTGAAAAAAGTAAATGTAACTTGACAGTTTTCATACTTCATTACACTAAGCAAGTTCGTACAAAAGATATCTCCATTAAATAAAGCACACATTCTCTAAGAGGATTCTTTTTTAATGAAACAAACATTTAATTGTGTTATTAATGTTTTAACTGTAGCTTTTTATCTTGAAATTGTTTCTCAAAACTCAGAATCAATAAAACTCAGATGAATCCATTGGAGTGAAAGGTAGGGGATAGAATGGATGGCAGGGTAAAAAAGACCTAGTGCTGAAACCCTAAACAGACTGCAATATCACCAATAAATTATGATTGCTCTTCACATACACTCAATATACAAAATAATACCTAAAAACATTAGATCAGTTAATGAATCGAATATTTTTTAATTGGAGTGGTTTTTAGCACTAATTCATGTAAATGTAAAAAAAGCATTACCATATACCTGAAGTCCAAATTACCTACCTATCTCTTGCAGCAGTGCAAGGAAACCATTCTGACCACAGATGCACAGACACCTCTCTGTATATAACTTACTGGGCTGCAATCTACTTCAGATGTTGCCTCTTCAGGCAGACCTAACATAAAGGTTACCACCCAAGATGCAAAGTACAAAATCATACACATATGATTGCATGCAGAGGTGCACAGCAATATTTCCACAGCTAGATCTTACATATTCCACTCCAAATTCAGTTTTCAAAAAGCCTTACGAAACACCTATTCAGTCACTGCTGCACTAAGGCAATGCTTTTCTAAGATGAGGACATAATAGAGCATTTAAATGCAAATTCTTTCAGTAACAATTGTCTAATTAAATATGTATATTACCATATCAATATCTCCCATTGAAAAAGTTCTAGTTACATATTAATCTTGATAGAAATAGCTCTTGAGCTGTTAAGGATGAATCACCAAAGCAAAACCTTCCCTTTTCTTTGTGGTGCTGCAGTCACAAAGGTAAAATTAAAAAAAAACATAATCATCTCATCAGTCCAGGCTTCGGTAAACATGACCTTACTGCATTTCAAATATTGCCCTATGACCAGTCATGTTCTCACATACATGATATATTGACAACTTGTCTATTTTAACATTGTTAATAATCTTACATTTGTTTTCAGTTGATCTTCCACAATTTCCTTCACATGCAGTAGGAAGCAAGATAAATATCTTTATACATCCATGTAAGAATGGTGTTTCAAACATTAATCATTATATTTTATTCATATGAATTCTCTAAATAATTTTACTGCACTTGGAAACCGTTACAATCTTGTGTGACCTGGCGAGCAAGGTAAATCATCCTGCCCAAAAACACCACAAACTTGATCACATGGACTGAACTTCTGTGCTCATCAAAATTAATGTATGACCCTGCAAGTACTCTCAATTTGCTCTGTCTACAAAAGAATAGATCCTTCATATACTTTTCCTTTAATTCCTGATTCCGTATGAAAGTAATCAGTAAAACATTCAGAGACTTCCTTTAGTTGGGCTTACATTGCTTGCCAGTCAGACCTTTTCTACCCAGGCTTTTTCTTGGCTAGATTTTAATTATCTTTTTTTCCTCCACACTAAATAATCCAGAGTTTGCCCTTAATTCATATTCATAACCCCCTACACACATATACACAAAAACAGACCTATTTTTAAGGATGGTAAATTTATTTGAAAAATGGAAACTCTCAGGTCACTTTGCAAATTAAACAAAAGACATCAGTTCCTCACAGGCTGCAGACTGAGATTACTGCTTCACGAGTCAGGCAGGAGGAAGATTAAAAGTTCTATGACCAAAACAGGGTACAAAGGAGTATTAAGTAAAACTGGTGGTGCCAACAGGTCTTTGACTCACAGAACTTGCATAATGCCAAGGACAGGACTGAGAACCTCTTGCACACAGGTGAGAAATTGGTCAGTTTGAAATTAGAAGAGTATAAGCCACATTCTTGGGCATGACATTATTATGAAACAGAAGCCTTCAAAGCTGGTAAGATGGAAGCTCTTCTTAAAAATGGATTTCAGCAACAATGAACACAATGCTCAGCCCAAATTCTTCTCATAGTGCTCACTTCAATAGGTTTGCTACTGTCAACCAAAACAGCCTGCCAGGGAGAAGCTGGGCATATGACACCAAATTAAGGGACTCATAATTAGCAACCAGTATGCATGGTGAGCACAGGATGCTGCATCAGTATTTTCTTAGAATGTCACATAAGGGAATTCCCTGAGAAATCCAAAAGGTGCTTGGAGAATAGGAAATGAAAGATTAAAGGTTGAACATGTCTCCCACATTGCATTTTTAATTAACTAGTTTGTGCTTTATAATTTAATTTTTTAAAGCATCAACACACACATCCACAAACACACAGAGACAAAACACCAAGTGTGGGATAAGAGCAAACCATAGTGTGGTCAAAAAAGTTTAAAGTAAACCTCAGGAACACAGGCCTTCCCTGTGTTCAGGTATGGGACTGATTAGAGAATTATTTCAGAACTATCACCCCAGCACTGGAAAAGCCTTCAAAAAGAATCTATAAATTAATGTAGCTT
>WBNO01001848.1:0-13786 GCA_013400575.1 Peucedramus taeniatus | reverse complement strand
ATATATGTTTAATGTGACTGTGGTTTTTGAGAAATTTATTGGCAACCTTGATTTCTAATACACAGTGATCTCTTAGGGGATTGTGAAGAATTATTAGGAATTAAGGCTCTTGCAGGTCAGTGATGAACCAGGAGTGACTATTAATTTTGTATTGTTTTACACCTAGGTGGTTTTCAGTTCACCAGCTTCTTGTTGCATAAAGGCTCATTGTTCCTATACATTCCTCTGTCAGGTCCTCTTTAAGCTCAACATTTAATATAAAAACAAATAAAACAGCCACAAAAAATAATCTTAGCTACAGAAGGGCATTGACTCTTCCATCCTTTTTAAAAATACTGATGGTTTGACTTGTCTGGGGCAGAGTCAGCAGTCAGATCATGAGTTAAGCAGGCTGTTTTCACAGCAAATGTGCTAAGCAGAAATTGTTGTTAAAGGTGGAAAGTTGTTGGCCATTCAGAGAAACACAGACCAGGTCATCTGGAATCAGCCAGTCACAGCCTACAGTTGCTAAAAGAGTCTGGAATAAGCATGTGTTGTGGCTAGGTATATGGAATTAAAGTTAGAATAGTGCTATATGCATTAAATGGAGGCTTCTCTCTGTAACTGTAGTTGTAATGCTCTGGGTTTGGAGGACTAAATTTATGTGTGCTCTCAGTGCTCTTAGTCACTCTTTTCCTGGTGGGCCAGCAACCATCTCAATAGCCTCTGACAAGCAGAGGGGGAGAACCAGATCCAGAGGTACATAATGTGCAGGCTGTGTGTCTGAGTCCAGAGGGTTCCCAAATGGAGGGATCCACTTCATGTATATATCTATTTATTCACTTGCTTTTATAGATAGATACAGTTAGATGATTCATACATGCACACATACATACACATGTTTACGTAGATATCCTTATCACTGCCAGCTGACAAGGAAATAGCAAGAAGCTGCTTTATAAGTTCAGGTTGGACATTAAGAAAAGGTCCTTCACACAGAGGATGGTCAGAGCCAGGCTTCCCAGGGAAATGGTCATGGCATCAAGACTGTCAGAGCTCAAGGAACATCTGAACAACGCACTTAGTCACGTGGCTTAATTTTATGTAGTCCTGTGAAGAGCAGAGAGTTCGACTTGGTCTTTTTTGGTCTCTTCCAGCTTAAAATATTCTATGATTTTATGAGTCTATGATATCTATAATCTTTATATATATATATATATTTATGAAAAGGTTTCCCACTAGAAGATCACCAATCCTGATCAGCTGTGGAGAGAAGCAAAATGAGACCATTGATGCTTTTTGGTTCTTGTCTGACTATGGAGTGCAGCACTCTGTCTCTCTTGATTTGTGTGGCCATCAGCACACACATTTGCATATTGTTTTCTGTGCATTGTATGGATTTTTTTCTGTGCCTACTGGACACACATGCTCCTCCTTGGTGACATGGAGCTGCAGGAGCCTTACCAACAATGGACTGCTAGACAAGGCCCAACAACATGGAGGCCCATGGGCCAGGTAAGTCATGAGAAATGAGGAGGAGAGCACTTCAAGGAGTCTCACCAGCTGCAGCTGAGGTTGTATCAGAAACTGTCATTATCATCCAGAGAAAAACTGACCACCCTCTTTGAAAGTTTTCCTTCTAAACAGGAGAAATGTAAAAAGATACCAGTAAATACTGCTCTTCCTGACTGTCCAGTGAGGGCAAGTGATGAAAATGCTGCACCATGACACTTGCACAATTAAAAGAAATAACTCTTCTCTAATTTTTTAATAATTTTTTTCTAAGCCTAAATTTGGTAGAAAGGATGAGGGTGAACAATTTTAAGACAGAAAGAAAATACGTGGTTTTTCCTTTTGGATTCTAAGTCAAAAAAATGTCCTTTCTCTTCATTTAGACTAATGTTTGCTGTATATATATATGAATATAAAACTCACAAAGTGCAAAAGAAAACTTGCTATGAAGTTTCTCTGAAAGAGTAACTAATGTTTGGCATTTTTCTAGGTAACTTTTTCTGCTGTGTCAGACAACTTAGGGTGAATGTCATTACCAAGGTATGTTACTACTCATGCATTTCAAAACAAAATTGTCTCTGCTGCTTAAAAGAAAATGGTGTCTTTAACCTTTGTGCATATAAAACACTGAATTTTCTGAGAATCAAGTATTTCTTTATTTTTTCATGCTAAAACTCATTTATGAAGCTGAAGGATCCAGATTGTGTTGTCACCTCTATATTTTTCTACCAATTTAATACCCTTTTCTTTGCAAAGCCTATAATAAATGCATTATTATAGCAGAAATCAGGTGCTGAGATTTTCACTGGGTCTTGCAGTTGAATTCTCTTCATATTTGTTTTATGGACTTGGCTTTTTGTCTACCTTTGTCTCTCTAGGAACTTGAAATTTTATTTTTTTCCAAAAACTCTTTTCAGAAAGATGAAGTAGAAATACAAAGTTCTCCCCTGCAACAAACTAAAAAAACCCACAGAAATATGCAGTTGGCAGAACATAAAGAAATAGTTACATAAAACAAACAAACAAAAAAGAAAACTATGATGTCATTTGAAATGCAATTTCCTTTTGTATAAATCCTCACACAAGGACATAATGAAAAGATTTTTTATGCATTTTTTGTTTCAAGAGAAGCTGAAGATCAAATTTTACTATCAGAACAGATTAGTTTTTAAAATTAAGTTCTACCAACATAATTGTAAATTTTTTTAGTTGCTAAGTTTCATGGTTGGTGCACCTGAAGGACAGGATGCCATCCAGAGGGACCTGGACAAGCTCAAGATGTGGATGCATGGGAATCTTGTGTGGTTTAACAGGACCAAGTACGAGGTGCTGCACCTGGGTTAGGGCAAGCACCAGTATCAACACAGGCTGGGGAATGAACAGATAGAGAGCAGCTCTGCTGAGAAGGACTTGGGGGTGTCTCGGGATTCCCCTGCCTGGGGTGTTCCCAAGAGTCCTTTTTCACAGCCTGATGGTCGAAGAAAGAGTCAGAGCTGCTTTGCTTTCATTCTCAAGGTTGTTTATTTTCTCTTATCTATAACATGTTCTCCCTGACCAGCCGAGATGCTCTCAGCAGGCCAGCTCAAGGCACACTGCCCACCCCTGGGGCTGTGTTATCTTTTTATACTATAAACTACGTAGACANAGATCGAGGGCAGAGGGGTCTTGGGCTCTGTGCCAAGTTCTCTGAGCCCCCTGCCTGGGTCTCAGCCCATCCAAAGCAGCAAGAGGGATGTCCTGGTTTCCCACAGGGGTGCTCATGGATGAGGGGCTGGACATGACCCAGCAATGTGCATTCACAGCCCAGAACAGAAAGCCAGGCGTGTCCTGGGCTGCATCCAAAGCAGCGTGGGCAGCAGGGCCTGGGAGGGGATTCTGCCCCTCTGCAGAGACCCTCTGGTGAGACCCCACCTGCAGTGCTGCATCCAGCTCTGGGCCTCCCAACATGGGAGGGAAGGACATGAACCTGTAGGAGCAAATGCAGAGGAGGGACACCAAGATGATTTGAAGGCTGGAGCACCTCTCCTATGAGGAAAGGCCGGGAGAATTTTGTTTTTTCAGCCTGGAAAAAAGAAAACTTCTATGTGATCTGTTTGTAGCCTTCCAGTACCTGAAGGCAGCCTACAAGATGGAGAGCGAATATTTACAATGGTATGAAGTGACAGGACAAGGGGGGAAATTTTAACTGAGAAAGAGAGTAGTTTTGATTAGATATTAGGAAGAAATGCTTTATTGTGAGGGTGGTGAGGCATTGGAACAGTTTGCCCAGAGAAGCTGTGCTTTCCCCATCCCTGGAAGTGTTCGAGGCCAGGGTAGATAGAGCCCTGAGCAACCTGATCTAGTAAATGATGTCCCTGTCCATGACAGAGGGAGTTGGAACTAAATGATCTTCAGGGTCCCTCCCAATTCAAAACATTCTATGATTCTAAGTTTCATTGTTACACATTCTGTTGTGAAAACTATGACATGACCTTATGGGAGTCATGCTCTAAATAATTAATCCTGTATTAAAACTCTTCTTGTATTGCAAAACAGAACCAAAGGAGGAAAAAAAAAAAGACAAAATTAGGGAAAAACCACAAAAATATATAAAAAGTATAAACACTTCTACCTTGCTTGACTAAATTTTTTATCTAGAGTGTTTAAATCATGTACCAAAATAGCCTATCTATGCATTTTGTGGGCTTTACTTATTATAAGAACATCTACTTTATATCCGAACATAAACCTACTGAAGTTCTGAAGTTTTTTCTTCACCATAATTGAACATATGTGCAGATGCACAAATCTCTGTTTTGGCAAAAATATATAAGGGATGGGGAGAGATGAAAGAGTGAGGGAGGGAAATTTTTCTATTACTTTGAATATCACATTATAAATGTACTGTCTTTTAAAAAGACTGCAGGGTAAGTACAAATTCTCTAGTCTCACATTGTAAGAAGCTTGTTTGATTTTCATTGGATCTCTTTTCTTGCTATGAAAATTACCAAAATTGAAGATTCAATTTAATTTATATCATCAATTAAGTTCTGATATTTTGTATGAATCTTCAAAATACCTGTAAGCTGTTAGATGAGACTTGTACATTTGGAAAGGCTACTATATCTCCTCCTTCACAGCCCATTGTGTTCAAATAACTAGAAACACTTGTTTAACTTCCTTCTCATTAAAGCTGATCTCTTCCCATGTTTAATCTGTAGCATCACGAATACTGCAGTATCACATTTTGTTTACTATAAATGTTGAATATGGTTTGAATCAATAATCTTGCTAGAAGGTGTGATATAAATGCTAAAATTATTTCATTTCATGAGTTCTTATTGGGGTCTATTGAATTCCACTGCACACAGTTAGGAAAATAATTCACCAGTGTAAACTTTTATAAGGCTACCACCTAATTTTTTTTTTCCAGGAATATCTGTAGTAAGTTTTACCTATTTTTTCCAACATAGCCCTAGGCCTGTATATTAAAGTGTGGTAGTTGGTACATACAGCCACGACTTAGAAAATGCTCAGACATCAGTGGAAGACACAACAGACACTGATGATGAAATCTTTATGAAAGTATGGAATAATCCCTGGCAAACCAAAAAAGGTTTAAATTTGGGGCAGTGCAAGATAGCTGCAAGTGCTGATAACTGTAAGAAAAGTCCCTCAATTCTTTACTCGTCATTTTTCTGCTGCGTGACCTTAAGCAATTGTGTTTTCCTCCATATATTTTGGTGTATTTTTCACATCTTTAGGGCAGGGATAATTTCAGAAAGCAAGTCACTCTCTTCAGCTCTAATCATATCAGTGGGGTTCTGGAGGCACTTAAAGGTGTTATTTTTTGTTTGTTTGTTTGGGATTTTTTTTTTTTGGTGTGTTTTTTTTTTTTTGTTTTAAGAAGGTATAATAGAAAAATGATACCTATTTCTTTATTTGCCATAAGCGGTTGCTATCATAGAATTAATACTGCACTTACTATTTGATTGAAAAAAAAAATGTATGAGGAAGTATGAGTATGGGTATGAGGAATTCTCTTTGTAGCTTCCATATCTAGTTAAAATTGAGTATGTGACTACTGTGATTTAGTTTTTATTCCATGGTAAATACTTTCAAGCAATGATTACTGCTTTATATAAGGATATACAATAAAATCAGAAATATCCTAAGACCGTAATCCAGAAAATCAATTCATTTGTTTAATAGTCATGAAAACATTCAGACATTCAGATATAAATGTACAATTTAGCACTGAAGTGAATTGATGTCTGATTAGTACAGATGGATTTTAGCCCAAAAAACTGTGAATATGGTAGGAAAATAAAGATATTGCTTGTAAAGAAACTGTTTTTCTGAGACATATTACCTTAAAATCAGTTATGTAGAATTCCTACAGAACAGAAAAGACAAACCAAACCAAAACACTGTTTTCACTTGCATTTCTTCATTTGGCTTTCTGAAAGAGAAAATTAATATTACATATGAGTAAGAACTAATTAAATTAAGCAACTGTGACATTTGTGATAATGATACCAATTAACCAAAAGCAAAAAGGGTATGTTCAGTGAAATTCAGAGCTAACATCTGAAATATCATTGAGACTTTTTAGTGGTGTCCTTTATTTAGAGCTGTGGTGTTTATGGAGAAGTGAGCATTTCAAGGTTAAATTTAGTACAAGACAGGAGGAAGTTTATTGAGAGCTGTTCCTATTAATAGGAGAATTCTGATCTGAGTGTGCCTGACGTTCATTTGTCATCACTGCTGATGTCATGTACCTTCATGTACCTTTATCTACCCGTTCAACAGTAGGAAGACCTGGCTGAGTAGAAGTTTGCAGACACGCAGTAGAATCTCAGACACTGCCTATTGCCAAGTAAACACAAATAAACATTTATAGCGAATCACTATCAAATCACACATTCCCATCACTGAATTTAATGGGAATCTATACTGAAATCACAACATACAGTGGATTATGAATGAACTGCAAACCACTTCCCGTAACAGAGTGGACCACCAGTAATTTGCAGACCAATTTGACTGTAATAAGTCAGTGAGAACTATCTTGTTTTCCGTTATATGGAGGCAAAACAAAAACAAACTCTGCACACCTATTTTCCCAAATGGCAAGGGGCAAATAGCAAGGTAGGAACAAAATAACTAGACGCATAAATTTTTTATAAAGAATGAAGGTTCAGAATCTATTTTTCAGTATTTAAGTTGCTCTATTATAAATATTTTCATAATTTAAATTTCAAGTCAGGTAGAAGTTGCAGAAGATAAATATTTATTTAAAGATTCATATGAGTATTTAAGCAGCCCTGAATATGTAGGCACCTGCTTGAGTAACTTGTATAAAATTTTAATCATAGAGTAATTTCACATATGCTTTCTGTAATAAGTAAAAATTAGTTTGCCAGAAGTCTTTGAGATGTCAGAGAAGATAAACCAGGATGTTTGGGGTATTTTTGTTAAATGTAATTTCTCAAGTTCTACTTTTCAGTGGTTTTAGCAACAAGAGTTTAATATATCTATAAACTGTAGGTAGTCTTTAGATCATTGAAGTCTGTGATCAACCAGATATTTAACTTTTTTTTGTTTCTGGTTTAGTTTTAGATATGCATGTCTAAGAGAGCATAATGTCCCATTTGAAGCCATAGTAATATACTGTATTGTACAAATAGCAAATACGCTAAAGAAAGCACTATTCAGAGGTATCCAGTTGCATTCAATTTTTTAAAAGATACTTTTGCAGTCTTCTAAATAAAAAAATAATATTTACATAGATGTGAATTTTAAATGCGAGTATCAAAATGCTTATTTGCAATACTTACTATGGTCATGTCATGGAAGATTGATATTTTCCCACGTGATAGCCAAAAGCAGAATTAGGACCCCACTGGGACTTCACATGTGAAATTTTGGTAACTTGGAAAATGGTAAACCACAACTGCTTTAGGTGTTAGCTAAGATCAACATTGTCAGTTGCTGCAGTCGCATTTTGAATTGTAGCAATCTGATCACATTTCTGAGACTGAGATTGAAATGACTTTGAATAGTGTTGTTCAGAGCACTTATTTTATTAAGGCATTTTCTCAATAAAGAAAAGGTTTTTTAGACTGACTGAAGCAGTTTCTAAATGAAATCTGCTATCAAATTTGCATACAAAAAAATGCTACATCTCTTTTAAATATGTGTTTCCTTAATATACATCTATTTACATTTTTTATACATAAACTGGACACAAAGCTCCAAGATAGTTCTCAATTTGAAGATTTTTTTTTTTATTTTCCATTTTATTTTTACTTCAATTCTAGTAAAGGCAGATAATACAATTAATAGTTTCAATAAGATGATCCCTGGAGTGAACATAAGAATACATATAATTGAGTACAAGAAAAAAAAAATAGAGTTGTAGCTTGTGACATTAAATTGGATGCTAACAAACATCTAGTCTAGGCTTTTGTGTAGCCTTCTACACAAAAAGAACATTTATTTTTCAAATCATCTTGACAATACAAATAAGTAATCATTAATGAAAATGTAATTATATCTTTCATTAAAAATAAGGCAACAGACAGTACTGAATTTCAGTTTGTGGCTCAGACCTTGTAGAACTGTCTGTCAGAATTCTGCTTTGGTCTCTGGAAATGCACATATCTTTATTTAGGCTCATGTTGAAGTTGGTATTTTTATGCAAAATCCAGGGACTGGTATGAGACACATCCTAGGGTGAAAAAAAGAAGAAAAGAGGAAAAAAAATGGTGACTGCAAAAGTAATAGAAACATGTTCATAATAAAAACTAAGAAAAGATGGAGGGTTTTTTCTACTTCTGTTTTAAATTGTGTGTAAACGTAAATCTTCTTAAAAATGATTGTTGCCTGACCAGGAAATAAGAGATGATATTGATTGTCCACTGAATCATTAGAATGAGGAGTCAAAAAAAGTGCTTAGTTTCATATTAGACTGTGACCTTGATGTCATCAGTGAATACTGAGGGACATCTATAACTCCCATGAGGAATCATTTTGCTGCTAAACAGATTTCTTCTCAGCAAATCATGCTGATGCATCCGCTGTGCAAGTTTGTGAGAAGCTGTATGGCATCAGGAAAGGTGAAAGTGTCTCCATGTGCCCTCTGGATACCTTGTGTCCATAGAAGACAGTGACATCTCAAAAGATCAGTGTAATTAATCTCATTTTTCTCCTTTCAAAGCCTTTCACCCAATCTTTTTAGGCTTGTAAGACATGTTTTATTATTAGAAGAGATTATAGAAATCAATGATTCCTAGTACAGTATAAGAATTAGGGATATATTTTTAATGAATAGCCATAACCTTATTTGAAAGAGTAATTGTAATACTATTAACACATTGTTTTTAGGAATGCTAATTCTGGTAAATACTTTATATCAGTTCCATTAGATTAAAAAAAATAGTAATTATTACTCCTAGAACAGTGGCTTCTATTATTCTAGTTGTATCTTGCCTTGGATATTGCTAGACTGTTGCTTGAATAAAAAGATAACAATAAACCTCTTGGTTGGATACTCCACTTTCTTTAGATTTCCCATAGGGTCTTATGAATAGACCTAAAGAAGTGTAGTCTTGCTGGCATCAGCCATGAGAGACTCAAACTATCTCATGGATTTTTGTGGTTCTCCTTATTTGATAGGCTGTGTTTCACGACCCCAGGATGCATAACAAGACCTTCACACATAATTATTTCCACAACAGGTCTCAATTGTCTTGGTACTCAGAATGCTTTATTCTTAAGTGACTATAATCTGCAGCACCACAAAGACCATCATTCCCAACAGAGTGTGGCAGAAACATTACAATACCTGTTACTTCTATAATAATAATTATATAATAAGCAAATAGCTACATACTGTTTCCCAAACAGTAAATGAAAATACTCTATGTGTACTACCCCTCCATTTTTTTGCCAGCTAAACTTACATGTTTATGTTAATGTGATGCAAATGCAGCTTGCCTGTAAAAAAAATGACCACGTAATTTTGTTAGCAAACAGTAAACTTTGCTTACTGTTGGTAAAACAAAGATATTAGAGACAGGGATTGCTTATACTGCAGTTCAGACATTTAGTAATGTAAATATTTTAGTGGTAAAACAGGCTGCCCAAGGAGGTCATGGAGCCTCCCTGTCTGGAGGCATTCAAAACCCACCTGGACAGGTGTAACTTGCTCTAGGTGACCCTGCCTTGGCAGGGGCATTGGACAAGATGATCTTCAGGGATCCCTTTTAAATCTAATGGTTCTGTGATTCTGTGAATTAAACCTGTATTTCAGCTGAAAAAAGAAGCCAAAGAAACCTTTATTCTGGTAGTGTTGTAAGTAAGGTGTGGAGTGGAGCTCTCCTCACTGCCATCACTGAATGGCTATTTCTCATCTCTAGCTCTCATAGTTTCATTCCCAGATGTCCTTTAAGCACTGGTGAATCTAGTAGGAGTGCTCACCAGAAGACACATGGTTGCTTAGGGATTCTCCAAATATGAAGTTATACATTCTTAAAGATAAAAAACAGATTGGTAAATTTGGTGAATCATAGTTGAGCACCAACCACTAAATTCACTACCTGATGGTGCATTTAGACCCACATCTAAATCTTTTTCTGCTAGCATTTTTGGTGCCTGTGTGGTAGTACAAAGAAAAAGAGCTCTATCTTTACAAACTCACCACTCAGGATCTGGTTCCTGTTGGGATACTTTTCAAATCTTATAGCTTTTTCATGTCATTTTGACTGATGGAAAATATTACTTTACTTGGAAAGCATTTTTATTAAAAGCAGAAAGACTACTTGTTTGTTTAAAAATGCATTTGATTCTTAGCTTACAAATTGTTATGAGGTGCTCAGCAAGAAGCATCACAGGAACCTTCATTACCTGACCACTCTTATAAAGGCCATTTTTGCATATTATACCAAATGGAATCTATGTCAGCTATAAAATCAAAGAAACATTTGGATCAGAATGTGTCTCTAATAACAGTAATTATATTTAGCACTTTGCAATTTTCATCTGCAAAGCACTTACTAACAGCATTAGATACTTAATTCTCACAGAATCTCAGCAAGGTAGGCAGCTATTAAACCTTCCTGTAAAGGGATGCATTATTGGCTGGCAAATGATCATTCATTGAATAGAATGGAAAAGAAAAGAATAAGCTATTTCAGCTAATCCAGAAGTTTTAAGAGGAAAAAGTTTAATAGTTTTAGGAGCAAGATAAATTGCAGGCAAATAGTTCTGTTCCTTAAAACACACAAAGAAACTTAGCTTAATCAACAATGACATAACCATGCTCAGTGCTGTGAAATATTGCCACAATGCAAAAAGTTTATTTTTCAACCTACAATTTTTATTAAATTGTCTCTACACAATCCTGTGTCATGTGTTCTGGATGACCCTGCTTGAGCAGGGAGGTTGTATCACATTAGCCACTGTTGGTTTTTCCAACCTTATCCATTCTGTGATTCTGTGAATTTGGAAGTCAAATGGAAAACTCTATCTTCAAAAGGTGTTTTGCTAAATCACTGTTTTTCTAAGTACAAGGAGAATGAGCAAATTTATTTTAATTTGTCTTCCTACCTTATAGTCTTTTAGTTTCTGCAAGATCTCCAGTACTCACTGTTGCCTCAGGGAGGCTTATCTCTGAAGAGTACTATCCAAGATACATCCCTCTGCTTCTTACACTCTTGGCAGTTAGGAGATTGTTGGCTGCTCTCCAGAGTAAACCAAAGGAGATAAAATCTGTCTGGATACTTATTAAAGCATTCAGTTTTTCCATTGTATCTGTCTCATACAACTGCATTGGCACTGCCTGTCATCTAGGTCATGGCAAGAGAATAACTTGTGAAAAATATTGTATGATTTAAACAGATGTTATTTCCATTAACATTCCATGAGGGTGGGAAATAAATCAAATAAAAAGCTATGAAATTATATCTAAGATAATGTAATAATAATATTAGTCAGCTTTAACAACTAGCAAGGACAGTTTAAAAATAATCTCTTTTAAAAGAAGTAAAATACACAAAAACGTTCTTAGTTGGTATTTTTCTTCAGGACATTTTTTTTGTATTGAAAAATATCGATCCATTAGCACAGGAACTTTACACCAATGAATTTTTAGAACATATTTTTTCTAGGACTTTATGGTAGGAGCATCTTGAAAGCATTGCAATTCCATATTGCAATTATATTTTTTCATGTAATCAGCCCTATAAAGACAATATAATATAAATATCTTATAATTCCTTCTGCCTCATCCTTTTCCTGCCAGAGCTATCTGGGTATCAGTTCATTTTTGCTACATTCCACCATTGCCCATATACTGCTCCGATCTCTGCATGCCTGCATTTCCCCACATTTTTCTGTGCATTGCTCTTCATCTTGCTCTTTATTTATTTTCAGCAGACATGTGCTCTTATTTTTTTTGCCCACTGAACCCCATCTTATTTCCCTTAAAGTGTCTATTTCAGTCCCAGTTGCATGTCATTTATATGCTTCCTCAAGTCTGCCACAGGCAGATATTCTTTAACACTTTAAAGTTTTCATTCTGCTTCCACTAATTTTCCTTTTACTTCACATATCAGCATGTTTGACCCCTGGTCCCTCAATATGACTCTCCACCCCACACTATAAAAATTAAAATCTAGTTTTGTTCAGTCTATATATTCATTTTACATTCATATGTGCTGATGCATTGAAACTTCCACTGTAGTGCTCAAGCAAGGCTAAAGGAGAATTTTCTGAACAAAATCTATCAAATAGCTAGACTACATCTCTAATCTATATTTACTATGACTACTGCTTGCTATTACTTTTTTACACAATTGATCATGATTGGTTGCAATCACACAATAGTACACAAATAATCATTATGTCAAATAGTAAGTGAGTGGAAGTATACATCAATGCTCTTTCCATGAAAAATTTAGAAAGTTCTTCTTCGTCTCAGAAAAAACAAGAACTCTTTAAGAACTATGAATTAAGTCAACATATACAGCATGCTTTTCTGCAACTATTGTGACACAACTGATTTTGAGAAAGTATATTCTATTCTCAACAGACATAAGAGAATCAAATAATGCACAATAAAAACAATATATGAAATAAATTGTACCTATAATGGTGCAAAAAGCAGATGATGAATACAATTTAAATTAGAGTGTTCAGTCACAAAGTCAGATGGTGGGAGGGTGAAGGAATTAAGAGAGGCAAATGAGGACAAGATTTTCTTTTTAATTAGATTTGGTGTGAGATAGAATATAGATAGGGTAGAATTACACCCTTCCACCAAATGTTCTAGATATTAAGGATTGTATAAATCAAGGCCAAGGGGCACAAAATTTAGAACATATAAGTAAATTTAGATACAATATTAGAGTGGTTCCAAGGCCAGATCTATTAAATAACAGAGCTGGACAAAGTACTGAAAGTCAACAATTTATTCAACAAATATTAGTATTTCTTTTCTGCTTGGAAATTTTAGGGGCTTGGAATTTCATTTTCATCAAAGTCACTCCTATAAAATACTGTCTGAAAATATTAAACTTTCGAAGTGACAAAGACAGCTAAATCTGGGTTTGCAATCTACAGTTTCTGAAGTCTATGAAAATTTACCCTTAAATAAAGCAGGATTACATTTACTCTGTAATTTAAAAATATCATTACCACCCATTTTTCTTTTCTTTTGAATGTTTTGAATGAGTAATCTTTTGAATATTCTGAATGAGTAATCTAAAACCACTAAAATTATTTCCTGTCCATAAATAGCATTTTGTATTTGTCACTGATCTTATTGATCTTTTCTACTTCTACCAGATTTTTAAGAACTACTTTTTCTTATTTTAAAGCCACATAATTTCCTTTTTAAATGTTATTCCTATGGAAAATCATAGTCTCAACTCTTATTGACTTTTGGAGTTTAGAAACAGACTTTCAGTTCCCATTTAATTTATAATATTTTTTTTACCTCTCTCTTCTAAACTGTTAGCTCTAGTGGGAGAAAACCAGCACAAAACAGACATTTCTTTCCCCGCTCAAAAAAGCTAAAAGATTTTACTCATTTTATATGAAAACACCATCTCTGGAACCAAAAAGGCTTTTAGATGTTCAGCAGTTTTCTTGTTCTATCAAAATGTAGTTTTCAAGGAAAGGCGAACTCAAAGAAATTTTTAAAGTAATTTATATCAAATCTTTGAAAGATTTCAAACTTCAGAAAAAATTAAAATATAATTTTAGGTTACTTGTTATAGACTGGTATCAGAGATTATATATATATATATAT
>WBNO01001847.1:43379-54986 GCA_013400575.1 Peucedramus taeniatus | reverse complement strand
ATTTTCTCTGTACAATGTTGTAGGGGTCTAGTTTAAATTTTAAGAGCAGCTTTCAGTTTTAATGTGCTAAGCATTCAGAATAATTTTCTCCTTTTGCTGACAGTCCTTTATGTCTGAATGACTGAATCACCTTTCCATCCTTCATGGTACTAGTGTCATTCATGCTTTTCAAACTCTTCTGCCTTTAATATCAACTCTAATGAACTGAATTGGAGTGTAATAAATGGATTCACCAGGGACTAAATAGCAAGAAGGTGACATTTTCAGAGAGAAAACCCGTTTTTGGGAGTGCACATCTCTTTTAGTCAGGTAGCTCCTCCCTTCTCCTCCTCTTTGCTTTCTGTAACATATACACATATAGATCACAGCAGTTCCTCCTAGCTCAGTAATGTCTCTAGAGACATGCAAGGGAAATCCAGAACTACTGGTGACTCACTGCTAAATTGGAACTACCGGGTAAGGGGTATTTTCAGAAGACTGGAGTTAGGAAACCCATCACTTTTTGTGATTCACTTGTTCCCTAAAACAGCAGGTAGCTCTGCCTAAACATGGCATAAACTGCTTTAAGGTATTAGGTAACAAAAGAGTCTAAAATCTGAGTTCTTTCAACATAAACCCTCTAATGTCCCAGCAAATGTATTTGGTCCAAAGTTTTTTCCATGTGCTTAATTTCAAGTATTTCCAGTCATTCAGAATAAACATCAGTATAGATGTTCCCATTTCTATCTGATTAAATACTTTAAATAGAGTTTTCATCGTTTGAGAAATCAATGCAGGTGAAACCCTGAAAGGCATAGTTCACGCTTAATAAATCTATTAATTATGATTGGCAAATGAGACAGGGTTTTAATCTTCCTGATATCCATCTAAGATTTTTATGGCACTCAGTATTTGGTTAATGCAATTAGGAGCCTTTAAACAGTTAGTAAAAACATTTATGATGCTTGAACTAGTAATTGAATACTGAAGAAAGAGCTGAGGAGAGACAAGGCAATTTAAAGAACAATTAAAAAGCCTGCTGAAGTATATCCACATATGATACTTGTGGATAAACAAGGAATTATCCCTAGCAATAATGCAGTGTTTGACATTTATAAAAGATTCTGAATGAGATTGCAGAAACATCTTTTTTTCTCTCAATTGACTGGAGGCAATGGAACTTCTTGCATTAGCTACCATAATAATTCAGGCTAATACAGACTTTGTATTTTAATTAACTTGAACAGGAAGTTTTTCAAAGTATAAAGGCCTGATCTGACTTGCCTGAGCATTGAATGCACACATCTATCCAATATTGTGAGAGGTTATGATATTAGTTAGTTCAGCAACTCCACAAGCAGCCAGCAGTTTCATTTTTATCTGTGAACATGAATGCACTGCTGTGACACTGCCTTATGAATGACCCTTTTTAACACACAGGGATTAGATTTGTGAATTAGACAGATCTCTTTTTGTTAGTCTAATAAAGATAGTAATAGATCTAATAATAATAGATAGTAATAGATAGTAATAAGATAGTAATAGATCTAATATTATCTAATAGATCTAATAGATCAAATATTATCTAATAAAGATAATAATAGATAGTTTATCTAATTAGTCATTAGCTAGATCTCTTTTTCTTTAATAAATGCAAATTTTACAAGTACCAAAGAAAATATTTTGTTCCGACTTAAATACTGCTTCTATAAATTCAGTGCTCCCTTATTATTAATTTATGTAGTCATTTCAATGTCTAGTCTTTAATGGAACTGATTCTGCTCGATCTGCCTGTGTAGATTTCTCTCTTTATAGACATGACACTGACATGTTGTGGGAAGCACGTTAGTTTTCTTTAGCATGGTTGTGGGAAATCCAGCTTAATGCAAGGAAGCATGAGGGATGTGGGGCTCCTCTGGCTGGGGAGTGCCCTCTGAGCTCCCATCACTGTCACTGCAGGGAAAACTGAGGAAGAGACTCAGGATATGAAGACTTTTCAGGTTCAAAAGTCTCCACAAGCACTGTCTGACGCTCTTCCCTGGCCTCAGGGATATTAAAAGCCCAGACTTTTGCAGGAGAGGAAGGCTGGTTTTCCTTCACTGATGGGGGTGATCAGCAGAGGCTAATGCAGATATGCTTCAACATTTTCACTGAGAGGGAACTCAAATACTGGTAGAAACTCCCATGCTGCTAGTGGCTGTAGAGCAGCTCACATTGGTTAAAAACTATACTTACTATGTATCATTTAGCATTCATTCTCTAACTGCTAATATATTCATAACATAATTCCATAATGTTATAGAGGAACTATATCTGTCTTATATTGCATCTATGTAGCACACATCCGAAGACTCTAGTGACTCATGGCTGAGGTATCTTATGACTGATTTTTGAATTGCTTCCAACACACTAATACAAAATCAGAGCCCCCTATTAGACCACTACAGGAGTTTAGGAAAGAAACCAATACCAGTCTGTGACTGACAGGACCGAACATGCAACACTCAGACCAGTGATTTTTCTATTAATAATTCCAGTTCTGAGATAGGCATTTTACTATAACTAAAATATCTAAAAATGGATTTTTAAATAATAGATGAGGATTTATTTTTTTAGCAAGAATACACATATAGTTTTAGCAAGTATTAACATATTTGCATACAGTTTGCCAAAATTAGTTTCCTTGAAAGGAGAATAAAGATGCACACATAACATAACAAGACGGGAAGGATGGTCCAGCAAATACACCATCAGCTAAATGGGAGAATTTTTTCTAAGTTCTGCCTCTTTCACATTGAATAAGTGACTCAAGCACAATGTTTCCTCCAAATTCTCCCTTTGCAGAATGCTCTAACTGGCTTTTCCATTCTGAACACCAGTCCTACACAAAGTAACCTAGAGAGTGCTAACCTGTCTTCATTCTCACTGTAGCTGCTTTGAAGCTCATATTTATGACAGGGAGTACCTGAGTGTCTCAGTTTGGGGACAAATTTAGGAGAAGACACTCTGTAATGAGTCATGTCTTCTAAAAGGATTCCAATAATTCCTTTCTACCCACAGGAAATTAATGCTAACAGATGAAAGTGAGAAAAAAACCCCAACAGTTTATTGACCAACAGAATGCCCAAAATGCAAGACGAAAAAGAAAAGTAGATAACTGACAAATATGAAACTATCAGATCTTACCCTCCTCCCTCCGCCCCTCTCCCCCATACCCCCCTACCAGAACAAAAACCCAAAATGCCAGGAAAAATACCTGCTCACAACTGACACACAGTACAAGATGGCACCAGCATCTCTCTCAGGTAAAAAAACCAAACAAGAGCTTCAGGCAGCAGTTCAGGCAGCAGATCTGACGACTCTCTGGTGTCAACCTCCTCTCCAGGGCGGAGGAACTGACCTGATCTGATCTGGAGCCTCTGGGTGTGCTTTGTCTCCCCAGCTCAGCTTCCCAAGGTGTGGGGCAGGAACAGAGTGACCCCTTTCCCACAGGTCCCGTTTCTCTGGTCGCAGACTAACAAGCTGTCCACTTCACCTTCACCTCAAAAAGCTGCTGAAGGATTGCTGCTACAACTTCTCCAAGGCTAGAGAAGGGAAACACTTTTGCCTGGGTCAACAAAACCACATGATACTCCAGACACCTGGAGAGTAAGGCTTTGAAAAACGTTCACCACAGAGGCCAAAGCTTCCCCAGCCACAAACGTTTAAGATGGAATACCATTTTAGGGTGTAGAGCAGAGGATCAGGGAATAGGCTATCATTGTAAATCACTCCAAGATACTGAGAGCACATCTTTTTCAGTGCCATTGGAGGTTAGGTCATTCATTCCTCCTTTTTGCTGTAGTAAGTCTTCTGTTCACTGTTCTGCATGAGGTGGTCCTCAAGTGTGTTGGAGTTAAGGCAAGCAGTCTCAAACTCCATTAATCTCTTATGGATTAGCTAATTGGACTGAAAATTTATGCAATTAATTGAAAAATAAAACTAGTTTAGAAGTTTAACGCCAGAACAGCAGTGGCTATCCAGACATCCTGACATAATAATTTCTAGCACACTTCTTAAACTTCTTTCCTTTTTCTTTTTTTTTTTAGAAATGGATGTACAATGTACTTAAAAAGAATTTTAGAATTTTTAATAATTATAGTTCAGTAACATTAGAAAGAAACTTACAAAACTGAAAGAGCATTCACTTCATTAACAGTCCTGCATTTCACTACATTCAATATGATGCCAGAAGCACAACATAATTACACACGTTTTTGAGATAAATCCTCTTCAGTTTATATGGTTTTGTCAGTGCAAATCATTTGATTACACTGCTTTCAGTGCCCTTGAAAACACCAAGGCTCTGGCTGCCAGTTTCTGTGACAAAGGCCAAAAAAATCTAGTTTGGTTTCCTACAGAGCAAATCCCCAAGAGCATCTTCTCACCAGTTTTAAAAGCAAGTCATGACTGCTTTCTCAGCTTCCCCAGCTAAAAGATGCTGCAGTTACTTCCATACGAAGTATAAAACATGAGATGTATTACTTGGCCTGCAAGGAGGGGTTCCAATTTTCTTATGGGCATGACAAATAGAATATTAGAGTCATGGAATCATAGAAAGTTAAGAGGTTTGAAAGGACCTTAAAGATCATCTAGCCCCACTCCTCCTTGCCATGGGCAGGTGCACCTCCCACTAGATCAGACTGCTCAAAGCCCTATCCAACCTGGCTTTGAGCGCTGCCAGGGTTTGGGCATCCACAACCTCCCTCGGCAACCAGTGCCAGTGTCTCACCACCCTCCCCATAAAAAATTTCTTCTTAATGCCTATACCTAAATTTTCCAGTTTGTACCTTATAGTTCCTGATGAACAGTCCCTCCCTGGCTTCCCTGTGGGCCATGTTCAGATACTGAAAAGTTGCTATGAGGTCTCCATACAACCTTCTCTCTCTAAGCTGAACCAGTCCCATCTTTCTCAGCCTGTCTTCATACAAAAAGTGTTCTAATCCTCTTATCAACTTTGTTTATTTATTCTAAGTGCCCTCAATGGTGTAAGAACCAACTGTCTTCTTCCCTTTGACTCAAAATTTCTGTCTGAGGCAGGTAAAAAGAAGTCAAATCTGCAGGAATCATATCTGTGTGGAAGAGATTTGTCCATTAACTTTCCTCCTCTACCTAGCTACTGTAAAGAACATAAATTAGCAAAAAAAAGCTTTTTGAGACTGCCATGCTTTTAGTGGCTGAATTTTTCTGTTGTCAGCAGAAGAGCACTGAGATGATGTCTGCCAGCAGCACTGTAAGGTGGTGCACTGCCAGAAATTCTGACATAAACCTCAGAGAGTTATACTCACCCTTATGTAATAACACTTATCAAAAAAAACCCAAAGTGCTTTGAAACTGCACAAGATATATTCAGGGAGTAATTCATCACTAAAGCTTCTCCAGGGCACAGCCATCCCCACATCTACTGTCAGGGATCTTTAATAGTAACATCTTCCATTTAGCTTTTTAAAACATAGGACAGGTGGTGTCTGTGCCCAATTAACTCTTGCCTGTGGGATTTGTCCTATTTAAATAGAGGAAACAACAGTAATATTGAGCATCATTATGGCTCAGTTCCTTACAAGTTCTTCTTTACAACACATATAAATGCTTGCTACTGATTTGAGACCAACCTGGTAAAATCCTCTCAGCTGCCGAAATCTGATTAATCCATCACAAGTTCTAAGCTGCCAAAATTCTCACAGATCCAAGACAGCTCAAATTACTGCCACTTTCAGAGTATTTTTATGAGAATTTGTGGTTGCACTGTACATATCTATCTCTGAATATTGTCTTAAGACCTTGTGTAATGTTTAACACCAGCACTAAGTCCCACACAGCTGCTCAATGACTGCCCCACCAGCAGGATCTGAAAGAGAATCAGAATGGTAAAAGCTAGAAAACTCACAGGTTGAGATACACACAGTTTAACAGTGAAAGTAAAAGCCCCACACATAAATCAAGCAAAACAAGGAATTAATTCACTTCTTCCCATGGGCAGGCAGGTGTTCAGCCATCGCCAGGACAGCAGGGCCCCATCACACATAACAGTGATTTGGGAAGACAAACTCAATCATTTCAAATGTCCCCCCTTCTTCCTTTTTTCTCCTCATTTTATATAGTGAGCATGATGTCACATGGTCTGGAATATCCCTTTGGTCAGGTGGGGTCACCTGTCCTGGCTGTGTCTCAGGCTCTCCCAGCCTCCCAGGCACTCACACCTCCCCTGCCAGTGTGGTAGTACAAAAAGTAGAAAAGGTCTTGGTTTTGTGTGAGTTCTGCTCAGCAAAAAACCCCAAAATCATCAACTCTGTGTTCAGCAGGAATTCAAAGCACAGCCCCACACCAGTCACTGTGAAGAACATTAACTCTACCCCAGCCAAAACCAGCAGACCTTGAAACAACAACAACGCTACCTCCCTCATTCTCTTCTGCTGCAAATGGTTAACCTGTATCAAGTATTTTGGAAATTATTTCCCACTGCTGCTTGGAATGAGTAATAACAACTATTTTCATTATGGGATGCTTCAGAATAGGAGAAAAGAGAGCATGCAATTGCAAGGCTGGGAAAAGCTTCATTAAAACTAGTATCCATAAATGCTCATTACAGTGAAACAAGATTACAAAATTGCTGGATAACGTTAAGGTTGAGGTTTTTTTCACTCAGAATAGAAATTGGCTGCTGTAAAAATTACCAAACTAACAACCTGATGTGTCTTAAATTAAAGCCCAGTAAATGTGACTCATGAAAACAACCCAAACATACTAATAACAATCCAGTAGGACATGCCTCCTAGGACTGAGGGAATGACACCTTGGCACAAATAACAAGGCAAAGAGAGTTCCAGTCTCAACATATAATCTAATCTTATTCTAGAAAGAAAGCAGTCGGTTTTAGGTGTATTGCACTCTTTTTTACACAAAGGTAAATTGAAGTTTGTATTTGGTTATTAAAGGAATGGAGAAAAATGTTTTGGCAATGTTAATAGCGGCATATTATTTCACTGTTTTGGACTTTAGCTTGTATTGGAGTTTTAATATGTTTGGTACAGCAGCACTTAATGATGCAGCTATTTTATTTAAGGGACGATAGTTCACTGTTTCTTTTTTTTTTTTAAGTTAAATTTTGTGATTTTTTTTTTGCTATGTTAGGAATAGAAATAGATTTTGCTTTCATGTGTTTTGATTGAATTAATGTGTACTGTGCACTAGTGTTGACTAAGGCTTTAAATTTTTGTGGTTTTGATGTGCCAGGCTAAAATATTTACACAGTCTAAAAAATATGATTTTCTCTAGCCTTTACTTGGCTAGAGGCAGGGCTCTTTTAAGTTTGGTTATTTTTCTTTCTTTGGGTATAAGTCTTAGTGGTTTTTTTAAGGGGATCAGATATGTCGTCATTATTATACTTGGCAGTTTGGCTATGGGCAATTGGAGATGCGTTTTTTTGGTGAAACTTCTATTCTGAGTAATTTTTTTTTTCAATTTATGCACTCGTAGGGCATAAACGTAGAGCAGCAGTGGGTCTTTCATTCTATTTTTTCATGTTTTTCTCACAATTGCACAGGAAGAATTAGAACTTATTTCATGGGGTCTACTTTCTTTTTTTATTTCGCAGACATTTGCATTTGGTAGAAGGCCTTGGGAAAGGCCTTTTTTTTTTTCGGTGATGTTTTTTTATCTTATAGACTAATTTCTGCAGACGTCTTCTTACAGTCATGATTCCTGCATGTGTTGGGCTATGCACTGCATTTGCTTATGTTCACAGCTTCTTCAACACATTAAGTATGGTCTCTTCTTTATCACTTTGCTTCATTATTGCTAAAGTAGAAGCGTATTTTTGTGGCTTAAGTTGTATACGTTTTCACTGCATCGCGGAGGTACATGGTACTAAGTCTGGACTTTTAGTTGTTAGGTTATTTGAGAAGATAATTTTTGCCACTGTTATTTTTCTCAAGCATTGAATTCTTTGTTCTACAGTCTTCTACTGGTTTTGTCGCATATAGAGATCACTTGCACAGATAACTTTGTTCTACACTTTTCAAGATTTGTGCCTAGATACTGTGAGGCTTAGCTTTCTTTATAATTTTTTGGCCAATAATCGGATTATGTGACAGGGATTTCAAATGCTTTGCTTCAGTACTGTTTAGAATTGTAGCTTCATTTGCAGCATTTTAAAGACAGACTAATCAACTAATTATAGATTTATCAGGTCGTTGAGTGTAATTTTTTTTAGGTTATGAAGGTTTCTTAAGGAAAAGGACTCAACAGTGATTTCTGATTTTGTGTCAATTGCTGGAGCTGGCTTTGAGGGTCCTTCCCCAGGACTATTATTGTCTATTGGTTGGGGACTATTATTGTCTGTTGGTTGATTGGTTTTGTTTTTGTGTTTCTTTCCCACAGTACTGGCTGCCAGTGGCATAAGACCACTATTTGGTTTAGCTGTTGGCTTAGGTTTACTGTCTGGTTTAGTTTTTGGCTTAGGTTTATTGTCTAGTTTACTTAGAGCTTGAGTAACTGGGGTGTTGGCTGCAGCTTGAGTGACTGAGGTAGTTGCTGATTTATTTCCCTGCCCCCTAAAACAGCCTTTATTTGCTGTTTTACAGTATTTAGCAGCATGCAATAGGCATATGCCAGGGCCCAGCTTATTGCAATAAGCTTTTTTTATTAGAATTTTCATCAGGTTGGTTTTTTTTTTCAAATATTTTTTTACTTAATTTGGGTTCTGAATTTGTTTATGTGAAAATTTTTAGGCTGGGGGAACAGAAAATTCTTTTAGGGTTTAGCTCATTTTTTATTTTTTATACTATTTTGGATTTTTTTTCCTTGGGTTAACTTCTGGGTCAGGGGTTTTGTTAGGTTTTTCAGACATACCAGCCCTCACTCTATACACAGTGCAGACAATATAGAGGAATCTTATCAGATAAAATATTAGGAAAGTGGTCTCTTTAACATTTAAGGGAAATTGAATATTCTTAAAAAGTGATGTAACAGATTAAAGGAGAAGAAGGAAAGGAAAGGTTGAAAAGCCTCATCCCCTGCTTTTCTTTTAATAAATTGGGTGCAATTATTAATAAACCCCAAAAATATGTTACTGGAATTAGGACACAGGGTAGGAGGAAGAAACTGTTAATTATACATATTTTAACAAACTCTAGTACCTTGGTAACTCTTTATAAATTATCACCACACTCAGCAAAATAGCTATTTTAATTTGTTCCTTTCTTCTGTAAAAGTTACACTTTAGGGACAATATTGGAGCTATTTTCAGATAAGAAAATAAGTTTAGGGACTAGAAAGATATTAAAATTTTAAAAAGGCTTAAGGACCAGAGATACAAGAGGGCTTTCACTTAGAGAGACATTATGAATTTAAGCAACATGGTTACAAAAATTATTAAACTAAATAGAAGAAAAATAATTTTTTACCTTCATTTAAGGCATAATTGCAGCACAGAATTAAAAAGACAAATTATATAAAGATTCACCCCTACTGTGATGTGTTGACCTTGGCCAAATACTAGTGTACCTACGCAAATCATTTATTCATTATTTTCTGCTATAGTTAAGCAGAGGAGAGGAAAAGAAAAGACATGGGATGAGATAAGGATTAGGAAAAAAAACTTTAAGGGAAAAACAGGCTTAAAAATTTAAAAGGTATAAAGGAAAAAATATTAACAGAATTAAAGAAGTATAATGAGAAGTAAAATAAACTTTTAGAACACCTTTCCCTCCATCCCAGCATTTTCTTCTTTCTTACCGATAGCACAGGGAGATGAAATATGGGAATTTTAGTTAGTTGGCCACTTTTGAACTTTTTTTTTCAGTTCAGTTAAGGAGATGAGTACTCTCTCCCACTATTCATACTGCAAACAACACAAACCGTAAAAAAAAATACAGAAAAGCAAGTGCAGCTTCATAAAACAAACTGTGTGCTTCTTCTCCCTCCCTTCAATCTCAAAACCAGTCTTAAAAGTACAAAACTTAATATCCAACATAAACAAAACAAACAATCAGAAATACAAACATCATAAGTTCACCCTAAAACAAGCAGCAATACCCACAGGTTAAAAACCAGTAAGAATTATAATTTAGATATTATAATTTTAGATTAATTAATAGATTAACAAATAGACCAAAAGCCATTCCATTCTGCTGGAATTCTGGTCAGCTTGATGACCTCAGGGTCTCAGAGTCTTAAAATGACAAAATCATGATACCACAGCAATACATGAAACAAAAAGAGAAAGCTGTAATCTTTCACAGCATAATAGCAATGAGTTCAACATTCCTCACCAAAAAACTAATCAATCCAATATGCCCTTTGAAGCGAAGTTCTGTCCTGTGAGCTCTGAAATCAGTGTTTGATAGACAGTCGTAAGTATTTGGCTAGAATTATCAGGCATCCAGGTCTAACTTATTACAATCAATTAAACAACTAGAAGAAAACTCTGTTAAGAGAATAAATTCTTTTACAATATACAATTTCAAATCATATAATCTGAGAACACGAATTTAAAAATCTGGTATTAAACCCAGTGTAAGAATTCACACAGAACAGACATTCTTGGTGGTTTCTCCTACAAGTAGCTTAAGAAAAAACTGTACCAGTCCAAGATTGAGACTTATGATTTCATTGTCTTTCAGAATTACATGAGGACAATCACAACCTTAAAAATGCTCTAGTAAGTTATCAAAAAAAAAAAAAAATTAAATGTTTGAAGCTTTCTATTTTGAGCAAATTTATGGAAATGACATATGACACATGATGTTTGAATTTCAGAACAAAGTCAATTAAAAACTAGAACACTGATTCTTTTCAAAGCTTTCTTTCCCAAGGAGGGATATTTATGTACTTGTGCTATTTGCTCATCTCTGTAGAAGACAGAACAGATTCCTGCTATAAACGAAAAAAAATATTTTAAAGGTACTGTAAAGAAAATAAAAATTAGTCTTTTCTAAACAGATCTTTGCAGAATGAAAAATGCGCAAAACTTCATGTTTTAGAGAAAATCTCAACCTAGTGAACCGGTGCCTTCTGATAAAACTGTTTTGAATTATGAATAAAATCATTTCCACGTGCCACATGCCATCTCAGTGATTTGTTGCTAATTTTTATGTTGTAGAATAAAATAAATTTGTTTCATCTAAGTATTTTATTCAGTAACTTACACTGAATAGGATTAGACTCCACTGCCCCAAACCAAGAAATAAGAGATATCTGAAAAAGATGTTATAAACAGAATCACAGAATCATTTATGATGGAAAAAACCTCCAAGATGATGAGAACAATCACTGACCAACCATCACCTTCTCAATTAGACCATAGCACTATGTTCTACATCCAGTAATTTCTTGAACACCTCCAGGGATGGTGACTCTGCACTCTCCCTGGGAAGCCCACTCCAATGCTCAACAACCCTTTACATAAAGAAATCCTTCCTGATGCCCAGACTAAGTGTCCCCTGACACAGCTTTGAGGCTGTGTCCTCTCATCCCCTCACTGGCTGCCTAGGAGAAGAGACTAACCCCCACCTGGCTACAGCCTCCTTTCAGGCATTTATTTGAAGGGAATGACAAGCCCTTATGAGCCTACTTTTCTCCAGGATAAAC
>WBNO01001847.1:26663-43226 GCA_013400575.1 Peucedramus taeniatus | reverse complement strand
GGGGGACAATCCATGCCCTGCTACTGCTAGCCACACTACTGCTGATCTAGGTCAGGATGCCATTGGCTTTCTTGGCTACCAGGGCTGTACTGGTTTTGCAAGGCCAAGTTGCAAAAGTTTTGCTACAAGTTTTGGTAGCAGTGGAGCCACAGAGGTGGCTTCTGTGAGAAGTTGCTGGAAGCTTCCACCATGTCAGGCAGAGCCAACAGTCCCTGGTGGCTCCAAAGATGGATGTGCCACTGGCCAAGGCTGGGCCAATTAGAAATGGTGGTAATACCTCTGTGATAACAGATTTAAGAGGAAATCAGAACAAAGGCTGTGGTGTAGTTTTAATTCCAGCCAAAGAATTGCAGAGTGAGAACATGTGAGAAGAACAACTCTGCAGACACCAAGGTCAGTGCAGGAGGTGCTCCAGGCACCGCAGCTGAGGTTCCCCTGCAGCCCATGGTGCAGACCACGGTGAAGCAGCTGTGGCCCTGCAGCCCCTGGAGCACAGCTCCATCTGCAGAGATCCACCTGCAGCCTGTGGAGGAATCCCATGCCAGAGCTGGTGAAGGCCTGAGAGGAGGCTGTCAACCTGTGGGAGACCCGTGGAGAGAGGCTCCCATGCTGGAGCAGCCTGTCCTGGAAGGGCTGCACCCCATGGAAGTGACCCATGCTGCAGCAGCCTGGGGAGGACTGTTGCCTGTGGCATGGACTGGGATGGACTTACATTGCAGCAGTTCACAGGCAGCTGTGCTCATGCGATGGATTCACATTGGAGAAGTTCATGGAGAACCGTCACTCATGGGAGACATTATCCTGCCCTGATTTTGTTAGTAGTAAATTCACTTCATATCTTTAAGTTGAACCTGTTTTGTCCTTGGTAGTATTTGGTAAGCAATCTCTCCCAGTCCTTATCTCAGTCAATGAACCCTTTGTTAAATTTTCTCTCCTCTCTCCAGTTGCAGAGGGGACTGAGTGGGTGGCTTTTGTGGGTTCCTTGGCATCCCACAATAGTGGGCACTCACTGGCTCCTGTTTAGCTACCGTCACCATCACCCCCAGATCATTTTCTACTGGGCCATTTTCCAACCACTCTTTCCCAAGCCTTTAGCCCTGCCTGAGGTTGCTGTGACCAAAGTTCAGGATCCAGCACTTGGCCTTGTTACACCTAAAATGAAAATATAATAAAAAATATAACAAAACCAAATTAAATATAGGCTATATACAGCAGTAAAACACCTTGAAAAATGTATTCTTTATGTAAGTTTTCAAGAACAAAAAGAGAACACAAAGGTTAGAAAGTGAGCCTGCACGGCAGCAATGGTAGATTTTAAATAAAATACTCCTTTGGCTAAATATTTTGTAAAGCCCATACATTATATTAACATTCACATGTACAGTTGTCAGGAACAATATTCCCTGATCCAGTGCATCCTCCAAGACTCTCAAACCCCAGTGGCCAAACCACACGGCCACTCTCTCTCACGCCCCTGATTTTCCCTCTCCCTCCCCACCGCAGCAGGCTGGTGAGGAGAATTGGAGCCATTAAAGAAGGATCATGGATTGAGATAAGAACACTTGACTGGAAACACCATTTAGGTAAAAAAATAAACAGTTACAGCAATAATAATAATGACATAGGGTATAAGAAAAGGGGCAATTTACACATAACTAAACCAACCAGAACAAGCAATAAGAAATACCGGACAGCTTTCTATGTGACATTTTCTCAACCAGAAGGGACCCCTTCTCTATGTAAGAGCGTCCCTTTACCCCAGCCCCAGTAATGACATGAGGTGGTATAGAATAACCTCCATGGTTATTCTATAACCTAACCTCTAGGCATGTCCCCTCCCAACTACTGCAAAAAATTAACCCTGAACTGGCCAGAAGCGGGAAAATAATAAATGACAACTTGCTGCTCCAAAAAAAGATGCCTAAGCAAACAGTATGGAGAGGGATGGTGCGGGAAAAAGGAGTAACAGTAGGATGAACTGAATACATCCATGTAGGACAGCTTTCCTTTGAACAAGTGAAAAGACTATATCCTTGTCTTTCATTATGATTTTGCAAGGCTTTGAGTTTGGTAAGAAATGTGTGATCAGCAGCCTAAGGGTCAGATTTCTAAAACATAGACATGCACACTGGCTTTCTGATTGATGGTGCTCTCAATACATGACAGATTGAAAAGACTTGAGCAAGCTAGAGAGGAAATGTCCCATGCTCCACCAGTTTGAATCAGAGTACTCTGCTATTGGGACAAGCATCTCCCTGCTCAAGACAGAGCATACATGCCACAAGGTGACCTGTGGATTTACCTGCATGACCACACAGAAAACATGAGATGTGACAGACATGTCACTACACTGGTGGAATTTAGCTGCATAATACCATGAAAAATTATAAGAG
Source organism: Peucedramus taeniatus (assembly GCA_013400575.1). Taxonomy (NCBI): domain Eukaryota; kingdom Metazoa; phylum Chordata; class Aves; order Passeriformes; family Fringillidae; genus Peucedramus; species Peucedramus taeniatus. Next base: position 40,833 of record WBNO01001847.1, on the reverse strand, counting down.
TCATGTTTTTTCTCACGAGGCGAGACAGTCAGCACAAAGAGATTCACAAAAGTGTTGCTTTTTCATTCCTGTCTTTGACTCAGCATCAGCTGAATCTTTTAGTGCAGCAGCTGGCATGTTTACAGGCAATTCAGAGAAGCAATGTGCTTCCTTCCAGATGCATTTGCAAGCTAGGATATATGTGAAGATGTATATTTTTCAGCTGTTACCTGGAAAGAATTCTGCCCCAGCTGAGCATAATTTCAAGTAAGACTACATTGCTTTATTATAGCAGTCAGTTTGCTTAATGCCACAAACAAAAGAGCCTTTTCAATAACACAGACAGCCAATATGGCCACTTGCTGCCAGAAGCAGAGTTTTCATGGGATGTCTGGTGCTGAAGGAAACAAAAAAGCCACTTTGACCTTCTTATTGCTATTCAAGAGGGTATTTCTCAACTGTAAGTGATATGATGGCTAAGTAATCACACCACTGGCACCGAACTTGTTAGCAAGAAAAAATCCTTGTGTACAAAAGGCACCATATGGTTATGTATTTTTCAAAGAGAAAAATTTTCAAAGAGAAAATAATGAAGCTGTCTCTTTCATTATACATTAATGGCTTCTTTATTATGTGCAGGAAAATAATCAGCCACTAAAGAGAGAATATAGAATGAGACTCGTTTGTCAGTTAGCTGAAGACTTATTTTCAGGGCTTAATATTTGTCGGGAGATGTTCATGTTAACAAATCTGTCTCATAAAACAGTATTTTTTTAAGGGTTTGGCAGTTTGAATTATAACAAGAAATGCAATTTTAGAATAAATTTATGACCAGCTGAAAGCAATTCTGAATATCGAAACGTCATATATTGACTCAGCAAGTTTGTTTATGACACCAGGCTGTGTGGGGCAGTCGACACGCTGGAAGGAAGGGATGGCACCCAGAGGGGCCTGGACAGGCTTGAGAGCTGGGCCAGTGCAAACCTCATGGGGCTCAACAAAGCAAAGTGCAAGGTCCTACAGCTGGGTCATGGCAATCCCAGACACACCAACAGCTTGGGCAGAGAAGTGATTTGAGAGCAGCCCTGCGATGAAAGATTGGGAGTGATGGTTCATTCAACATTAGCCAGCAGTGTGTGCTCAAAGCCGAAAAAGCCTGTTGTGTCCTGGGCTGCATCCAAAGCAATGCAGCCAGCAGGGTGAAGAAGGGGATTCTGCCCCTCTACACTGCTCTGACCCAGCTGGAGTGCTGCACCCAGGCCTGGAATTCACCGCAAAGGAAGGAACTGTCAGAGTGAGACCAGAGGACGTCATGAACCTGAAAAGAGAAATTAAAGACCTTCCCTGTGAAGACATGCTAAGAAAGTTGGGGCTGCTCAGCCTGGAAGAGAGAATGTTATATGGGGCCCTCATAGCAACTTCCCAGTATCCAGAAGGGCCTACAGGAAAGCCTGAGGGACTCTTCATCAGGAACTACAATGACAGAACAAGGAGTAATGGGTACAAACTGAAAGAAGGAAAATTTGGGTTAGATATTAGGAAGAAATTCTTTACTGTGAGGTTTGTGAGGAAGAGGTTGCCCAGGGAGACTGCGGATGCCCCAACCCTGCGAGTGTTCACAGCCAGGCTGGATGGGCTTTGAGCAGCCTGATCTAGTGGGAGGTGCCCCTCCCCATGACAGGGGTGCTGGTACTAAAGGATCTTTAATGTTCATTCCAACCCCTTAACATTCTACATTTCTGTTACTTCAGATTTTGAAGCCAATCCCACCAAAGCCGAATTAACAGCCTGTACCTACAACCAGAGAGATATGGTAAAGAAGCAGCTTGGGGTTTGATGGCCTTTCAAAATAAACGTGTTTGATCTTGAGTATTTAGGAGTCGTCTTGCCAGGTTAATAACATACTTATATTGTTGCCACGGCGGGGGCAGATGGTGAGGGTGCTGCGACCTTCCTGAGGAAGCATCCCAAGGACAGCTCAGGGGCACAGGCACGTCCTTCTCTCAGCCCAGCGAGCAATGGTCTGATTCTGCTTTGAGCGACATGGAGAAAGAGAGACTGGAGCTTGTACGGCCTTCCATAGAGAACTAGCCTTTAATAACAACAGGGCACACTACAAAGAAGACCAGGGACAAGAACTTCAAGGAGCCAGGGAAAACAGGGATTTATATGGGGAAAGGTTGGGGTGGGACAAAACTCAGGAGCCAATAGGGAGAGGGTACAGGGGTGGAGTAAAGGGGATGAGCCAATGGGATGCAAGGGATTAACATAATACAACAAGGACTCTGGGGGTGATTTTCTGCTCACCACAAGGGTTGTGGCCTAAGGGTTGGCTCTCCAGGGGACAACAGCGAGCCTTTCCCTGGCCAGTTCTCCAGCCTCCACATATTGTTTACAGTGTACCTACAGAAAGGCATTTCACTGATGTTTTCTAACTCGGACTAAAACTTATTACACACCTGAAAGTAAATGCTGAAAATTAGAACTTTTTTTTTTTTGTATTTGGAAATAGGAATATCTAGCAAAAAACAGGGTTTTATTTTTGTCTAAAATGATAATTACAGAAGAAACAGGATTTCAGAGGACTTGGAGTTCATTAACTCTATGAGCCTTATTTTTAATTTAGTATTAAATTCTTCAAGTAAATTAAGGATAAAAGTGAGATTTTAAAAGATAGCTTAAGATATGAATCAAAATTGATATCTAATCTCTGCCCTACCTAGAAGAAGAAAACCAAATAGAAGTTGATATTTTCTCACAGTAAAAAAATTACCAGTGAAGTGAAGACATTAGCTTTAAGTCTTGCAGCAGGAAGAAATTTAGTATTGCACATGGCTTTTACTCTTTCATTAGCTTTAGCCATTTATTAATATCTGCTAAAAGTTTGTCACAATACTGTTGCCATATAAATATCAGCTTTAATATATGCCTTTATAACTGGCTATATCAGCATACTGGAAACATAGCTATAGTGTTATTATGAATTATAAAATACTCTAATTTTATTAAAAGCAGTACAATTATCCTAGATTTTTCTTATTTCAGTAGCAGATATATATAGTTCTGGTGATTCTGACTGCTCTAGGCTGAAGAATTCTTCCACAGGTAAAGTGAATATTGTGCCATCTGAGTATAGCTCAAGGACAGTAACAAAACACATACCTCTAAGGATCAAAAGGAGATCTATTTCAGCACTCAGTGTAATCATATAGATAAAAAAAATATTTATAAAAGTCTTCAACATTGATAACAATGCATTTCATAAGTTACAAAATGTTTGTCTATTATTGTATATTATTCTTATTATTATGTATTGTATAACCATAGAAATTTCTCCCATAAGGTCCCTGTATCATTCATGGCTCCCAACAGACAATACTAGTAGATTTCATTCTCCATTACCAATTGAAATAAGAATCTAGGACCCAATTGTATTAAGAGTAGCAATCACATGTTTTCTAGGATAATTTTTAAATGTAATTTTAGCATTTCATACAGTACCTAGACTAAGTGATATTGCTTTCTTCATTTTATAGATGGAAAACAGGAAGGGGCATATTAAGGTCAAAACATTTCACTAATTTAAAGCATACTAATTATGTATATCTGAGACCTTTTTTGGAAGAGTTCTGCACTGCCCTAATCATTATGTATGGAAAGCACAGCTCTGAAACTGAATTTCAATTTCAGTTATGTTTAGGTGTCATCAGGTGTTCTGCAGATAGGACCCCACAAGATGAACTGACTATCCATAAAAGCCTGACAGCTACCAAAGGTCAGGGCTGGGTCAGCCAGTGTAGAAGGGAATAAGGAGCCAGTGACAGAGGCAGTGCAGCTACCATTTCTTCCAAATTACATCCAACTGCATCAGGAAGGCTTCCGTGTCCTGCAAGCTGCTCTCTCACTTAGCTGGTGCTTTTCCAACCCTGCCCCACGTGAGGGGAAGTTTTATCTTCCTTCACTGCTCTTGTGTCATTGCTGTACAGCAAGTCTCATGCTCAATGTCACTGTGACACAAGGACAAATGAGGAAAAGCCATAACTATGAAATAAAAGCTAAAACGAGTAGCATTTACAAAGTGTTGGCATCAGCCATGGTGGAAGTCTTAATAGTGAAGTTTTGCAGCCCATTGCCAAATTGCTCTGTACTCTTCCTAATAACATAAAATTAAGCTCAGCATAAAGGGGATATTTTCCTACTTGCACATCTTAAAAAAAAACAAAAACAAAAACAAAAAACAGGAAAATACCAGAAGGTACATACTGCTAATAAAGCTTTCATATTTGAGCCTATTTAACTCCTAGTTCTACAATAATCAATTTGCTTCTAGTTTTTATAGTGTGCTTTTATAATAGTTTGTTTCCAAATGGAAACATTATTAAGCTAGTCCTACCTCATAAATAAACTGTATTAAATTTCTTAATATAGATCTGTTTGTAGCATCCCATGAACTCTCTCCTCTTAGACAATTCCCAAGCCCACTGCCCTGGCAACGGCACTGACTATCTACCACAGAGTTAGTCCTCAAATGGGAAAAAGACAAGACCCCCTCATAGACTTCTGTGTCGCAACTTCCCCGGGTTTCCTCTTTCCCTGTCCTCTCAATAGCTTGGTACCACTGGTGGCTGCCCCCTCCCCCAGATCAATCCCCTTGGCCCTGCCCTTAGCTCCACCCCCCACTCCTTCCCCTTTATAAGCTGCCTACTCCACGCGATTGTCCTCTCCTTCTCACCAGGTTCCCTTCAGCTACATGTGATATATCTCACTGAAATAAAACCTTGCAAAAGGAGCCTTCTGCCTCTCTCACTGAGCCAGCTGTGGTCAGTGTTGGGTGTGGATCTGACTGCGTTGCCCTAAATGTTAACTCAACCTGCTTTTCTACAGGAGAGGTTTGTTTGGAACAGGTAACAGGCAGCAGCACCCACCATCCAACTCTCTCATTTTTATCTTTTGACTGATGATGATGATGAAGATAAATTAAGGTTTATTACATAAATAAGACCATTTGAAATTCAGGTCCTACTTGCTAGATGTTTAGGTCATCCAGGTTTGCCTCCTCCTTTCTGACATGAATGCTGACTTGCAAGAGGCAAAAATTTGCTTTCCAAAAAAATGGTTTTGTATGAATCTGTTGTCATGTCATTTATTCACTTCATATTTTAATGGGTAACAGGCATGAAATAGGAGGAAGACTGATAAATCAAATTTGCTTAAAGTCTAAATATATATTAATGGAAATACCTTACCCTAAAATCCTCTATTGATGGTATTTCATTCAGGACATTTTCACTTCAACTCTCCAAGAGGTTCAGAAATAGTGAAATTGGTAACTTCATTACTAATAATGAGAGAAAAGATAATTCTAAAAATAGTGCATGACAGTACAGCATGGGGCTCATGAACTTTCTAGGTAGGCATTGCATACCGAGGCTCAAGTTTTAGAAGTTTCATAAAGCCAAAGGATAACTTAATAGAAGCAGTGGGACAGAGTAGTAGATGTTTATGAGGGCAGTAGATGTCAGAGGACCATCACCACAATAGAGCTCAAATACAACTTAAAACCACACATCAAGAGGCAATTTGAGGTGCTGAAAAGCAGTCACCCATGAAGTACCAACATCCAAGTGCACAATGGCCACCAAGTCTTGGTTAAAATGCCCCAGGAACTTCAAAGCATCCAGGCAATATCAAAACTTGAGAAGTTGTTGCAATAGTTCCACTGAATTTCATGAAACTGGAGAGATGCATGTCTGTTGTGTTGCCTGTCAGAGCAGCTGAATTAGAGTACGATTGAAGGCTGCAAAAAAAATGTCTCCATGATTTGTTATAGTAGAGACAGCTCTTTAGATTTTATTACAGTGAGAAGAGCTCAAAAGCACAGCAGGAACTCTGAATTCAAAGAGTGGCATCCACACTGAATTTTGAAACTCCTTTGGCTAAAATTATTCGGGAGCTGAACTGGTAGTATTTCTGGAACCAGGTAGATACTGGCCTTCCCTAACCAAAACAAAGTTCCAAATATACACAGAAAAACAGAAAATGTACACTGCTTCAGTTTGAAAACCCTGCAACCCTGCATGTATCTTCAGCTGTGTATTATTAGTGTTGTTTAATGCCCTGAATGTAAGACTGAGGGTGAGTGTCAGAGTACAGCTGGTATGCCTACTGCATTGTCCTGGGTTTGCACTGCAGCTGTGTTAGCAAGCTTATCTCTACAGGCAGCAACAGTTCACAGCATTGTACATTCCTTACAGCTCCATCAAAAATACAGATCCTTTCAAAATCAGCCCGTGTTCCTGCAACTTCTCATCACAGAGGCAATCAAAGGCTAAAAGTTGTGTTGGCAGTTCTGAAGATCTGAAACTCTCTACCATGAGCACAGCTTTCAAACCTGCCAAACCTAGAGTGGAATTATCTGTCTTGTCCTTTCAAATGCTCCCCATGTCATGCCAGCCTCTTTGCATAAGTTAGCCTCTTAGTTTGCAAATATTGAGGCTCAGTCCAAAATCTGCATCAGTCATGATCATGATGCACAATTTTGTTTTGCCTCCTGCCTTTGCTTTTTGAAGAGACTTTTGCCCCAAGAAACATCCACAGGAACTATTATTCTGGGGAGTTTTTTTCCTTTGACTCCTTGGAAGATGAAGAGAAGCTTATAAGGAGAGGCTTAATTTTTTACCTTTCCCATATTATTCATCTGCAGAAAAATTTGCCACAATCAATTTATCTCTAATTACATCTCTGTCATTCTGATTAGTCACTTCATATGATGCCAGTAGCTGCATTTGAGGCATAACAGAGTTGATGTGATTTAGTTATCTTTCATATCAGACATCTGGCTGCTATATCAGTTACAATCTATGTCCATGCCCTGTAGCTTTCTGCACTACTGAGATGGACATTTTATAACATCAATCGAATGCAGTCCCAGCTCTGCCCTTGAGTCCTTCTCAGAGGGACACTGACAACACCTTTGTTTTGAACACTGGTGTTTAAATATACAGGCTCTGCAGACATATAGGCTGTACCTACACATCAAATAAGGACTTTCACAAACATTACTATAGTTCCAGTGGCTCAAAGCTCAATTTTCCCTTTAGTTTACTGCTAATGGTATTTGTTACTTGTTGGAAGAAACACACACCCTTTATAAAAGTTGTGCTAATGGCATCTTGTCATGGTTTAGGAACGGTACTCCCCAATCCAGTGCCTCCACCAAGACTCTCACAAGCCAGATGCCTCTGTCTTGCTTCCCCTCCTCTCCCCTTTTCACTGAGGCAAGATAGAGTTGAGAATTGGATGCACAAAATGTGAAGATCATGGGTTGAGATAAGAACAATTTACTGGAAACATCAATGAGATAAGAAAGTGAATAGTAACAGCAACAACTTTAGTAACAAAAGTGTACAAAAGACATGTAGTTTACATGCAAAAATGCTCACCATAGACCCAGGGCAACAATGAACATTGGCTTTCCCCCTTCCTCCACGTCTGATCAACAGCTAAGGCTGCTCTCCTTCTTAGATGCCTGGGAGAGTTCCTTAACCCCCACCTCCAATAAAGATGTGCAGTAGTACAGAATAACCTCTTAGCCATGCCAATTTAGCCATGCTACTGAAAAAAGTTAACTCTATCCTAGCCAGAACCAGGGCACACCCATAACATAGATATAATTATATTTTTATCCTTCTTTTTTCAGCATAAAGGGGTGATACTGTAGTTTAGTAATAGCTTAATAATAATAATAATAAAAGCTTAATACATATCTTCTTCACTATTTCATCTTAAGGTTGAAACACAAGAAATTATGCCTAAAATTTAGCATTGTTAGACAACAAAATACTTTTTCCTTTGAAAATGGGTTGGTTCTCCAAAATCATGTAAAAAATGTAAGGCATTTTGTTGCTGTGTCAGTTATGTTATTGCCTCAGTTAACATTATCTCTGTAGCAATACACCAAATGTCCAAATGCAATATGGTTTCAGGAAATATATCTTGATGCATTGCACAGTTTGTCTTTGTAATACCTATTTCCGGAGCTCCTTTAAAGAGACTCCTTCTTTCTCAGTGAATAGCCACATAGGAGAAACAAAGAGGAATGCAACAAAAATTGTACAGCCAATTAAAAAAAAACCAACCCAGCCAAAAAAACAAACAAAAAAATCCAAAACAACAAAACAAAAAACAAACAAACAAACAAACAAACAAAACCACCAAAAACAACAACCAAAAAAAAACCCCAATCTAAAACAGTGTGAAAAACTAACAGGTGAAAAATTAAATGTGGTGAATATTAAGGCCAACAAAGAAAAAAAAATAAAGGTAAATTTAATATGAAAGGCTTTGAATGGTAGATGATCATGCATAAAAATAAACTATGACTCACTGGTCGATATTTAAAAAAATTTGGGCAGATTTTTCTTCCCTAGGTCTCTGGGTAGCTGACAGTATATGATTTAAACAGAGATGGATTATGAAATTCTCACTCCACTGCCATACTTTCTGACATGTGTTTTCTTACTGTCTAATCCATTAATGCATTCCTTTTAGGTAATCTGCTTATTTTAATATCCTTTCTGTGGTGGTCTCTTACGTAAAATTAGAACTCATTTCTTCATAGATTCCATAAAAATTACACAAACCATTTGCATTTCTAGCTCTAAGTGGTCTAAGTTTCCTCAGTTTTCCTTTGAAATTAAAAATCTTTAGCCTAATGTCTTTCTATTTAAGATTAAATTATCATGGTTCACAGCTCTTTTTTTCTGATCTTTATCTGTAAAACATGGTTTGTAAAGCCAATAGATGGAAGTAAAAGCATGGTTACATTTACCTCTCTAAGTAATATATCAGTATAAAGAACCTAGTCCCACAAGGCAAGAATGGAAAAAGTTCTATCAGTTGTCAGTTCTCCCAAAACATCCAAAGAGACACTATGATCTCTGCAGCTATTCATCAGCCATTTCAAAGCACTAAGATCTGTTCATGCCACCCTTGTTTTCAAGAGATAGTATGTGATCAATGTATAATATTATCCTTTTTTAACTTATTGCTCTCTCTCCTGAACATTGTAGATCTCTCAGTCTCTGTATTCTGGTAATAATAACTATTTTTTATATACCAGAAGCTCCATTTGGTCCTTTCTGGTACTCACTTTCTTTATATAATTGAACACATATGTCTGTACTAAGTGTAAGGACATGACAATTACCACTCCAAGTCAGTGCTCACATCCTTTTAGACCTATAGTGATTTGCTAATAGGATGACTCAAGAAAGAGTGTACATGTTGATTCTCTCCTCCACACATTCCAGCAGAAGCCATAGGAACTGCCTGTCCCAAAGGTTACATGAAGATCAGTCTCCACAACTTCCAGCAATACAGACCTGTTCCACTACCAATTACTTAGTCTGAGATCAGGGATCTTACAGGCTACTGCCTGTAGTACTATAAACACATCTTAGAGTTCTGCAATCTGTCTGGAGCCAATTATTTACTTCTGTGTACTAATGTCTGTGTACTTCATTTTCACGTTTGCATTTCCAGGGTTTAGGACAGAGACAGAAATTCAAAATGGCAAAAGTGAGAAAAATTTGTGACTCAAGGTAAATGGAGTTTAGTAAGTGAAGAAAAAGAAAAAAAATAAATCCACCGGATTGTAACAGCTATATCAATTCCATCCTATTCCAATGTAGTTCCAAAATCTGATTTCTTGTGTTTCAATGGCATTCTTTCTTCATCAGTGCCTATAATGCCCATCTGGTGTTCTCACATCCCTGAAGTCTCTCAGCTGTTGTATTTTGTAGTGTATTTTCCTTCTTTATGCCTTTACTCTTTCTGTGAACTGAAACTAAGTGCAAAAAAAAATTGTATGAGTCTCTTCTTCAAGCATTACTGCTGTTTTCAAAATTAGATTAGTTTTCTCTATTACAATATTTAACAAAATTTTGTATCCAAATGTCATGGATTAACCACAGCTACCAACTCCCAAGCAACTGCTTGCTCATTCCCACAACAGAATCAGGGGGAGAATCAGAATGGTAAAAGCTGGAAAACCCCTGGGTTGAGATACACACAGTTTAACAAGGAAGGTAAAAGCCTCACACATAAATCAAGCAAAACAAGGAATTAATTCACTTCTTCCCATGGGCAGGCAGGTGTTCAGCCATCGCCAGGGCAGCAGGGCCCCATCACATATAACAGTGACTTGGGAAGGCAAACTTCTCACTCCAAATGTCCCCCCCTTCTTCCTTTTTTCTCCTCATTTTATATAGTGAGCATGATGTCACATGGTCTGGAATATCCCTTTGGTCAGGTGGGGTCACCTGTCCTGGCTGTGTCTCCTCCCAACCTCCCAGGCACTACCGTCTCTCCTGCCAGCATGGCAGTACAAAAAGCAGAAAAGGCCCTGGCTCTGTGTGAGCTCTGTTCAGCAATAGCAAAACCATCACATTCTCAACCCTTTGTTTAGCACAGACCCAAAACACAGCCCCACACCAGCCACTGTAATGAACATCAACTCTACCCCGGCCAAAACCAGCATGCCAAGAAAGTATGTAAGTCCTTACAGATGAAGAAAACACTTCTCCACGTTCTAAAGGTCTCACTAGTCTTTCATGTCCATAAAAAAAAATTATTGGAATCTTGAAAAATATTATAGTTCACAATATTCAAGAATAAAATGCTTTTCACTAGAAAAAAAGAAAAGCAGAGGGAAAAGAGAAACAGACATTCTCCCATACACTTAAAAAAAACAAATTATTTGAAAAAACTCATAATTGCAAAATTATGCAACTACTTCCGAGTACACTGGATGATTCATATGTGTAAGACTGTACATTGAGTACAGTTGAAATTGTAAGCTGTATCTCATTTCGTTTCCTAAGGCTCTATTACTTTCTTGACTCAGCACCTAGAACTGTTGGCAAAGGATAAGGGTTCTGTTGCTTTATCAAAAATTGTGTTAGTCTGCCAAGGGTCTTCTTGGAACAATTCTGTGAGCTGCACATTAGCACACATCACAGACGTTGAAGCTCTGCCCTTCCTATGGCAGGAACAAGCACAGAGGAGACATGGAGAACATAGGTCCTAGCTGGCTGCATGACCCATGAATGGCACTCACCCAGCTCTTCCTTTCTTGGCTTGTGAAGAATAGACCATGACCATCGTGACCAAGAATCCCTGGCCACAGCGTCTAACTCTCCTGCTGCACCATGTGCTTTTTCAGCAGAAAACATGGAAGTTAATCTGAGGCACTTTACACCAATACCTAAGTATTGAACTCCCCTCATTTGCTATCAGGGGAAGAAAGTGACAACTTGTTTTTTCCAAGGAACTTTAAATCTCTAGGTGCTGCAGAAATGTTAGTTTTCTGTTTAGACAATCAGAAACCCAAGTGTGAATTCATCCATCAAGAGTTTTCCTCTTTCCATAAACAGCTTCTAATATTTTAGTACTCTGTCCATACTGAATAGTACCAATTCTTGACAATATGCTAATCCTTAGAATTGAGATATCCCAGCCATCTGAAAGGAAAACCATGTTTCTTCCATATATCAGGAACCTCCAGTAGCAGTTTGAGTGTGACAGAGAACAGTTTTTGTGATTGTTTCAAAATCCTATACCTATATGTCATTCACACTCATTTTTAGCAGAGTTTTTGTGTTGCCTTTATTCCCAGTGGTTCTTGTTTTATAATATAGGGAGCAAGTCCTTTGCCATCCCCAAATGAGAACATGGTTATTCTTTCTACAGTAATACCTGTCTGCAAAGCTGCAGAGCATATGCTTCAACTGCTAGCTAGAACTACCATCCAATTTAGCAATTCGTGCAAACAGGAAAAAAACATCAGCATGGTTGTTGGCCTTATCTCTAGGGAAAATAGAATGTCAGACACATAGAACTTTAGATGATCTGCACTGTCCCAGGGGGACAGAAATTCTGCAGGAACTGCCAAAGGCCTGCTAGAGCCATTAATTTAGTCAGGCCTTTTTTCTGTCAAAAGACATTTTAATGGACTCCTTCCTATTCTTGCTATGCAGCCAGTGAGCAGAATGCTTTCAGTAAAGGTGCACCCCTTTGAAAGGCCAAATGAATCCTGGAGCACCACGAATGACATCCACTGAATGCTACTGGAAAGAGTGAAAATAAAAACTTGATATTGCATCAAGTCAGTATTCAGGCTTCTCTGCATAAGACAGGTAAATATAAAAAGAGGTGTAGTGTCTACACAGAGCAATGCATGGCAGGTGGAAGGAAATGGAACAGAGTGAAAAGGAGAAACTTGCAGAATCAGGAGGAAAGGAAAATAACATTATTAATAACCTAGTTTGTTAAAAACAAAAAGAAAAAAAAGGGAAAGGGCAGACTGCTGACTGATGTAGATTTCTGCCTTTTTATACCTCTGAACACTTTTATCTCCTATGATGCTGTTTAGATGAACAGTACATGCAGTCTGTACTAGCAACAGCAAGGCTGAGCTATTTATGTCCTAGAACATGCTTTGTGGATTTACATAAGCTCTTTCCCCTAAAGAATCTAGTTTCAGTAGTTTTTTTCTAGTAAAGAATCTGGTTTCAGACTTTCTGAATTTCAGGGTATAACTTAGGAACCAAGATACAGAAGGTCATACAGAAGGATAAACACAGGCCACCTGGTTTGCTGACACAGATGCCCAGCACTTCCAGGTTAACCATACACATTCAATACCTCGTACAATTAAATATTTCCATCCCAAATCAGAAAGAAAAGTTGCTAAAAAGGATTGCTGATAGGACCTGAAACCTTTTATACCTAAGATTTTTTAATTATTATTTTCTCTTTTAAATCAGAGCAGATATAATCTCAGATTACCTGTTGGCTACTAGATATCTGCTTGCTGGCCACACTAACTGGCACCTTTGGCGCCAGTCTTAATATGAAGTCCAAATGATGAGTGGCTATAGATCCTGACACATATTTCCAACTCTGCACCAAAAAGCAGACTAGATAATCACAGAAGGAAAAAATCTACTTCCTTTGCCTATAAAACTGACAAAATTCAGACCCCTGAGCCAGCAGTGTGGTCATGTAGCCAAGAATGAAAATGGTATCCTGGGGGCCATTAGGAAGAGCATTGCCAGAGGATGAAGAGAGGTGATCTTGTCCCTGCACTGAGCTCTGGTGAGGCCTCACCTGGAGTGAGTCCAGTTCTGGGCTCCTCAGGACAAGCAAGCTGTGGAGCTCCTGGAGCAATGTTAAGATCCACTTATTAAGATGCCTCTGCCCAAACTGAGGTACAAATGAGACCATGTGCCAAAGTCAATAGTATGGATTTTGTTTAACAGTAAATGTTACTGTTAAACAAACCTCCATTTAATCTTGGAATTAACCCCTTCCTGTTTGCCATCAGTGCTTATGGGGATTTTTTTCTTTGACACTATTTTGAGACAGTTCATTGCGCACTTTAAGTCCTTACAAGTGCATCCAGGAGAGGACTGTGAAGATGATCAGGAGACTGGAGTATCTCTCTTAGAAGGAAAGGCTAAGAGAGCTGGGCCTGTTCAGCCTGGAGACAAGACTGAGAAGGGACTTCATCAGTGTACACAAGTATCTGAAGGGAAGGTATCCAGAGGACCAACCACGTTCTTCTCTGTTTAGCTGTGGGCACAAACTGAAACACAGGAGAGCTCCACCTGGACATCAGGAAGAGCTTTACTGAGAGAGGGAAAGAGCACTGGAACAGGATGCCCAGGCAGGTTGTGGATTTTTCTTCCCTGGAGGTACTCAAAAGCTGTATACACACATTCCTAAGTCCGGTGCTATAGGGGATCCTGCTTGAGCAGGGAGGTTGGACTAGATTCACCTCCAGTGGTCCCTTCCAAACTCACCTACTTTGTGAATGAATCTCTCTCTGCTAAAAAGGATTTCTGCTACCTGATTTCACAGTGTGGTCCTTTCACATACATTGAATTCAGCTTAAAAAAAAAGGAAGTTTCAGGGAAGTTTCAGGGAAGTTTCAGGGAAGTTTCAGGGAAGGGAAGTTTCAGGGAAGGGAAGTTTCAGGGAAGTTTCGAGGAAGTTTCAGGGAAGGGAAGGGAAGTTTCAGGGAAGTTTCAGGGAAGTTTCAGGGACGGGAAGTTTCAGGGAAGTTTCATGGAAGTTTCAGGGAAGGGAAGTTTCAGGGAAGGGAAGTTTCAGGGAAGTTTCAGGGAAG
>WBNO01001847.1:0-25892 GCA_013400575.1 Peucedramus taeniatus | reverse complement strand
GGGAAGGGAAGGCAAGGGAAGGGAAGGGAAGGGAAGGGAAGGGAAGGGAAGGGAAGGGAAGGGAAGGTTATCTTACTCCTGTAATTTGTCGTCCTTTAGGAGTCTCCAGCAGATCTAGCATTTCCATGTGAAAAACATAATCAAATTTTCATCAAAGGAAATTAAGTTCATCAAAAGTATTATATGAGTCCTTATAAGCTGTCTCCTAACTTCCACGTGTATGATATTTGTTAGTGATTTTATTCAATATGTATTCATATAATAAAAAATCTTTCATTTGAAAGTGCTCTGTACATTCGATTAGGAAAGATTTTTAGAAGGTAAGAACACAAATGTCTGAACTTTTAAAAAGTGATTTTGTAACAGCTTTTCCAATATCCTAAACTGATTGATAAGTGGCTTAAGCATAATCTCTTACAAGTTCAAAGGCTTTGTGACAGACATTTTAAATACTGTATGCAATGTAGGCAATGTTTTCATGTATTTATTTTTAAAATGCTGCTTTCCAGCCAAAATCAAAAAGCTATGTGTCTCAGCAATTCTCAGAGCATTTAGTGTGTTAAGAAAGTTGAGCTACCACTTTGCATAACTACTATGCTGGCATATTAAATGTTACCCAACTAAACTCAAATGTAAATTTCCATTTTAATGTCCCACAGGCACATTTTAACTCTACTTAAAATACTTGCTTTCTTATAGTCTGCTATATCCTGGGTTTTTTTCTCTATTTTTCTATTTCTTTTTTGACTTTTTAATCTGGCCAAATTTAGTATCATTGTTACTTTCTTCAGAACAGTTTTATATGCAATCCATTATCTTATGCCTAGCTGTGTTGTGTTTCCTTCTCAATATCTCAAATATACTGACAAAACACGTGGAGGATTCTTCTAGCTTACAACAATTTTCTACAGTTTGTTTCCCACATGCCAGATGCTGTTGGATATATAACTCCATCAAAATAATGCAAGTTATAACACCAAGGCATGGGTAAGTGTTGTATTCCTTACAATTACTCTCTAGGTCTTCAGAATACAAGCACTTGAGGTGCAAATGAAACTAATGGCCTTCGATTAAATTCCTCTGGCCAATATAGGTATTTACATTTGAGCTACTAGTCTAGATCATTGCCACATTTCTTATCTTAGAGTAGATGTTACTTTAAAATGCAATAAATGATATCAAAAAGTATTCCTTTTTCTCCTACAGGCAATGGGGACAAGTAGCTGTATTGTATAGGTTCAGGTTAATTACGCCCTTAATGTCCAAAGGAAAAAGAGGTGTTAGCATGCACGGTGCTGCACAGCATTCCGGGAGGAGCCAATGAGTTTTGTTAGGCCTCAGCAATGGTTGTCAGAGGCCTGTGGGGAGGGCTGCACATGTGCCATGTCCAGGAGACAGCCGGGAGAAGATGGAGGAAAGCCTTGTCTCTGGGCTGGCCACCATCTCATGTCCTGCAGGGACAGGCAGTCAGCAGGGGGACACCGAAGGCACTGTACCCCAGAGACACTCTGCAGTCAGATGGAAAAAGGTCTTTGCCGAAGGACTGTACTGGGACAGCGGACCGGGCCGATGGTCTCCCGTCAGCAGGCACACTCGGGGAAGAGCCGGGGCATAAAAAGCAACTGTGTCACCAGGCTCGGGGGCTGATCTGTCCCTTGCCTTGTGACTCTTTTGGGGGCTTTTCGAACTTGCTTTTGAAGTCCTGCCTTTTGGCTCTCGTGCCCTCACTGGCTCTTGCTCGCCCTCGCATCTGTCCTGCCTCCCTCTGTCCCTGACCGACGCCTGCCTGCTTCGTCTCTGGTCCCTGCCTGAGGCGCCTGTGATCCAGCCGCTCCGAGCCAGCCCGCCGCCCATCCTTGTCCTCCTGCCCAGGCTCCTGGCCCTCCTGCCCAGGCTCCTGGCCCTCCTGTCCCTACTCCTAGCCCTCCTGCCCAAGCTCCTGGCCCTCCTGCCCAGGCTCCTAGCCCTCCTGTCCCGGCTCCTGGCCCTCCTGTCCCGGCTCCTTGCCCTCCTGCCCAGGCTCCTGGCCCTCCTGCCTAGGCTCCTGGCCCTCCTGTCGAGGCTCCTGGCCCTCCTGTCCCGGCTCCTGGCCCTCCTGGCCCTGCTCCTGGCCCTCCTGCCCAAGCTCCTGGCCCTGCTCCTGGCCCTCCTGGCCCTGCTCCTGGCCCTCCTGCCCAAGCTCCTGGCCCTCCTGCCCAGGCTCCTGACCCTCCTGTCGCGGCTCCTGGCCCTCTTGTCCCTGCTCCTGGCCCTCCTGGCCCTGCTCCTGGCCCTCCTGTCCCGGCTCCTGGCCCTCCTGTCCCGGCTCCTGGCCCTCCTGCCCAGGCTCCTGACCCTCCTGTCCCGGCTCCTGGCCCTCCTGGCCCTGCTCCTGGCCCTCCTGGCCCTGCTCCTGGCCCTCCTGCCCGAGCGCCCCTCACCTCGTGTCGGCCGCGGTGGCCGCAGGAGCCGAGCCCCGGCCGGCAGCGGGCACAGCCCCGCCTCGGGACATCGACGGCAGGCCCGACCTCCGCTGGTATCGCTCTCTTTTCTCGCTGTCTCCTCTCTCTCTTTCTCTCTCCCATTTTTTCTCCTTGTTCTGTCTTCCCTAGCCCTCTTTCGTAGGGCAACTCATTATTTAGGGTTTTTTTATTGCCAATAAACAGTTGTCAGATACAATGTTTGCCTCCTTTGCCTTAATTTCGTTCCTGACCATGTGTTTTTGAAAGAACTCCTCGCAGTTCCCCGCGGTGGAACGCGACACATACTCAGGGTATAAGCTGGTGGAAGTTGGCAGGTAGGGGCCGATGACCACTGGGGCCAGGCTGGGCATCAGTCAGCAGAATGAGACCTTATATTGTACAGCATTTGTTTCTCTTGGGTTTTATTCTCCTCTCTCCCTCCTTTTCATTGCAATTATACCTATTGTGATTACTGTTATATTTTCATCCACTTGACAGTTCTTATCTCAATTCATAACTTTTAATTTTTATTTCAATTCTCCACACTGGGAGGCCAAAAAGAACTGTCATGTTTTAATTCCCGTGAGCAACCTGGCTTATTTTAAGATGAAGATAAGAAAAAAAATTATTAGTATCAAAATAATACTAATGATAAGCATAGAATCACAGCATCTTTTAGGTTGCAAAACCTGTAAGACCTAGAGTCCAATGTTTGATCAACCACCATCCTGTCAACTAGACAACAGTACTAAGTGCATGTTCAGTCATTTTGTTAACACCTGCAGGGCTGGTGACTCCAGCACCTCTCTGAGTAGCCCATTTCAATACTTGACAACCCCTTACATAACAAAATCCTTCTTGATATATAACTTGAATCTCCCACGGCGTAGCTTGAGGCCATGTCCTCCCTGTCACTGGTTGCCCAAGAGAAGAGACTAAGTCCCACACTGCTACACTCTCACATAGTTGTAGAGAGTGATAAGGCCTCTCCTGAGCCTCATTTTTCAAGAAAAATAAAACCCAGCTCCCTCAGCTGCTTCTCACAGGACATGTGCTCCAGACCCTGCCTCAGCTCCACTGCCCTTCTCTGGACTCCCTCCAGCCCCTCAGTGTCTCTCTTGCAGTGAGGGGCCAGAACTGGACACAGCCCTCCAGGTGTGGCCTCACCAGTGCCCAGTACAGGGGGACAATCCCTGCCCTGCTCCTGCTGGCCACACCATTGCTGATCCAGGCCAGGATGCCATTGGCCTTCTTGGCCACCTGGGCACACCCTGGATCATATTCACTCACTGTCACCAGCACTCCCAGGTCCTTTTCCACTGGGCAGCTGTCCAACCACTCTGTCCCAGCCTGTGGAGCTGCCTGGGATTGTTGTGACCCAAGGGCCCAGCACTGGGCCTTTTCGAACCTCACACCACTGGCCTCAGCCCATGATCCAGCCTGTCCAGATCCCTCTGCAGAGCCTTCCTGCTCTCCAGCAGATCAATAACCAGCACAGCTTCGTGTGGCCTGCAAACTTTCTGAGGGTGCACTCAATCCCCTCATCCAGACAGTAAACAGGACTGATCCCAGTCCTGAACTTTGGGAAACCCCACTTGTGACTGGCCACCAATAAGATGTAATCCATTCACCACTCTGGACGTGTCCATTCTGCCAGCTGTTAACACAGTGAAGAGTGCACCTCTCCAAGCCATTACCAGTCAGTCTCTTCAGGAGAACACCATGGGAGACAGTCTCAAAGGCTTTGCCAAAGTCCAGGCAAACACCACCACACCCTTTCCGTCATCTACTAAGCAGGTCACTTGATCTTAAATGGAGATCATGCTGGTAGGCAGGACTATTCACAAACCCATGCTGGGCTGGGCCTGATCCCATGGTTCTCCTGTATGTGCTATGTGATTGCACTCAAGATGAACTGTTCCATAATCTTCTCTAGCAGCAAGGTCAGGCTGACAGGCCTGTATTTCCCTGGATCCTCCTTCTGACGCTACTTGTAGATGTGGCCACTGGCCAGCCTCCAGTCACCTGGGACCTCCCTGGTTTACCAGGACTGATAAACGATGGAGAACAGCTTGGCAAGCTCTTCTGCCACCTCCCTCATTACCCTTGGATAAATCCCATTTGAATCCCATTTATACATTTATGAATTGCTCAATTGCTCAGCAGGTCAATAACTACCTCCTTCAGGACTCTGGAGAGTGCAATCTGCTCCCTGTCCCTGTCCCTGTCCCTGTCCCTGTCTATCAGCTCAGTGATTCTGAGGATCACTGGTCTTATGATTATAGACTGAGGTAAAGAAGGCATTAAGTTCCTCATCTTTGGTGGCAGTGCTCCCCCTTCATCCAATAATGGATAGAGATACACTTCTAGAGTTGCCTGCCACTTGTTCCAAAGGTCATAAACCTTGGGTTTTTTTCCTGAGTTTTTGTAAAATATATTCAGCTGGTCTTATTCTGTGACAGCTTGTCTTTTGCCATATAGGAATGGCCTGCTTCTGCAACCTTTAGATTGCCTTCTTTAAGTATGTCCAGACTTCCTGGACCACTTTGTTATTAAGGCCTGTTTTCCAGGGCACTCTCTGAACCAACACCCCTAATAGGCCAATAATATACAATAATATATTAATAATAATATTGAGAAAGAATGAGAGGGAGAGAGGAATAACACCCATAAGAAATAAGTGATGTACAGTACAGTCGCTCACCATCAGTCACCAGCTGACTGATGACCAGCCCAACCCCCAGGGCAATCAGTAGGTCCCAGCCTAGTGTCTCCAACACATATTCTGGGCATTACACTCCCTGGTATACCACATCCCTTTGGCCAGTTTAGGTCAGCACTACTAGCCATGCTGCTTCCCAGAATCTTGTGCTCCTGTTCACTGACAGAACGGCAAACTGAAAAGTGCTTAATTTAGGGTAAGCACTAATTAAAACATCTAAACCATCAGTGTGTTATCATTATTATTCTCATTCTAAGTTCAAAACACAGCACTGTACCACCTACTAGGAAGAAAATTAACTCTATCCTAGGCAAAATCAGGACATGGGAGTACTCTGGGTGAGAAACCTGAATGGTGTCATGATATTCCTACAAAAAAAGGAAAAAAGGTATGTAAAGGTACATGTAGAGTCATGTCTGTTTTAGCAAGACCTGTAATCTACAGTCCAGTAAACTTTTTTGTGTAATACAGCACTGCACCTCTAGTCTATCTATCTTTTGAGATATGAAGCTTTGAAATTCAAGTTAATTACTTTAATTTTTATTATTCAAATACTATCTGTAAGTTGTAATTAGGTATAAATGCAGAGAAATAAATTAGTCATGGATTAATTACAAGGTTGCTGCAAATTATGGTGCTGAGAATGGGGTCAAGACTGATCAAAAAGTCAGAATTCCCAAGGGGTTTTGGGTCCAGAACTGAATTCACTACTCAGCTCATCAATTCATATGGCAAACCAAAGGCCACTAACACTTGGATTACTGGGGTTTTTTCAGCTCTATAGGCATTAGAAATTAAATTATTATGCAGTGTTTAAATGTTTCATATCACAGTGGTTGCAGTTAAACATCTTGAAAGGACATGGTGCTCACAGAGTAGGGACTTTATCTTGGGTCTTCCCTGGGGACAGAACAACATATTCTTGTGTCTGGCTGGAAGTCAATATCTATTTCATACTTCGCTGTTAACCAGGGGCAACTGGACTAAGTTCTGGGCTGCAAACAGTTACTAATATTAGCTTGTCCTGACTTACAGGTGTACAGGGACCACACTCTAGCCCAGAGGAGTCTGAACCAATGATCAGGAATTTTCTCCTCCTCATAATAGCACTGTTTTTGCTGCAGGCACCTCTCCTGATGGCCTTCTAAATATCTGGATCTAAAGTCTACAGACTCACTTCTAGTCTTACTTGAGCTGCTCTGTTTCTTAATTCATTTAATTTGCATGATTTGCATGGCACAAAGAAACCATAATCTCTGCAAATCCCTTTTGATCACTCAAATGTTCCTAAGAAATGCCAAGGATTAGATTGGTTCTCAGTCTTCCTGATGAGTGTTAACGCCAACACAGAAACTCTATTCCCACAGTACTGTAGCAGAAATAAAATGTTTTTAAATGAACTTATCATTAACTCCCACCAGATATTTACTCATAAAAAAGTCCCTGATTCAAGAACATCTTTGAAGCTGACTCTTAAAAAGATGAAGCACATGAAGATCCAGAGCATTTCCTAGTACAACTATGAAATCTGAATCACAAATTACTTCCTTACAAAGGCTGTGATACTGTTTCTATTGAAGTGTGTTTTACTGTTGGAATGTAACCAGGATTTGATGGAAAGCATTTATATAAACTTTCAAAACTGTTGTGTGGAAAGCCTTGAAGGAAAGGTTAAAGGGAAGATCAAAAGAGCGACAAATAAGTTTCTGGAAGTGATTACATCAGCTTATGCTGTGACAAGGAGAGACTTGTCAAGAAGGGTCATATCATAGACAGATACTTTTTACAGAACTGCTGGGAGCCATCTGCAAAAGCAGAATCAGGCTAGAACATCTTTCTGAGAAGGCTCATTGAAAACAACATTATAAGAGACACCATTAGTGTGAAGTCTAGAAATTTTTTCCCGACCTCAGTCAGCTCACACATGGTGATGTCTGGACACTATTAGAAGAAAAACAAGAGGCCTTGAAGGTACACAAATTTTCTATATTCACTGACATCTGTGCTTCATGCCTCTGTATAACATTTGGTTCATAGCTACTGCCTCTAGAGGCAAGAGTGACCAATCAGTCACCTCCTCGCACTGCTTTTGTAATGACTCAAAGTTATGTTAAATAGTCATCTGTACTTGTTTACCATATTCTGACTGATTGGCTTATAGTGGGCTTGGAGCATTAGTGCTTTGATTCAGATAGCTCAAATCAAAAATTTACAATTTCTTTTTTCATACTAAAACAACACAAACCCAAAAGAACAAAAAATCCAGAAAAGAACCGGGAAATAACTAGAGATGCGCCTCATCAGCATTAAATGGTAACTCAAGAAAAGCGTGGTGAGCAAGCCAGCCTCTGGGTGAATCTCTGCAGAAGTGGAAGGGTGGCAGGAGAACAAACCTGACCTCACCACAGAAAGTCTTTCACACTGTCATTCAAAGCCATTTGTTTCCATCCATATCAATAATCAGTTGAGGAATAAATTAGGCTTTAACTCTTTTTCTGAGAAATCTGAAAAAGCAATGATTGTCTTTAGATCAGTGTGTACCGTGAAATAAAATCAATTAAATGTGATGTAGTTATTAAACATTAAAAAATGCACACTGCAGTATCCCAGACTGACTGGGCTGAACGATCTTAACTTCCATACTCCTTATGGTCTCTTCCACCTTCATAGGGAATTTTTTTTTCATTCAGCTTTGTTGGTTGGATTTTTTTCAGAGAAGAATTTTGGTTTTAATAAAGTTGCTTTTGACTAAAGGAAGTTTTCTACTGCAGTGTCTTTTTTAATCCCATGCTGGAATTGGAAGGCAGTATTGTGAAACCTCTGCTGGAAATGCCAGGTGACAAACTTCCCATACCCCAGCCCATGCACCCATCATGCACCCACCCACACAACGTTTTTGGTTCACAGGTGACTTTGCCCAAGAGGAGAAGCAACTCAGACATGGCAGCACTTGCACATGGCTGAAGGGTTACTGTATTGAGGAAAGTGTGAGTACGTTGTAAGCTACAAGAAAAGGAACAGCAGTTGAAATTTGGAACCTAACCAGAGAAAAGGAAGGGCAACAAGGAAAGCACTGATCCCCCATTTTGTCACCTGACGTGTATCATGACTGTTTATACTGGCTCTTTCCTGGCAGCATAGCATGAGATAGCATCTTTCCTTCATGGTGTGGCTTTGGGTTGGCCAGGTGACAGACTACCAGGGGCCCCAAGTCCCTTGGGGCTCTAGCCACACCAGTCAGGATATTGTACCTCAGTGTGGATAATCTTCAGAGTAAAAGCGTGGCAGCAAAGGACACTTCATTAGAAAAGGGACGAACCATTCGAATGATATCTGAAGGATTCTTCAATTATTTACAAAACTGCATGGGCAGCTTACTACCACAGCTTTTAACTTAATGAATTACTTTCCTATACTTAGCTACTGTGAGCATGCCAAAGCTTTACCAGCTGATACAAGATCAAAGCTGCGGCAAACAGCTGATCCCTATGCAGTGTCTCTACAGCTTCAACTTGACATTTTGCAGTTTTTAGATAACAACTGTCCAAGTGTGAATAGCTCCTATCTCAAAGTTTATAGCCAGCCATGCAGAACATCAGCAAGTGGTTTTTAAGCAATGACTACCACTTTGTATGATCCATTGATTCTTAGTGGGAATTAAATCAGAAAAGGTGGTGTTTGCATGTGGCAGATTCAGTGTATCTGTCATAGCAGCTTGGCAGAGTGGTGGCTTTCTCGTGTCGAGTCTTCCCTCAGGGTAAGAGGCTGGTTTGGCAGCAATGCTCAGACAAAGCTGCGTGCAGTGAGAAGTTGATTAATAAGGTACCTTGCTGAAAGTGGCAGCTCTGCTGCAAAATCTCATCCACATATAATCCCACCCTACAGAAAGAAATTTAATTTAGGAGGGCCAGTCTTATCCACTCATCCATGATTTTAGCACCCCAGGGCTCAGTTATTCATTGAGAGTAGCTGCAAAGTACAGGGAAACAAAATAGTTCACACATTCAAAAAGTATCCAAGGCTAAAGAGGGACTAAATACATTTAAGTTCATCAAGTCTCATGCTTGTTGGCAAACTACTCATAGGAACGAAGTAGGTTAAATACTTCCAAAGGAAAGCAAACAGTTTCATTTCCCTGTTCTCTACTCAGAGGATCCAAACTTACCTTGTTTCCTGCTACGTGCAATCCACCCATCTTCCTGTAGAAATAGCTACTCCCCTATAGGCACATCTACACATCTGTAAACACACCAGCATGTCTGTAGATACTACTCCCAAATGTTTGAGTTTAATATACACAATGCCGTTGGCTCCTGAACCCAATACCCACTGAGGATATAAATCTCAGCATTGGACCAAGGAAGAAATACAGTGCTACCAGTGATGGAGAATGCAGAACTCAGAGAATCAACACAGAATTTCACCCTGAAAGTGGCTATGTCACCCCAGTCATGCTGTCGCCTCACTCTTGATACATAGCCCACCTGCTTCAGCCAATTAGAAACAGTGGATGAGTCATTTCATGAAGAAACACAGAATAACAGAGAATTTGGAAAAATAAGTAAAAGTAAACATAGAAAAGCTTATCCTCAACAGCTTTTTTATTCACGCTACTAACAAGAAAGGTTTTCCAAAGTTCTGTCTTTCATTTAGAAACTCCCTGCTTGCATTCTCTTTTAGCCACAGGATCTCTCTTTCTGTGCTGTACAGACAGACGAGAACTCCTCTATCAAATATAGTAAAAAAACTTTCAATTCTGCTTTTAACAGTGCTGTGGTTTTGGGTTGTTGCACTAGCGTTAAGGGCAATCCTCTTTCAAAACTTCATGCCCCTTTACTGCTCTGAATTAGTAATACATTTGCTGAAAATCACCATGAGTCAGAGTAGTCTTTAAAATACAATGCTATACAATAAAGCTTGATTTACTGGTACTTACAGCTGTGTTTTCTTATGCTTTCTCAGGTACAATGGAATAATTGGTGCTTCCAAAATTAAAAGTGTATTTAACCAAAAAAGTTGAATCACAGCTGTTGTTTCTACTGACAGTATATTTAACCTCGAATTTTTGAACCAAATTCCTGGAAAAACTCAGCAAAACATTATATTACTTTCCTGGAATTAAAAAGAAAACATGTGTACCTGGGGTTTAATCTTAACCTCTAGCATTCAGCTCTGAATACTGCAACAACAATGGAAAATGTCATTACAAGCCGAAAACTGTTGAAGCTCTAAAAAGTAGTAGTAGTAGTTTACAGTAAAAAAAATAAAGGCTAGTTGATTAAAATTATCTAAAAGTTAATTCCTCATTGTGTGTCAACTAAGATACAGCTATCAAAGCTGGAAAAAAGAAGCTATATACAAAGATAATAACGATGCCATTAGCATATGGCTTGGCAGTTTTCAATCTGGCCTTCTAAATTAATCCAGTTTGTGTAATCACACTTCTTGCATGGCTTTAATTGACTCTCTCTTTGCTCTTTTCTGCAGTAACTGACCATTTCAAGTTAATTTGAGAGTAGAGAAATATTTCTAACATTATTGACTTCACATTTATTCTGTGGGAAGAGTATCTGCACAAAAAATAAAAATCCAAATCTGCATTTCAGGGTGAAAAAGGTTGTAAAACAAGCAGTGGCATGCAGTTGGCAGATGCTGATGGCCACTCAACTACTAAGTACTGCCTGACTCATCAGAACACCTTCCTGCATCATCTCCACACAAACTTCAGCAAGTGCTGGCTTTTTCTGGCAAAGAGATCACAGTTGTGATGGGAAGCAGGCACTGGGAAAAAAAAGTGTAAGGAAAATGGAATGTACATTCAAGGAACTAGATTCTGCTATTTTCTTCCTTATGTAAACAAAGTCAGAGACAAAAATACTCCTTTATTGGGGAAAATACCATCCTTTAACTAAAAATTATTGACACAGTCATTTTTGCAGCAAATTCTAAAACAGAAAACCATTTCAATTACTTTTTATTGGTTTTAGGATGAAACAAAACAGAGAAGCAACAATATTTCTCTTAAAAGGAATATTACTTTTAACTGTCTATGTCTACACTTCAAGGTTGAATTAAGTCAATTATATTGGTGTGCTTTAAATAGAAATCAAATTAAATGCCACATTATTTTTGATGCAAAAGTTGTCATTAATATTTCTTTACAAATGTCTTGGAAGCATTTCATAGTTTTTGTATTCACAGTTTCTTTCTAGGTGATATCAGCAATACAAGTATACCTGAAATAATGCCAAAAATGTAACAGCATTCAGGGTGCAATCTTCCCATTTTATAAAAATTTTTGAGTGCAACCACTCAGTCAGTTCCTTATTTGCCAAGTGGCCCATCCATCAGATTCATGTTTCTTGACTTTAGAGACAAGACTGTCATGCAGGGCAGTGCCCAAGGCTTTGCACAAGTCCAGGTAGCTGATGGCAGTCACTCTTCCCTTATCCACCCCTGATGTAAGTCTGGCATACGAGGCCACCAGATTTGTCAGGCATGATTTGCCTTTAGTGAGGCCACGTTGGCTGTCACCAATCACCTCCACGTTGTCCATGTACCTTAGCAGACTTTCTAGGACAATCTGCCCTATGATCTTTCCAGACACAGAGGTGAAACTGACTGGCCCATAGTTTTTTCTTTGTTTATTGTTGATTTAGTAGATTTACTCCATTTTCCCATGTTTGTTCTGGTTTTTTGGTTAGTTGGTTGGGTGGGGGGGGCAGGGGGGTTGTTTTAGTTTGTCTTTTTATGGCTCTTACCCCTAAGTGGAAAATGTTTGAAAGAAAAAAAGTTTAGGATTACATTAAGTATCTTAGTAGTAGTAGGAACCTATTACTCTAGTCTGTAGTGTTTTTTTCTCTAAATCACAGAGCAATTCACAGAAAAAACATAAGTTTTCTACACAAAGAACAGTTTGCTGTATAATTGGGCTTTTTTTGCAAAAGACATTATACCTCCACTTTTTAAAATACCTGCGTGACAACATTTGCTCTAAAAAAACCCCACAAGTGAGGTGTATACTGCAGATATACTTTCATAAAATAAACAATAAGATTTGAAGTTCACTGACTTTATTACACTTTCCACTTTAATGGGAACTGTACAGATTTGCTGCTTTATTCTCTCAGCTGGATTTTTTTTACCTTCTTGTTTAACTTATTTCACTGCATGAAAGAGGTGTTTTGATTAACTGTATGAAATCTGACTAGGTCAGGATGTATCGAATCTCAGAAAATAGTATTTTGATCAACCTAATGACTCTTTTCTTGTATGTTGGAAAAACAAAACTTAGTGTAAAAATGTGCAACATTTTTGTTTATGGCTTTTAGAAGCACTTACATTTCCTGTGACTGACTGGTACAGAAGCATCCCCATATGGCACACAGAAAGTAACTCTCTGGCTTCTAGAATCCGAAGTAGGATAAAATATCTTTATTTGATCTATTTTAATTTTACTTTTTCTTTCTTTGCACAATGTGATGCCATCCTTAGCTCCACAAGAATGAAACCCAAGCAGACAGGCTTTAATCCAGCTCCCTGACAGTTATGACTCTTGGAATCACAATTTTCATTTTAAATTTAGTTATAGGTAAAACATCTAGGTACAGCGTATAATAAAATGAAAATGCAGTGGGTAGTCTGTCCTTTGTTTTGTTGTTGCCTTACAAATATGCTCTTCTTTTTAAAGGGCACCAGCTAAGCAAGCTCTATCATTAAAGAGTACCATCTGAATCTAGAACTTCATGCTGCAATGTTCTTGCTAACATCCATTTCCAGAAAATATTGACACACTTATGTTTAAAAAAATACATATTTTTTCCAGTATTTTTACAGCACTCCTTGAGTATGCCAGTAGTCTCAGAAGCAGAACATATAAGATTCACTATTGTAGATGAATTTTAAAAAATCAGTCTTGAGTATGCATAGAAAGTTCTTCCTAATATTTGTTTAGCTTTAAATTTCTATTCAAGTGCAGTGCTGCTAGCAATTTCCCCATTTGTTAGTAATTCTGTAAGAATAAGATAATACTGATGAAGATGCCATTGTATGTTTCTATACTAAGGTAGGCCTTCATATGAATACTGTAACCACTAGCCATAAAACTCTGAGTTTGATTCGAATTTTAAGCTGGATTCTTTTTACACATTCAACATAACATGTAGGGACAGCTGCAGAATTTGTCTCTCTGGAACTCTAAGAAGGAAAATGTCTTTATTGTTTTAATCTTTTCTATTTTCAGTTAACCACAGCTTAAAGCATCTGGACTATAAAACCATCTTCTTGATGAAACCAGAGCCTAAAGATCAAAAGATAATTTGAACCGTTTCCAAGTAACTGTACAGGTGCCCAACTTTAGACAGCTTTTTAAAATGGCAGACAAATAAGAAATGACTAGAAATTAATTTTGAAATAAAAAAAAAATTGCAAACATAATCCAAGTCCTTAATGATAACTGTAACAAGTCATTGGAACACAAGGAAAGTGGTTCATTAGTCATGAGCTTTAAATTGAGTGTCCTTCTAAAAGATATAAAACTTGATAGTTTTCAAATACATAACATGGAAAATTATATCATTCTCTGCAGTAATTACTGAGTAAAATTTTATAATTTAAGAAAGCATTATGCAGCCATTCAGAAGACATTGATCATATGAGGATATGGCCCATATGGAACAGAACTGCTGAATCAGATGCAACTACTATTTATACATTATTTTATATATTATAGTTCCATTTCCATGCTTAGTTAGATTGCTGAGAGTACTTTTCATTCTAGAGAAGTTACATGCCCAACTTCTATGTGTTTAACCTTCTTTTACAAAGGATATCCTTAAAGTCTTATATTAATCCACTAGCATTTCCTTTAAGTAGGAAAAACAGTAATCACAATATTGTAGATGACATTCAATGATATATGTTACAAATCAGTTTTTCTCCTACTAATTGTAACCATCTGATTCTGCTTTGATTTGCCTTCAAATGTATTTAAATGCTATTTAATACTTCTTTTTCCCCATCTACCGGCACAAGTTCTTCAGAAGTATAATCTCTGATGATGTATTTGCAATATTCATAATAATTTGGTATGTCCTCATATTTAGATCATTTATCTGTCTTTAATATTTTGCTACCTTTTAGCTTGATGTTCTAAGAAAATGAGGCTTATAAAATTATTTGCCAGTCCTCCCCAACAGCTTTTTAATCTGTTGGCCAATTTAATTCAAATTTCAGAGAGAGAGGTGAAGTCTCCATGACACTGTTCACTCAAGATTTGTGAAGGTTGGTGATCTGTGGGAAGGAAAGGGACCCTTAAAGGTACTGAACAAGAAATGAAGTTGGGGATGCAGAGAGAAAAAAGGAGAGATGAAACACAAATGCTGGAGGTTATATGAGAAAAGCTGGCACCCTTGGAATAAGGAAATCAGAGCAAAAAGCAAAAATCTGGGGGAAAAAAGTTCATTCTGGCCAAATGTTCATTCATTGAATTGATTTGCATGATTTTCTCTGATTTCCAGTAGCTTCATTTACATGAAAAGAAGAAAAGGATATTATCCAGCCTGGCCTGACAAAGCATTTAATCCTGAAAGGTCCTGAGTGCTTCATCTGTCAGTTGAGCAAATCTTGGAAACAGAATCTGACTTTATTTCATTTGCAAGAGTTATCTCTGTGATTCTCTACTACATGTAGAGTAAGCAATTGCTTTTAAACTACAGGTCATAGCTTCATTATGAGTGTAAGATTCATAATTGCATTAAGACTTTCCAAAAGTCACATCTACAATAGAAACACTGAGGTTTAATTTGCGTAAGCTGAAGCACTCCCTTCAGAAAAGGAAATGCTTTAATTTTTAGCATAAAGTTGTTCTATTTATATTATAAACCAAAGGCACTTACAATAATGTGGAGAAGCAGGAATATTACCCAAACCACTCCAACATGAACGAGTTCAAAGCCTTTGCAAATTGTTTTTATTTCATCAAGTAAAATAATTTCATCTTATACCCCAGTAGAATCTGGCACACACATAGGCATTACCAATTTACAGCAGAAACTAGGGCTCCTCTCAGTAGTGGGTATGAATGAATCAAGGCCAGAGCAGGCATTTTCCTAGTATTGTGAGGGAAAGAAAGTGCTAACTACATCAAAGCTGGACTGACTGAAAGTAAAACAACAGCCAAGGAGAAAAAGCACAAACATATTTTCACTTTGAGATTGTGAAAAATGGCTCTACCTTCCCTGAAGAGAACAGGATAATTCTGCTTATACCTGCTGAGCAGCTCTGCTTTCACCAGGCTTCAAGCAGAAGAAGCTGAATGACAGTCAGCTCCTTTCTGTCTGCTTTCCCTTGTGCACACTTGACTTGCTGCTGGTTTGCATTTTTGAGAGGCCTTTTCTCCTATTTTGCTGGAAGGCGCAGTTGATTTTTTCCTTGTCATTGGGCTGTGAAGCTGCACTCAGAAACAGAGCAACCGACTTTTTTCCTCTGTACAGCAAATGGGTGCTATAGAGTGGCTGCCAGTAGTTGAAAACCCAAGTGGCACAAATAACACCCACTATGCTGGTGACTCTGTAGATGGCTAAGACAGGCATTACCTTGCCTATCTGATCCCCACCTTTCCCATAAAGAGATTTAAACCAGCTGTGCTTGAGCTGGGGCACATCAACAGTGACCTCTGCTCAAGGTGCCTTTTTCCAGGCCTCTTTTTCCCTCTAATCAGAATGCAAACCACAAATTGCTTCATTCACATCCACAGGCATGTACATGAGGATTAAACATTGTACAGATCTGAATAACCCTGGCAGGTTGGAAATCTTTGGCCAGAAGATAATCTAAATCAGTCTCTGGAAGTGTTCATCAGTAATTTCAGTGACAGCCTCATCCCAAAGGCATTTGCTAGTTATATGTACTTTTTGCTAGCCTCCAGCACAAGCTGCTAGAACTAATTCCCCTTCACCTCTGTAAGCCTGCCTCTAACCAGAGCTGAATGTATTTTTAATTTATTTTTAGGGACTCATCAAATGTCTGTTTCTTCTTATTTCTGTCCTGTAATCTACCCAAGAGTTTCAGTCTCGTCCCTAATCAGGATGGTTCACACCCATTCAAATTAAGCCCTTGCTTTACAAAGGATTCAGCTGTCTTTGGAAAGAGCTTAATAGAGTCACCTTGTGTCTACCCAGAGCTATTGGCAAAGCTGTCTTTCTCAAATACACTCGTGGGCAGAGCCTCACTCTGTTTTTCTCTGTTTGGTGGCAGAACAGCAGCAAGCATCCATAGGGGTCTCTAGCAAGGACCTGGGTCATACTATTATTACCTGGCAGAACAACATCCACCTTTTTTTTTTCCAGTGCTTATATGTATTTTCAAGTTTGACAAAGTTTTTATTCCTAACGATTCTGCATCTCAGTTTCTGCCTGCTTAATCTTTACACTCTCTTCAAGACATTTAGGTGACTTAATTTCGGTGTCAAGAAGATTTTGGATATTGTTTAAACTCTTTGGAGAAGTAAGAAAGAAAATACCCTCTGTTAATTCTAGTGATTTACATTGGAGTACAGTACTTCAGGACAACCTGGTAACTGAGCATACAAGTCACAGCATGTGGATTAGCTTCAGCTCCTTTAGAAACTAAGAATCATAACTTTTTTTAAAGCTGTTTGTACTCTTTGTTTGCGACTAATGTAACCCAATCTATCCAATAATGATAGGTTGGATTCCACATCATACAGAAACAAGATTTTTAAAAAGCATTTAAATCTTCATTATTCTGAGCTCCCAGTATGATTCAAAGGATGAATTAGAAACCCTGGAGATGGATGCATAAGAGGGAATAATCTTCCCTATACTGTGCAGTGCCTTAAAAACCAGTGGTGAAAAGGAATGATTGAC
Organism: Peucedramus taeniatus; assembly: GCA_013400575.1. NCBI lineage: Eukaryota > Metazoa > Chordata > Aves > Passeriformes > Fringillidae > Peucedramus > Peucedramus taeniatus. The sequence goes on along the minus strand of WBNO01001847.1, from coordinate 8,841 downwards.
TGTGTGCAAGATCAATGAAGGAGTTGTGAGGGCATAAGACTGATCTGAAAATTTCTATGAAAAAATCTGCTTCCCTTAGGGACATATTAAAAAGAAAAAGAAGTAATTGTCTGCTAAAGGAACTGTTAGAGGTCATAGAGCTTTCAACTATAAAAAGGCAGTTATTCATTAAAAGACAACAGTGTTCACACACAGTGAAAAAGAATCAGCCAGTTCTATTTAAATATAGTTTTGGACAAGGAGAAATATGTTCCACACCACACACAGCTACCAAATTAGGTTTATCCTTCCCTGTGTTTTTTTTCATAAGTAGTGCAGAGGGTCATGGCCCTGGTTCTTCTCCCCTTTTTTCCTCATCCCCTGATGAGAAGTCTGAGATTCATATACCTGGATTTCACTGGTTGCATGGAGAGGGGGAGATATATGTTATCCCTTTAGGTTCTTACAGACAGGAAGTAATCAGTGTGGTAATAAAATAGGAGTATACTAGTCTGGTTCACTAGATGGCAATCAGGAGTAGTTTTGCTTTGAGCTAAGTAAAATTTTGGGACAATTGTTATGATTATTATGCCATATTGTAATCTCAGTCAAACTCACAGAAACTCTAAGTTTGAATTACCAAGCCCTCCATTAAGAGTTTGCATAACTTCAACACAGCAGAATTAAACAGCACCTATGCACAAAGAATAGAACAGAGAAAATGGTTTAAGGGAAAAAAAGTTAGTTGTGTCATATCGTGATTTAGCTTAAAAATAGGTCCTCTTTCCCAAGAGGTCTTTGCTGAAGCTGGCACCACTCTGTGAGCCCCCACCAGATGATACAGCACTTCTGCACCAGGATGGCTTAAAAACAGAATCACACATTGGTGAGGTTGGAAGTCATCCAGTCCTACTTTACTGCTCAAGCAGGGTCCCCTACAGCACAGTACACAGTACTCCACATGGCTTTTTAGTATCTCCAGGGAAAAGACTCCACAACCTCTCTGGGCAACCCATTACCATGCTCTGTCATTCCCACAGTAAAGCTCTTCCTCATGCTCGGGTGGAATTCCCTATTTTAGTTTGTGCTTATGGCGAAACCTAACAAGGGGACAGGATCACCTCCCTCCACCTGCTGGCAATGCTCTTCCTAATGCCCCCCAGGGTACCACTGGCCCTCTTGGCCACCAGGACATGCTGCTGGCTCATGGACAGCTTGTTGTCCACCAGAACCCCCAGCTCCTTCTCCACAGAGCTGCTCCCCAGCAGGTCAGCCCCGGCCTGTGCTGGTGCCTGGGGTTGTTCCTCCCCAGGTCCAGGACCCTGCATTTACTTTGTTGACTCCTTTGATTTGCCTGAACCATATTGGTGTAAAGAGTAAGATCAGACAGTGTTTTGCAGACAGTTTTGCAGAAAACCCTCAAAATTTGGGGCTGTAGCACTTTGGGACAGATACTTATTTTCTTATTACCTACATGTAAATCAGACGACAGAGTCTAATGTTCTAAAGACTGAAAACTCACCAAGATTCAAGACTTTGAAAAATACTCAAGTTACTCTTTTATTTCTTTTAAATTTTAATGAGCTCAAATTTATTTTGGTAAATATTCTTTGCTTAATACAAAATTAATTTGCAAGAATATCCTACATGTTTTCCAAAATTTAAAGGCAGATTTCACTACCAGGAATTTTGAAGTATTAATCAAAATTATACACACTTTTCCAAGTTTCAAAAGCAGACCAAATTTACTAAGAAGGTGTTTTCTGATGCAATTTATTAACTCATTTTTCCTTCCCTCCCTTGTGTCAACTTTTCATTGAAATACACCAATAAGTCCATCAAAATAATTCTGATCTGAGGATATTTAAATAAATGAGCCAATCGTTAAGTCTTTAACTTTTAATATTACTTTACTATGAGGAAAACTGATATGTCAAATCTAAACTCTGATTTTAAAAAATTAACATCAGCATAAGTGCAGCCACGATGCTGTTTCCAGGTCAAATCATGAGCAGGATTCTTAAGCAATCACAGCCCTGACAAAACATTATTAATTCTATCTATGGCATATTTGACCCTATGAAACTCTCAGATTCTGGTTTCCCTTGCCCTCTGCATTGTATTATTATCTGAGCAGACTTTTTCATTCTCATGATGCTAAACCCTCCAAGATAAACTAAACTCAGAAATCACCATACCCAAAAGAAAATTTCAGAGGGACAATCTCCAAATATGAATCGAGTGTAAAAATAATGAATAATATGAATAGAGTGTAAAAAATTCCTTTTTTTCTTTAGAATGAAAAATTCTTAGAATAAAATTCTTAGAATAAAAATTCTTTTTTTTCTTTAGAATGATGAATCTAGAAACCCAGCACTTTAATCAGATTCACAAGTCCTACATACAGCCCTGCACAGACTGTGCCAGTGCCTCCAGTTTCAACTGAGTCTTTTTGTAGACAATTTTTCAGGAAGTCACCTGTAATGCTCTTAAGTGCAGATGCTGGCCCAGAAATCCCTAGAGTCCAAGAGTTTTCACTAGATGTAAAAAGAAAGAATGTCTGATGAAGATTCCATTACAGTTTGCATCCTGGGTTTTTTTGTATTCTGGTAAAAAAACCCCTTCTGATCTCATATTGAAGGATTCTAAGGAACTAGAGATGACAATGAACTTTCCAGGTTCACAAATAACGTATCACAGTGACTTTTAATTAAATCCAAAAATGGAATGCATTGAAAGAACGCGGAAGAAAAAATGAGTCTTTAATCTCCTTGGTCATTAGGGTGGGAGAGAATCATAGAATGACGTGGGTTAAAGAGGATTTTGAAAATCATCTGGTTCCCACCCACCTGCCATGGGTAGGGACACCTTCCACTGGACTATGCTGCTCAGAGCCCCATCCAACCTGGCCCTGAACACCTTCAGGGATGAGCCACCTACAACTATTCTGAGCAACCTGTTCCAGTGTCTCACCACCGTCACAGTAACACAGCTTTTTCTACTCTCATTTTGGAGCTATTGCCCCTTGCCCAGTCACTACATGCTCTTTTGAACAGTCTTGTTCCATCTTTCTTGTAGGTTCCCATCAGGTACTGAAAAGCCCCAGTTAGGTCGCTCAACACCTCCTCATTTCCAGGCTGAACAATCCCAATTCTTTGTCTTTCTTCTTAGGAGACATTCTCCATCCATCTAATAATCTTGGTGGCCTCCTTTATAATTGCTTCAAGAGCATGTCCTTCCTGTGCTGGGGCCCCAGAGCTGATGCAGCCCTGCAGGTGGGGTCTCAGCAGAGCAGAGCAGAGGGGCAGAATCCCCTCCCTGGCCCTGCTGCCCACACTGCTCTGGATGCAGCCCAGGACACGTTTGGCTTTCTGGGCTGTGAGTGCCCATGGCTGGGTCAGCTCCAGCCTCTCAGCCACCAGCACCCCCAAGTCCTTCTGGGCAGGGCTGCTGTGATCTGTCCATCCCCAGCCTGGATTGATATTGGGGTTTGCCCTGACCCAGGTGCAGCATCAGCACTTGGTCTTGTTAAACCTAATGAGGTTCCCATGATCCATTCCTCCAGCTTGTCCAGATCCCTCTGGATGACATCCCATCCTTCAGGTGTGCCAACAGCACCACTCACCACTTGGGGTCATCTGCAAATCTGCCCAGGGTGCATTCAATTCCTTGGTCTACATCATTGATGAAGATATTAAATAACTCCGGTCCCTGTACAGACCCCTGAAGGAAACCTCTTGTCAGTGATGTTCATCAGAACTAGAAGCCATTGATNCACTTGGTCTTGTTAAACCTAATGAGGTTCCCATGATCCATTCCTCCAGCTTGTCCAGATCCCTCTGGATGACATCCCATCCTTCAGGTGTGCCAACAGCACCACTCACCACTTGGGGTCATCTGCAAATCTGCCCAGGGTGCATTCAATTCCTTGGTCTACATCATTGATGAAGATATTAAATAACTCCGGTCCCTGTACAGACCCCTGAAGGAAACCTCTTGTCAGTGATGTTCATCAGAACTAGAAGCCATTGATCACCCTCTGGATGCAACCATCCAACCAATTCATCAGCCACCTAACACTCAACCTATTAAATCCATCACTCTCCAGAGAGAAGGATGTTGTGGGCAACTATGTGAAAGGCTTTAGAGAGTCCANTTCAGGTGTGCCAACAGCACCACTCACCACTTGGGGTCATCTGCAAATCTGCCCAGGGTGCATTCAATTCCTTGGTCTACATCATTGATGAAGATATTAAATAACTCCGGTCCCTGTACAGACCCCTGAAGGAAACCTCTTGTCAGTGATGTTCATCAGAACTAGAAGCCATTGATCACCCTCTGGATGCAACCATCCAACCAATTCATCAGCCACCTAACACTCAACCTATTAAATCCATCACTCTCCAGAGAGAAGGATGTTGTGGGCAACTATGTGAAAGGCTTTAGAGAGTCCAGATAAATGACACCTGTAGCCCTTCCCTTGTCCAGTGATGGAGCCACCCAGCCACAGAAGGCCACTGGGTTGGTCAGGCAGGACTTGCCTTGATGATGCTGTGCTGGCTGTCTCAGATCATCTCCCTGTCCTCCATGTGCCTCAGCATAGATTCTAGCAGGATCTGTTCCATCACCTTCCCAGGCACAGAGGGGAAGTTGACGGGTCAGTAGTTCCCAGGGTACTCCTTTCTACCCTTTTTAAAGATGGGTGCAGTATTTCCCCTTATCCAGACACCTGGGAGTTTTCCTGACTGCCATAGATTTTCAAGTATCATGGAGAGTGGTTTGGTAGCTACATCAGCCAAATCCCTCGGGATTCTGAGACACATCTTGTCAGGTCCTGTAGACTTATCCACATTTAGATTCCTCAGGTGGTCATGAACCTGCTCTTCTCTTACAACAGAAGAGACTTTGCTCTACAGTCTCCAACCTGCTGTTCATCCACTTGAGGGTGTGGGAAGAGAGGTTGCCTGTGAAGACTGAAACAAAAAAATTGTTGAGTAGCTCAGTCTTGTCTTGTTGCTACCTGTCCACCAGTCTTGTTTGTTGGAGAGGGTACACTTTTTTGATATTCCTTTTCCAATTAATATACCTATAAACACCCTTCCTGTTATTCTTTGTGTCCCTTGCCATATTTCAGTTCCAGTTTTGCCTTGGCCTTCCTCATCCCCTTCCTACACAACAATACTTCTTCTCTATACTCTTTCTGTTAGCTTAGTTTCCACTGCTTGTGCATTTGCTTCTTTTCCCTTAGTTTGACCAGCAGTTTCCTAGTCAGACACACTGATCTCTTGATTTCCTTTCCCAATTTCCTTCTCCTGAGAATTACTAGCTCCTGTGCTCTGTGGAAGGCTTCCTTAAAGATCTGCCAGCTCTTCCCTGCTATCTTGTCCCCATGGGCAGTCTCCCAGAGCATCCCACTGATTATCTCCTGAAAAGCTGGAAGCCTGCCTTCCTTAAGTTCAGAAACCTGATGTTACTCCTTACCTAACCTATATTCTTCCAGACTTTCCACTCCACCAGTGCATGATCACTGCAGCCCAGGCTGCCTCTAATCTTGACATCCCTGATTAGCTCACACAGGTGACCATCACATCAAGTGTCACAGTCCCTCTAGTTAGTAAGGCTATCACCTGGCCTAAGAAGTTGTCCTCCATGCATTCCAGGAGTCTCCTGGATACAGCTCACCATGCTTCTTTCCCAGCAGACAACAGGGTGGTTGAAGTCACTCAGCAGAACAAGAGAAGGATGGTCATGACATCTAACTCAGATTTTCCCATGCTACATGAGATTTGGTGTGCTTAATTTGATAAAAACTTGGATTGCATCACTTGTAAAAACGAGAAAACACACTTTTGATCCCAGACAGCACATAAACTGTGTCACAAAAAAAAAAAAAATTGAGTCAGAACTCAAGGAACCAAGGGTCCACATGAACAATCCACTCAAAAATAATTAGCTATTTTCCAAAATTACCGGTTTTACGCTAGATGTTACAGAGTCAGGACACGTTCTGCTGCATGTTCAGCAAGCTTTCTTAGAAATTCGTTGAGGCTGGGCATGGATTTCTAAGGAGCCATCAGATATTTCCTCTAATCTTAATTTTCATGTTATTTAAAGCAACACTATAAAGAAACGACTTCCTTTGATAGAAACACATCAATCTAATTGAAACTAATGGAAATTACATGCCTGCAATGATCAGAAAACAGAGTCCCTGTTTCAAGTGCTGTATGCCATAGCTAAAACATGTTTTTATTCCTTCTAAGTCTAAAGGAAGCATTTGACTTTGAAGAACTGTAAATACAATCTAAACAAACTGATTTTAATCTAGCTTTTAAAGCCCAAACCACAGAAATCTTTTCAATTAGAAGAACATTCCAGGCTTGGATTTCCATTATTCCCAATAGATGCTCACCAAAACAATGAAAGCACAAAAAGTTGTATTACTTGAAACTATTTACCTACCTCAAGGAGCCTCTGTTATGTCAGAGAAGTCATGTGAGCTTCTTCAAATATTTGCATGTTATATATTCAAACCACATTACTGCTTTAGCAATTAGAATTTTTCTCAGGTTCAGCATGAACAGGAGCAGGCAGCCATGGACGTACAGCTGAGGGTTCTGTGCAACACATCTTGCTCCAACAGCCCTGCTGTTGTTTTTTTTGCTGCTATTTTCCACCAGCTTTCAATAAAGCAGTTCACAATGAGTTCCCAATCTCAAAACCCTTCTGGGAGCACTGGTGTGAATATATGAAAACTCAGCTTTTATCTGTCAGTATGGGTTTTAAGCTCTAAAAATTGCCTTTTGACTCACATAGAGGTGTGTTGAAAAAAAAAAAAAAAAAAAAACAAACAAAGGGTAGAACCTGCTTTCAACTGTACCTTGTTTATCTGTAAACTTCACTGTCATTTACTAGTATGAGCAATTTCAATCATATCACTTAAGTCCTGATGTGTGGAATTTTCACTGTAGAGAGAGGCAGCTTAGGCAAAATAGATGTAATTGCTGTAGAGGTGCAGTAGTACATAAAATCACACACCATGGCTTCAAAAGCATTGTGTCAGTTTCTTTAAGAGCCTTGGCACTGATTTCAGTGAAAAATAGTATTGAAGAAAATTTATATGGAAAAAAAAATTAGAGTATTTTGGGTTTCTTCAGTGCAAGAAAGCAAGGCTTTGAAATCTCATTTCTTTTAAAGATACAATGAAAATAAAATAGAAGTTAACCTACTGCTGGTTGATTAGCATGTAAAATACAGCATGGTGGTCTCTCATGAGGGAATGAAAAATGATTGTTTTCAAAGTGAAAGATGGTGATAACTAAAGTTGTGCCTTTTTAGAGCTGGGCAGGTCAGCCTCTGATCAGCAGTGGAGCAGTTGATAGCAAAGGTAGGTTTCTGGATAAGCTCTGTTTGTTGAATCAAACTTTCTGATATTCTAGCAGGTATCAATAAAAAAACCTGTTGCTCCATATGTTTCCTTGACTGACCTCTTCAGAGAAGTCTCTATTCCTCCAATACATATTTTCAGGAATTTTAAGAAAGATTACAGAGTGCCAAACACTGGGCTAAACCTTTAGGGCTACCTAAAGCTAGTTTTTTTAAAGCAGCAGTAGAAAATTGTATGTTAAGCAGTTACAGACATTTAGCATACACATGCAGCTAAACATTTCAAATAATATCTTTGGAGGATGAATTCTTGTCACTGGTGAATTACTGTCAGGTTTGCCATGGATGTATTAGAGCCACACCTTGAATAACATGCTAAACAAAAGCCTACTTTTCCTACACAGCCTTTTGCCCATACTATCTAATCATAATATAACCACAATTTCTAACAGCAAAAGTTTATAAAAAAACTTTTTCACTGCTAAGGTAGTTCAGATAACACTATCTTAACTGATTTCTAGCAAAAATCATATGGACTCAGCTCATTGAAAATACTACTCTCACTGCTTAGCTATGTCTAATTAGGCAGCTGTAATCTGCCAATAAATAACACAAATTAGAAGTTTAATAAACAGGTGTAATTTCTATGTTACCTGCCATTTTAGTTTTAGTTAGTTCTTTTTCTTCATTTCTACCACCCTTTTTGTTTTCCTCCTGGCCTTAATACTACAAAAGATTAAGACAATTTTTCTCTTAGAATTTTACCCTTCAGCCACCCCACAAAACTTCATTTTAATCCTTTAATCTCTAATTTTCTTAATTAAGATCTGAGTATTTAAAAATAGTTATAAAAATTTTCAGGAGAGATCATTCATTTTAATTACTCTTCTCTGATGAATAGGGAATGCATATGATCATTGTAGAGTCAGAAACAAAAGTTATAATCCCACATAAACTGCTGCATAAATGATGTGTCCTACAAAAACAGAGATGGAAACTATTATTTGTAAGGAAGTCAGTAAGTTATTTTCTACTTCAAAAATAGTAGGTTACTACTACGTAATTACTCAAAAAATTGTGATACACCTATAAAGCACCTGGTCTCAGTGTTAAAATTAACACATTGAGACACGTAAATACAATAGCTGCAGGTTTACTGCTAAGTCAACATTCTTCCTCTGTACTCAGATTAATGTGTTATAGAAGAGCTGTAGTGAATTCTTTCTCTGTCTCCACTGATCTTGAGTTATCTGGTTGCGTCAATAGCAACCAAGCTCCCAGTTTTCCTCAGCACCCAAAACTCTGTCCTCTTCTTGTTTTCCTTTCATCTCCACAGTAATCCCTGTGATGTGTTATTCAGAACATCCTCTTCATCTCTTTTCAGCTTCCTGTGAGAGTTCTGTCCCTACCACCTTTCTCTACCCTCTGCTTATCTCGGAACACTCTCATCCCTAGAGCAGACAGTTCACAGAGCTA
>WBNO01001838.1:99231-114019 GCA_013400575.1 Peucedramus taeniatus | reverse complement strand
ACATTTTAACATTTTAACATTACCATTAAGTATTAACATTTCTGTAAGTTTTGACATTGTTCTCACATCTTTGATGTTCAATCCTGACATATTGCACTACAGTCATGACTGCCATGATGTGCTCATGAAAGAAGAGCAATGACAACAGCAGAGGTTTCAGCTCTGACATTACTCAGACACATGCAGAACAGGGTCTTGTGCGCTTCAACCACAGTACAACAACACCTACATTCAGGCTGCCTCAAGTTGTCTGAGGCATCTTTCCTTCATGTTGCAGGCATACCCATATTGATGAAAATACAAATCCTTGGGTGTCAGGCTCTCCAGATCATTCACCACACCATTCAGCAGTGGTAATGAAAACATGAGACCTTTGTAGAAAAAGCTATTAAAAAATTACAGCAAACTTCTCAGTGATTTTGCTTCCCAGGAAAACCATATATAAGTATTTTAGTATAATATCTGATCAACCAACTTTCAATAGAATAACACTTGAAATTAACTCTAAAGCTATGTCGGTTCTATTCTATTTGAAAATCTACTTTTCCTTCTTCTAAAGAATTTCATTTCCCTTGTCGCCAGAACTTGTGCTTTGCCTCAAGCTAGTCAAAATACCCAATTCTTTATAGTTTTGCATTCTTCTCCTCCAGGGACATTCTTCTGTCAGCTCAGGAAAGCCTTTTTCATTATATATTCTCTTTTTTTGCTTTCTTTTCCTCCCAAGCCCTCTCACTTCTGTGCTCATATTTACTAGATACAAGCATATTTTATATCTCCTCACTATTACTTTCCTTGGGTTTCTTTAATCCCATCTATCCCATTTCATAAGGAATACACTCATATTGCTTATTTCTCATCTCCATGCAGTTGTCAACTTGTTTCATATCTTTTTTCTTTTAGTCCTTTTCCTCCCAACCTTCCTCTGTTCTTAACACTGTCAAACTGATAAATTGTTTCTTGTGTCCACAGGTTGCGGACAGTTGGCAGTACTCATTTCTTCAAAGTTAGCATCCATTCAGGAAATGGGGTATTTGTAACACAAATTAAAGCCAAGAATTGCTGTTTCACAGCTGTTTGAGATCAAGAAGATGCCACTGTGGATAAAACCTGCTCTTAGGAGACTTAAGAAATCGGGGATTACAACATTTCATCAATATTAACCCTGTACTGATCTTTAGAACTGCTGCAATTAAAATTTTCCATTCTGATTGACATAACTTAAGTGACTAAAAATTTCATTTGTTTCAAAAGCCTAACCACAGTCCTGTAAGGAGTCATTGGCTATGGCAGTATGACAGCAGTCATATCCAGATTCATTTCTAAATAGGTGAGGGAGCAGCAAGTGTAAAATCCAATGGGACTCACTTGGCAGAAAAAAATCGAGAGGTCAGTACTCATAAGGAGAAAAACTGCAAAATCATCATCTTCAGCTAGAGCTTGCTTAAATATTCGTGGAACATAAGATATCCATTGGTCTCTCATAATTTCAGGAATCAGAAGGCACCATAAATAAATTGTAACAACTAACCCTAATGACAGGCATACATACATTTTCCTCTACCTATGTTTATCCAATCAAACCAGCACAAAAGCACACATTAGATAGGAAATTATCTCAACAGCATGAAGAAGGTTTATAAATCCTGACTTCCCAGACCAGGACAGGTGCAGAGGACAGAGTCACCATTAGGTGAGAGCTACTGGTCTCAGCTTGGCTGGGCAGGAGAGGAAAAAGTGATGCTATCAAGCAAAAGCATAGCAGCTTTTCAGGTAACAGTAACCAGNNNNTTAAAAGACCATTCAGGATCTGGCTGTGGTCTTAACACTTGATCTTAATGAGCTGGACTGAACTTGCTCCAGCAGAGTTGCTTAAAGCTGCTTTTCTGGACAGAGGGCTGCTATCCTGGTCTAACTGAAATAATTCCCCAGCCTCCTGTAATTAACTTGGGTTTGGGGTTTTGCTGTGAAGACCGCTATTAAAAAGCAAGCTGCTTAGTGGTAGCAGTACTGTTTGTATTACAGCACCTCTAAAACCTAGTCATGGCTCATGATTCCAGTGTCCTGAGGCTGTACTGACAATAAAGAAAAATAATGCACACCACAAGATGGAAGCACTGTGTCTTTCTCCAGCTTGGCAATATGGCTCAGCATTTTAAATTTGTCTCTTTGTGGACACATGATTTCCTGTTGCCCACTGAATACTACCCTGGGAACCAACCCACAATGCTGAAATATTACTTTTCATCTATCCAAATATGAAGCCACCTTCCTCAAGGTAGGGTCTGCTGCAGGGAGAGCAGGTGACTATTGCAGGTACTTACATGGTTCCCCATCAGAGCATGGAGGCAGCTCACTGTCCCTCATGTACTCATCATTACAATGCCTCCTCTGCAAAGAGATAGCCTAGGTCCTGAGAGACCTTATTGACAAAGCCCAAGATGATTTAAAAAAAAACCCAACAAAGCAGGAACTGAATAGATTTTCCTGGTGGCCACAGACGTTAGAGTCTGCTATTCTCTGAATGACCTTTCCTTACATCACACTAGGTTTGCATACCATATCAAGTTTCGATACAGATATTTACGCAGCACATCTAATTTCTTTCTTTTTAAAAAGAAAAGTGTAAGGTAGTGGTATGCTACCAAAAGGCCCTAAACACTACAGGGTTTCATAGTTTTAAAGGACTGAAAATTATCTTAAGACCTCTCTATTTTCTTAATCATGTTTCATCTAAAACAGTCACATAATTTCACAAATAGCTGCTGCATAGTCGTATTTGCACTTGCACTGCATTTCCTCCACATTTTTTATACAGCAAGCAAAATTTTATTACCCTATTTGAGGAGGCGCTGAAACCCAAAGAAAATAAAACAAACAAACAAACAAACAAAAAAAAAATTCACATAGTAAGTGAGTAAGTGTTCTGAGTCTGCAAGAAAGCAACTCAGCATTAGAGAAACATCATGCGAGTCCTCTGGCTCCTGCATCATGTTTTGTGCTTGGCATGACAACAGTGGGGACTACATACATGGTCTACTGGGCTGGAGCTCCAACAGTCATAGGCAGCAAGTCTGTCAGTGAACACACCATGAAGCAGAGCTTTAAGCAGCCAGAAAAACATTGCTTAAACAGCAGAAAGGGAAGCGATGGTTTGAAAGCCAGCAAAATACTCTATGCACAATGATGAGCCCATAACCTGAATTTTCAATGCAGTCTTGTGAGCTGAGACTGTCCACAGAGGAATAAGTATTAGGTGAGGGTGGAGGAGTAAATGGTAGCAAGTTGGCCCATTTAGGTCTTAATTTAAGGAAGTTCTTGGTACAAACCAAAGTTTGCCTTCAGTCTGGCACCACCCAGATTTTGTTTTTCACATGATTGCTCTCCCTACACATAGAAAAAAATATTTGAGGTGACTGGAAAAGCTTTTTCTTACTTTTCGATTCAATGCTCAAACATTTAACTGCTCTTTCTTGTCCAGTTGCATTGATCTTTGCTTTCTCCCTTTAACCCCCACCCACACTTCCTTGTCCACCATTTTTCTTTGCAGTTTCTAGAAAAGAAACACTATAAACTAAGATTTTGGTGAATCGAGGAAATACCAGTTCTGAACGAAACAGTCTAACACCTTAAGAGTCAGACACAGTGAGCCCTGATCTGAATGCTAGCCCATTCCTTTATCTAACCATTCACCCCAGAAGATAACTATGCTGATCATATCAGAAAGTACAGTGCTGCAAATGTACTGTGGCTGTGTGCTTACTGGGAGACACTTGAAGAAGTTACTTGCACAATCATGCATCACTGAGTTCAAGGTAGACTTTAAGTGCTGCTTATACCTTTCAGTTCATATCCTGTTATCTTTGTCTGCATACTAAGAAGATTTTAAATCTCCAGACCATCCTTCATGTCTAGTAACAGGTTAACAAAAAAACCTACAAGGCTATAAGAAAAATATTTTACAGATATATTAATGTGAATCCTCCATGCAGTAAAACATAATGAAACTGTAAGAATATTCATTGCTATTCAAAATATTTTGGTATCTATATATTTCAGGTTTCAAACACAAACATTAAAAAAATAACTGCTCCTTAAAATGAAGCACATGGTAACTTAAGTGTAATCTTTTTGAATTTTTTTGCATATAAAATACTCCTATGCTTTTGTAAATAAATCCCAGTGATAATGAAACAAATACCATGAACACAAACACAAAGTAGCTTATGAGGCAAAATAAAGAGTCACTGCTGAGTTAAGCCATTTCATTGGTAAACATTTCAAAACAAACAAAACAAGTGTTATGTATCAGAACTGTCTATAAAGAGAAGAGTTTTTTGCATTAAAGTTGTTGTTGTGCAAACCAGCCTGCTTGGAGTCTGTGCCACTTTCTTACTCAATAGTGACAGAGTTGTACTATTTTATACGTCCAATTTTAAGTAACTGTCCGATGAAACTGTAGATAAGGAGAGCTCAAAGACCATGAATTAATTCTCTCATCAATTTATGACCTGTCTCCAGTGCTGTTTCTCTGCTTTCAGACCAAGAGGAACAGGCAGGTTTACAGACCTCAGCTGCACACAAGAGGTAAATAAGCTTAATTAACCAGAAAGAAAGAATTTGTTAAGTACCTACCTTCTCATTTTCTTGGTTCTAGCTCCTCTGCAGTCTTCAGCCTTGCATAACTCTCCCATTCTGTGTGACCCCACAACAGACTCTTGAGTGATTCATTGTGGCAAACTTCCTTCTGTTCAGCTTTAGATTGGCTGAGGTGGAAAAAATTAAACAAAGGAAAAAAAAAAAGTGGAGGCACTGACAGAAGAAACAAAATTCTTCTTAAGAAACAGTGGATCTGGTTAAGGCAGTCTGTTCTTCCTCCATGACAAAGAGCTAGTTTAGTGATTATTGACTTTGGCTGTAGATCACTAGGGTGCTAATGCCAGGCAAGGCAAAAGGAATCTTGTCCCTTGATAGGATTTAAAGGTAATCTTCAGGAGAAAGAGTGAGAACAGCTAGTAGCATTTGGGGGTGTGATTGCTAATCCAGTAATAATGCATGATTGATTTATTAACTGTTTCACTTGCAGCAACAAATGGAAAAAGATTCTGCCAACAATCTGCCATTCTTTGGTGGAGACCACAATGTCTGAATCTCTTTCTTAGATCAAAGCTGCGGAAAATGCTGAGCCTGTGTGTTTCAAAATGAGGGATTAATTTCATTTTAATGCATAATCCTATATGCTCACAGAGGAGAAAGTGCTGCAGAGAATTTTTTTAAAGCATGCAGAAATGTATCTAGCGTGTTATATACATTTATAGGCAAAGAGGAATAAATATGTCTTCATGCATTTTCTCTCTTGTTTATCACATCATCAGTAGATAAAGTAGGTCACATGTACAAAGTTAGCCATTACTGTTTCCCTTACTTCTTCCCCTACACCACCAAATCCTAATTCCATGTGTGACATTGCCACAAAAGCAGCCAACCTACACATTGTAGGTTACTCTTCAACAGGACTATGGGGCCTTGAAGAACACTGGAGCCTCTTATACAAGAAAACATTATTAGTTTCAAAGGCTTGCAATCCAACCAGACATCCCACTGAAAGAGCTGCATTAGCAGCAAAAATCATTCAATCACAGCTTTCTGTAAATTCCCATCCTATAGGCACCTATTTGTATGTTGCAATGATACATGCAGGGAAAAGACTTGCTGAGTTATACAGTGGCCCAAGTACAAGCATTAGAGGCAGAAATTTTCACCCTGAAGGGCCAGGTGTGCAATGCTCAGCTGTCACGTACACAGGTCCTTTACCACAAATAGCACCGAGCCTTTTAAGTTGAATTCATGTCTCACTTTCAGAATTCTTCCCTAGTCAGGTATCCCCAATTACATTTATTCCCTGATATGGCTTTAAGAGAGCACTGCTTCTGAAAGAAAAGCTCTTAACATTTGCATTATGTCTTGGTGCCAGGAGAACTTCTCTATCTGAGTTGCCAGTTTAATTGTCAATTACTTTATGTACCAGATACCTCATAAAACAAGTCCATATGCAGGTCTTGGTTCAAACAATCTGCATTTAATATTATAAAATAAATGAGACTTGTTAACTGCCAATAAACAAAATAAATAAAAAGAGACTAAAACAGAAAGAGTCAGGGGTAGAACACAGCCTATAAGAAAAGCCAAAATTTCTCTAGGCCCTTACTCAGATCCATACAGCCAGAGCTCTTTGCCTGTATGAATTCTGCAGCAGCTAAAAAACAATGCTGAGACTTCTACCACATTTTTAGCTCTCAAATGCCTGCCTTCAAATTTATTAGAACATGTTATTAACAACCAGATGCAACCCACTGCTCTTCACAGAGCAAAACCCTCTCCATTCAGCAGTCCATTTCCTGGATAATGGTGAACAAAATTGGCTTGAAAGTAGGTAGACCAGTTGGCCTCAGGCCATCAGCTGCACAAGGTGTGCAGCCAGTGTGACATTATATGAGATCTGAATGGAAGCATCGCCCGCAAGCAATCTGAAAAAGCTAAAGATTAAGATCCCCCCAAAACTGGGTCACCTTTTTTCTTTTAAATGAATGTCCTAGGGAAGACTTGAGTAAGAAGCTGCAAACTGTGTGCAAGAAGAAAAATATTTGCATACTGGTGCTTTCTCAGCAAGTGCTCTCACTTGCACTGTGGGCAGTTTCACTGCTGATGTAAGAGCCCTGCCTAACTCTGCACCTTGCCTTGCTTTGGCTAGTACTGTGAAATATCATATTGTGCTTCATCTTCACAATTAATCTCAATGATTTTTTCAGACAGATTTGGACCCGTCCTCTGATAATTTATGAATCCTGAAAGCTGATCTGGGTATCAGAACATCTAGTCAATTAACGTATTTGCTTACCTTGGTTAAGTAGTGACCTTAAAAAGCAGTATAGAAATAACAAATTGTCTCAAGATGGCCATGTGTCATTAAAAACTGGGAAAATGGCATAGCATCAGGAAGTTTTCCCTCTACTTCACAAGCCTGATTTTGTCTAAGGAAGGTAAAGGACTGCAAATAACTAGGTGTAGGTTATCTTAGCAAAGGGAGGTACAAGAGCAGAGCACATTTCAGGTGGAACAAAGTCAGTGAGGCAGTCTGGCCTGTCACAGTCTAAAGACAGAAACTCACAGGGTAACAGGTTAAGTCAAGTTGAAAAATTATCCTAATAATCTGGTTTCCCACAAAGTATATTACCCCCAAACCCAATTACAATCACACTATATTTTCTTTAGTACAAAATTATCTGTCAAGAATTAAAGTTATTTAGTAGGTATGTAACTACTTTGTAGAAATTTACTAAAGTCTAAATTTGACTTAATTTTAAATAAGGACTTGCTTACTTTTTTTCTCCAGTAAAGACAGTATCTTTTTCCTTACTTAGCTGGTACATATTCAGCACCAGACTAATTTAAAACACTGAGACTGTATCAACTGTGTCTCTGTCCAATATCATAAAAATACTACACTCTTCTTCCCTTTCCCCACCATGCTTATAGAAAGTAAAATATCCTTTTATTGTATTACCTTCTACTCGAAGTCACCACACAAATTGTTCCTTCAAGGCCTTTAATGCCTTCAGAGGAAGAAAGTCATAAATATGGCTTGTAGTGCCTGATATTTGACAGCTCATGCTGACTATTATAGGTCAGCACTGGAGTCCCTGGCAGTGCCACCAACCTCAAACACATAGACACAAAACATTAAATTAACCAACACAAACACTGTAATATCTCAACACCAAAATATTTAAATGTTCTATTCCAGGACTCTGTGTATTATATTAGATATATAATATAGAATATATTATATATATTATATTCCAGGACACTGTATATATGGACATGGTATATCATGTACATGGTGACTTTATCTTTCTGTATGAGTCCAGTCATAGACTTGGACATGTTATTTCTAACCAAAAAATTCACACTGGAGAAAACAGTGCAGTCCATTGCCCTGAGTACTGTATTACCCAAGAACTGCAGGTGGGTAATTTGCAGTTACTCTCAGTCTGAAGGATTACACTGACAGGAAAAGAAATTGAAAAGGTTGTCTCTCACAGACCTGTCAGTTTCTTCCTTACCGACAACACTGCATCTTCAGGGTTGAACAGTCTTCATACATAAATCTTAACAGCTCTGTAAACATCTGCATGATGGCTCATCAATTACCCTTCCTTGCCTTCTGTCACCAGCAAAGTTTGGGAAGACCTTGTTTCTCTCACTGCAGAGTGACTTTTTCTGAAATAAAAGTCTGTGTCATCTCTTTGTTTCCCATCTAGAAAGAGAATGAAAGAAACATGGCTAGTTGTTAATCTAATTAATTGCCTTACCAGAGACTTTTCTTCCTCCATTTTAATGCACTTTGCTGAATTTCACTAGCTCCCTGAAGTCTTTCACATTTGTCATTGCTCAGTGCTTTGAAGATACAGCACAATGCAAGACAGGGCAGAGGTACTGATGACACCTCAGTATGAACCGATTCCACAACCAGCCATCCCAGGATGGCTTTTTGAAGCAGCTGTGTATACATTATGTCCTAGGGACAAACCTTACTTTTTCCAAAGGGCAACTTTGAGTCTGATTGTCACCTCAAGACTGTCCATATAAATGAGAAATTATTTCTCTTAGCACTGTAGAACAACTGGAGGCTGGGTTTAGAGACTCACACAAATCACTCATCACCCTTTCAGGCAGGGCCCTTTTTATCCTCATTCTGTATAGCAGGTAAGCAGCTAGCTCACATCACCCTGACCTGCAGCAGGGGGTTTTAGACATAAGAAAAGAGGTGGGGGAAGGAGAGAGAAACAGAATTATGCACAGAGAACCCTATCTGCTAGTCAGGAAGAAAAGACAAACAAAAAAGATCCATGACCCAGAGGAGGTTTTCACATTACCATTTACAAAATGTTACAGCTTGGATCTCTAATCTGCATTCTCTTATTCCTCCTCCTCTTTTTACATCTAGGAGCAATTGTTATCCCTTATCTTACTTGGAGCTAGAACTATGAGTCTGGGGAGACCAGATCTTTGCAAAGTGCTTTATCCTTTTGTGGCAGCATTAAAAAGACAAATTTCCATAACTGCATTTTTCTGTGGGAGCAGGATTCCTTTCCTGATGCAGCAGGTAGTACTAGCTCTCTATCATAATGGAGCGCTTAGAGATTCTGGACTGGAAAAAAGTGCAGAATATCAATACATACATTTTAAAACCCAAGAGAACCTTTTCCCTCTTCTCTTATTTTAATGTAATTGATAGAGTTTCCCAGGCTCTTCAAGGATAACTCAAAACCGCAATCAGTGCTTTTTGCTTTAAAGTCCCCAAAACCTTAACCAATCAACCAACCAAAAAACAACCACCTCACACCTGCAACTGAAATGTCGTAAACAATTAACCCCTTTTTCTTTAGGACTTACAGAGGCAAATTCTGCTTAACGAGGCAACCCAAGCAAACCCTAAGAATCAGTGAGTTTGACCCCTGGCATTTTATTCTCTGCAACAAACCAGCTAAAGGTCACGCTTACTAAGATGTGCCTATTTCATTTGTGATATGGGTGCACAAACAAGCATTTGGAGAAAGAATGGGAAAATGTCAAAAGAAAATTTTCTGAGAGTCAAGACAAAATTTGGGAAAAAAAATATAGCAAAGAGATTTTGTCTGAAGAGGGGCTAAACAACACTCATTTCAAATAAGAAGTTGTAAGATATTTGATTTTCCTGCTGATTTCTTAATGTGACTTTGAAAGCAAGAGGAAGGGTATACAATGGAAGGTGGCAATGTTTCCTCTCCTATTACACAGGAACTATTCAAGGAAGGAGAGAAAGCGAGCTCAAATCTATGCTTCACTGCTCACAGCATTTGCTGACTGGCAGAGAAAGCTGACTGCCTGACTGAGTGAAAAGGTTTAGGGGTGTGACATCCACTGGCAAGGAGGAAGCTCATCATCTGCCTCCCTTGCAGTTGCTGATACTCAGCCAACACACTCCTGCTGTGATGTCAGTGGTCTAAATGAGGGCCATACTCTGATAGTTTAAGCTCAGGAAATCTCTGCTGAATTATTAGCGAGGCTCTAACTCCCACAGCAACTGCACACAGCTCCTAAAGCACAGAGGAGATTCACCAGCTTCCAATTCAGGCAGGGAAGAGTCTGCAGCTATTGAACACTGCTGCAAATTTACTTTCAAGACAGATCTGCTTACATCTGTTCATCACTACCATGAACCCTCACTGAACAGAAGAATATTCTCCAGTCCCTCAAGAAATTCTAGCTGGGCTATGTCAGTAATAATTACTAAGTGAACAAAATGCCATCTTGGTACTGAATAAAAATACTCAGAATAAATGAAAATACTGTAACAGCATTTCATCTTCCCCTTTGCTGTCTGGAAAGCTAAAATCTCTTCAGCTTTCAGAGTCTCTTGTGGATATAATTTTATATATAACTGGAAGACTTGTTCATGACTCATTTGCCTGTATTACCAAGTGGATTTTTTAGTCCAAAAGCCAGACATCCATTATGCGGGCTGCTAAATGATTTACACTGATTGAGCACGCACGGTATGCAGCTCTTGCAAATTTTATATGCTGGCTGTATGGAGAATTAATGCCTGCTGATTATGCTCCAAATAGCAATGAACCCAATTACCTAAGCCACTAACTCCCAGCAAGGAAGCCAGAAATGCAGCTATTGCTTCAGTACCTTAAAGTAATATTTACTGTTTGGATCTTAAATTACTGTAATTTGAAGTAAATGGGAGATTCACATTAGTGAAGAACACATCCGTTAGTTCAAAATCACTTCTTTTAATGACCAATTTTAATTCCTTATGCTCTAGAGTTTGTATTCCAGCCTAAGGCTTAACCCACACCTGGGAAAGTAGACAAGAATCCAGCTACTCTGGGAATCTGAGTGACTTCCCAGGTGTTGCCACGAAAATAAGAAGGGTAAAAAGGGTAAAAAAGGGTAATGTTCAGAGAAAAACATAAGGACACTTCTTCATCATCTTGTGGTGAAAAAATCACTTCTGTCCTCCAGAGAGCCAGAATGAACTTTGGTATGAGGAACAGGTACTAATGACTGCAGAAGAATCATCCAAAGAGAAAAAAAAATTTGGCTGAAAATAATATGTGAAAGCTACCTAGTCAAAATGTTTTTCACACAGGGGTAAGTCCATGGTAGATATTGAGATCTGGGCCTTGTCCACTTGAGTGTCAATGTGGATTCAGCGATCACATCTCTGGCTGTTTCCAGTGCTCTGCCACCCCCATGGGAGTGACATTTTTTCCATGTCATAATGGAACTTTCCTTGTGGCAACATTTCAACGTTGCCCATTATCCCTTCACTGCGCACAGCTGGGCACATCAGCTTTGTGTGATAGAGCAGAGCCATCACCAAGGCACCCATGCGGAGCAGTGACAGCAGTGGGCCTGGGGTACGGGTGCAAGACCAAAGGGACATCGCCACCAGAGGAAACAGCTGCAGTTCTACAGATCAGGAGCAGCTACAGATTTAGCCAGGAGCTTCACTTAATAGCTCATATTGCATTTCAGAGCTCTGACGCACATGCAATTGACTGACGTCACCACACAGCCCTGCATCCAACATGCTGCTGAGCCTATGCTTCAGGGAAGGACTTAAAGCTAGGACTGGAATAACAGGAAAATCAGGGGAGGATGCAGAACAAGCTCATTCTTTTAAGTTCACAAAGCACCTGTCATACAAAACACTTCTCTTTTTCATGAGCACAAAAGTCACACATTGTATCACAGAATTACATGAAAAAGCCAAAGTTCATCAATATGACTGAAATCGCATCCCCATCCTCTTGTTCAACAACCACATTATGAAGACTAATGGCTAAGTGACCTTCCATTTCAACCAATAATGAAATTGCTGTCTGTAGTCAGTAAGGTTTTAGCTCCTGTCCCAAACTTCTAGGTATATGCACAAGTACAGTCACCACTATAAACCAACCCGGTGCACACCCTGGGAGACTAAGCACAGATGTAATCTCCTAAATTTAGCAATATAATTCCAAAATTTTAAAAAAGGATTTCTGATAATTTAGATCTAAAAAAAAAATCTGAATAAATCCGAATTAAAAAAACAAAAAACCCAAAAACCCCCTCTCTAATTAACTCCCTATTTTGCATGTGAGAATCTTTGACCTTCCAAATCCCAAATTATTTTTATAGATATTAATGGATAGGGCTAAGCCATACTGTGAAATCCAAGATGGCTGCCTGCATCTATCTGTAGGGTTTGGTAATGGCAAACAGTGCTCACCACTGAAACAGAAGTTTCCCAGTTAGCAAAAGGTACAGCTCCAATTGCAGAGAATCAGGCAAAGCAGAAGGAAATTAATTATGAAACTCTCCTTTACAAATGAGATTTGAGGATTCAATTCATATCCCTTTCTCCTGGAAAGAAAGATAAAATTCTTTGGAGGATCATTCTGGAGACCAGTTTATCTGCCCATTCTCTTTCCTGCCCTACATCTTTCAGACTACTTTGTGCAGTGGCTAAAAGGGAGGATATGAACAGATGGCTGTTTGCTCTGATAACTGTGTCTGTTCCTAGTCAGATTAATTGGTTACAACCCAGTTAAAGATTAGAGTCTGGTAAAATGATACAGACAGTCCTTCAGTTACTCTTTACTGTCCATATGAAGAAAATAAAATACATCAGTAAGAATGAAAATGGAGTTTCAATACCTGCAAGGGATTATGCAAAACACATTGCCATAGAAAAGGTACAGCATTTACCCTTCCAGACTACAGTTTTAAAGGGTACAACATTTACAAGAACGTGAAGGTCAAGTAGAGGTTTAAAGACACAAGATGTTCTTGTGGATCAACAAATCAGAAGAGTATCAGTGTCATGATTACTTTTCATTTATCCAGGCCTTTGGCATCAAGCTGCTCATGAGACTTAGGGGCTGCAGCAGTATCTAATTTCATACCTCTTCTGATTACATTGAGAAGAGATTTCCCTTCAAACAACTGGGAACATGCCAGGAGACTGAAGCATTGTACTGATACTCACTGAAGAGGAGATTGGGTTGACATCAGTAATTATAACCCTCAGTGCATGGCAAGATAATGGCAAAAGCCGCGCAATGCAATCAATAAAGAACAAAAGGATGAGAACATAAGTAGGGCTGGCCTGTCTGATTATATGGGAAATAGACACCGGCTCCCAAAGCTGATTGCACGCTCTGAGACTGCGGGATTGATTAGCAATGATTGTCATGGAAGTGCAACAACTTCCGTAGAGCGCCTGACACAGAGCTGCAGGGCACTGCGCTTTAAAAGGCAGCACTCACCCTGCAACAATGAAAGCACTACAAATGCGCTCAAAAATGGCTAACTTGGCAGACTCACAAAGATGCTGGGGAAACATTATCAGCTGAGCCAGTTTCTAGTGGGATTCTGCGGGGTTTTATTCTGGGTACACAGCCATAAAAAAAGTCTTTTCCTCCCTCTTCTATGCAATAAAACCATACCTAGCATACATGTTTGTACATCTGATGCATACACATGTATGTTTAACATCCTGAGACAGACAAAGAGTAAAATAACTTGATAATAAGTAAATTCAGTTGAGTAATACCTAGCACTCAAGCAAACACAATACAATAAATGTTACAATAGCAAGCATAAGCCTTGCAGGACAACAGTATTCTAGAAAGCAAAGAACTTGAAAAGAATTTTTAAGACAAAATTAAGACACTACAGGCACATCTGAAGAAGCAAAATTAGCGTGCAGCACAGTCCCTGTTTTTGCACTGTGCTGCAGGGGAAGGCAACAGTGGAAGAAGAGCTTTTTTCTCAGATCTTTGATTAAGAACTTGGGAGGAGGCGTAAAGCACCACAAAGAAAAAGTGAGAGCTCAAGAAAATACTTTGCAGGAGAGGCCTATGGAGCTCCAGCTGCTTGGGCTATCAAAAGGAAGTCTAAAGAGATTAATCAGTTACAGTATATAAATCCTTCAAAAGGAGAAAATTAAATTAGAGAGATCTTTACCACAGTAAAGACACACACACACAGCAGAAAAACTCTGTAGTTCAAGCCAAGAAAACTAATTTGTGAAATCAGACAAAGGTGTAATCTACAAGGTGATTAACGAAAGAAGCAAGGTACCCAGGGAAAGTTTTTTCATCTTTGCTTGGTGTTTCCAAATCATGACTGGATCTCTTCACTGGAGAACAGAGTCTTGAGTCTTACTCTTCAGACTGGGGGGAGGGGGGGGGAACTGAAATTCTGCCAAAAGCACCAGTTCTCAGCCTGTGGTGCTCACCTGTAGTTTACTTCAGAAGTTGCATGGCCTTGGTCTCGCTCACAGTGCTGAGATCCAGCTCTTGTATCAGTCACCAAGAGGCCGCTAAGTTCCATCCTCTCCCACCAGCAAGTCTCAGGTTTTTCTACTTTCCTTACTCCACGTACCTTTAGGAGGTTGCTGAGCAGGCATGACCATTTTCTAATGCATGTCACGAAAGACAAAATTTTGTTTCCAAGCAGATACCCAAACCCCGAGGGAAGCGCACATCACCCACACGATGAATAGCTCTAACACAGCCTTTAAACGGCTCTCAACCCCAGCCTCATCTCTTACCCTGCTACACTGCCTGTGCCATGCCCTATGTGTGCCTCGCACTCCCTTCCTTCCACGTCAAATTCGGGAATTTGCAGGAATTCACACGGCGGGAATTCACACAGCACCGCCGCCGGCCAGCAAGGAACGGCCCTC
>WBNO01001838.1:30087-99178 GCA_013400575.1 Peucedramus taeniatus | reverse complement strand
GGCCGTGAGGGGCGGGCGCCGGCCCGCCAGCCTGGTGCCCCCATAAAACAACATTTCCTAGCAGCAACTCCCTAAAGAGCCGGCAACATCCCTTTGGAGGCGTTTATGCTCCAGGAGCAAAGCCCCAGAGCCGCCCAGGGCCAGCTGGAATGGAGCTCGGCTGCAGCACACTGCCACACCCCCTTCGCTAATTAAGCCTCGGCCAGGCTCGCCTCTCCCCTTAACGAGCAGGAGGGAAAAGAACTCCCAAGTGGTCTCTAAAGAGCTCCGAGCAGGAGGGAAAAAAACTCCCAAGTGTTCTCTAAAGAGCTCCGTCAATACCATCTGCTAGCGGGAGGCGATGCGGAGTGGCCGCCCATGCTGACTTTTTGCGACCTTTCCCATCGCCGAGGCTGCAGCCGCCCGTCAGGGCTGGCCGGGGCAGCCGTGCCAGGTGCAAGCTGCAGAGTTTACATGTTGCTAAGCATAAAGCACAAAATTTTCTCAGCTTTCCCTTCTGTCAGAAATTAGTTGGGGAAAAATGTTTTTCTTTTAGTTCTAGTAGTCAACCCAAATTTGACACAAAAGTCTAAGGCAGCCCCTCCTCCTAAGGCAGCTGTGAGAGCTAGGACTGCAAATTTGATAGATTATTTTTTTAATTTTTTTTTTCCCTAAGAATGGCTGCCAAAGCTTAGTGGTAGGACCACACTGAAAGAGAGTGCAACAAAAAGATGCAGTAATATCTTCAGATGTCCTTGGATTCATTGCCTCTTTCAACCACTTAAGTGATATAATGAGTCAAATGAAAGCATGTGTGGGTTTTTTTGTATTACAGAGCTGCTGCTTACAGTAAGTGAACTACCTCAGTGTTTAATGTAATTTGTCAACCTCTTGGCTCTAAACATCTGAAAGAACTAAGCTATAAATTCTAATAATGACTAACCTGCAGACTTCAAACTTGGTCTGAATTAGCTCCTCTTCTCTATCTTTTCCACCCAAAAAGCACAGCCCTTGCTCAGTCCCTTCCTGGTGTATCCTAAGTCCCCGTGCTTCTTCCCCACCTGCAGCATCAGCAGGCCAAACCCTTCCTTCCTCTTCTTATCTCTCCCTACCTCTATATACTTCCATCATCTCATGCTACAATATCACTTTGGCATAGTTTTGTTTATGTCTTGTTTTGATAGCAACGAACTGATCATTATTCTCAGGAAAGACAGCATCTCAGTGTTCCACAGTTGTTTTGTTTTGTACATCCTGTAAATTTTATTACAGGGGTTTTTTGGTTACTCATGAAGTGATCTGATAATCTAATTGCATCGTTTTCCTCTGGCCTTCGCAAAGCCTTTGGCTTTTCAGAATTCTCTTTCTAAATCCTGAAAATAGCACTTTTCTTAGCATTTCTGTTTAATGCTTGCCTTTTGAACTCTACAAGCATTTTCCTTCTGAAGAGGGAAATGCAATTACATGCTCCGGAGCAGCCTACCCTCATCCATCTGAAGGGACAACGCCTGCTGTGGTATCTAAGGAGTATTTTTTTTTAAGTATTTCTCTGTTGGCTTACAGTGTCAATGACCCAACAGCAACTGGCAAAGGAGCTGTTTATCAGGTCTCTCCCTTGCAAATTGCTGTTAATGGGCACACATACCTTGTACCCACATGAAACCTTGCTTGGTGGGCTGTGTGGGTGGACCTGAGCCTGCATTCCTGCAAATACTTGAGGGCACAACCTAGTCACATCCTTACAGTTAAATGTTGTATTATGAAACGTTTGAGAAAAGTGTACATTTCAACTAATTTTTTGTCTCTTTTACACCCCTTAAAAAGTATTGCCCACCTTGTCATCTCTTATTTGTTCAGTTGCCACTTCAGTGTTGCAGTCTGATGGAAGGTCTGCTGGATACTCTCTCAATACACATTAGGCAAGAGCAAGTCATAAATTGAGTCATGGAAACCTCATTGGTAGGATGTCTCTGGAGGCAGGACAAAAAATCATATGTCCTACATCCATAAGAGAAGGGCTCAAAAAGGTGTTTTTTAATTAGGATTAATTTAGAGAAAACAAACATGCGTTTGGGTTTTATACATGTCTGACTCTCAGAGTTGCTAATAATAATACCTCTCATGTAATAATACCCCCACTATGCAGAAGAAGCTGAGACTCGTGCATATCTGCAAGCCCATGCGTAAGAGTAGTAGCACTGCATTCCAGCACTGAACTTGTTATTCCTAGTGCTGGTTTAGAGATGGAGATTGGGACCTTGATTTCACTTAATACATGACTGACAGTACCATTCTAACATCAAAATCCTCCATCCGCATGCTTTTAAGGAATGAGGAGCCAGAGCCTGTCAGGTGGATTAGCCATATGCCAACTCCCCAGTGCACTACAGCAGAGCCATCGCTGATCTGAAAACTTGATCTCAAGCCAAAGGGAACAATTATATAACCTAGATATCTGAAAGGCGAATAATACAAAAACAAACAAGAAAGAACAATTATCCTTACTTACACATGTGTACATTTTACTACAACTATTAGGCAATCAAGATTGTCATATAATTGGCTTTTTTTAAATTACAGAAATGATGGAAGGGTTGCAGTAATTAAAAAGTGCAGGCAACATGTTGAAAGGTGATAAATTACATAAAGGCAAAGTGAAGATGAAGCAAAATCTTTACAAGTATTTATTTATTTATTTGCTTCTCCTCAATTTAGATAATTTGTGTATTTGCTGTTTGTCCGTTCCTGACTGCCGTTATCAAGCCAGTGTGAAATTGGTCAGAGGGCCAGAGAGCTGTCACAAGAACTTGAGTTACCAGTGTGGAAGATTACTTTAAAAATTGCTGTCAAGTCCCAGAAAAGCCACAGGAATGAATCTCTTCACCAAGATAGATTGCATGGGCAAGTTCTATGGCACATGCCTGAATTGTCATGAACATCCAAAGCAAACTTTGGAAAACTGACAACAGAAGATAAAGGTCCACTAGCATTATTCCTCCCACATGGTTAAAGGAGACAAACGTGCAATTAATTCAGCTTATTTATTAGGACGGTGCCTAGGGCCCCTCAAGGTGGGGCCTTATTATGTTAGGCACATAAAAGCAGAACAAGCCTCTGCCCCAGAAAGACTTATACAAGTATATCTCCTTGTACAAGGCAGGAGAGAGGAGGATGAAAAATAAGCTGAATGAAATAGCTGTCAAAGGAATGTTAAGATAATACTCTAAAACACACTGGAAATTATTCTAGGAGGAAAGTGTCTACCTAGGTAGTTTGAAAGGCCAGCCTTTCCATACTGCCTTAAAAGCCACCCACCAGAGATCTGCTACAGAGCTTGTAGCCACTGTCAAATCCCACAGGAAGGTCTTCAGTGGGATCCTCAGGGCTGATTTCCCACAGAATTATTCTTGGGAAGTTAATGGTCCCTGTGGTTCAAGGGTCCTGGCATCGAGTCTCCAAACCTACATGCAGTTAAATACTTGACATCTGGACATACACTCTTGTACCTATTGACTCCTGAGGTATTATTTGCAACATATAGCTTGCAACCTATTTATTTGTGTTTGCAGCTTCCTTGGATTTTCTTTTCCTTTTTTGCCTTTTTTCCTTCCCCCCAGAAATGTCTCAGGTTGCACAGCCTTCTAGCACTTTACATGCACATTTCTGAATTTACTTTGGATTCATGGGACTGCTTCTGAGTGGCATGGGCAAATTCTTTATGATAAGTTAGCAATAAAATTTGCTATTTTTCTGTTCTTTCATAGTTTCAAAGCATTGAACAAATTAACTATCTGAGCTGCTAGAAAAGCTCTCCTAGCAGCATTTCAGATTTCACAAACCTGTACATTTGTTCTGTGGCCAAACTGTCAAGGCACTGCAGTGGAGGTACAATGGTAACCTCTAGCTGAGAAATGTCAGACTTGACATTGTCTCCACTTCAGCACATGTGTATGCATACACAACCCTGTAAGTTAGATGTGTGTTATCCAGCTGAGGTCACAAACAGTGGACGCTTAACTGGGGCGAGGGGCAGTTATATATAGTGTGTAAAGAGTGATTTCAATAAGAATAAGGCTTGGTTTGGGATAAGGGACAAGAAGGAAAGGACCCAAATTTCAGACTAGTTGAGAGGGTGTTTATTTTGAGCACATAATTTTGACTGTATTAGCCTGTTCAGATCTGGAGGTAAAATGGCTGTCAGGCTTTCTTGCCAACTTTGACATTAACAGGAAGCACGGAAGCCAATGGATTGCGTGCTGGCCTCAAACTCGTAAAGCCTGTGGCCCACGAGCTGCTGGCTGAGCGACACGAGGCATGCTTCACTTCCCAGTACTTCTCTCTCCTTTCCCATCCATTGCTACTCTTAAATCATGAGCTCATACATAGAGAAGCTGTTTTCTTATTCCGTCTATGAATGGCAGAGCCCTGAGCTCAGTTGGGCCTCTAGGCACCAGGTTAATATCTATAATAATAGCATGGTACAGAAAAACAAAGGCATAACAGTTTCATGACGGAATGCATCTCAGATGAGTTAACGTGTTCAAAGCACTTTGAAGTTGAAAGGTTCTGCAGCATGTAAAAGCTGAGCATTGCTTTCATATGGATTTGTTGATCTTGAGGACTCAGGAAGCCACACCAAACGTGCCTCTACTCAGCAGAATGTGAATCCCTGCTATTCACTCCAATATCCAAATGGAGTAGTATGTCCAAGTAATTCCTATTTGAGGATGTCATTAAGAAAACCCATGTCATTATAAGCAAATATCTTAAGTTTTAGCACCTCTCTATATTAAAAACAAGCATCCCTGGGGAAAAATGCAAATAGGCTTTTCACAATCCTGCTGATTTTGGCATTAGCCCTTTTCCACTGCTTTGAGTCACTCTCACTTTCTGGTTCTCCTACATTAAGTTGCCATGGGAAATACGGAAAGAAAAAGTGTTACAACCTGCCAACAGATTGACATGAATCTTGTTCGTTCTGGCTCCTGAAGCTGAATTGACTTTCCAAGGTTCACTGAAGCCTAGCTGATCCCTGGCCAGGAATAAAAGGCATTTTGTGACTCCATCCAGGCTTGCTTGGCCAAGCTCTTCCTGGGGCTGAGGCTGAGACCCAGCCCAAACATTTCCCAACAGATTCGAGACCCACACTGCTACTTGGGATTATGTTGCTGTAGTTGCTGTCATACCTCACCACTCCTTTTAGAATATTATATACTGCATTCAAGGGAGTAGTTTAGCTCAGGATTGAGGACCTGTCTTATTAAGTGACATGCAGGCACACCCAGTGGTGGTCCGAGAGCTCATCTTCTGACAGAGACAGGATGCAGTAACTGAGCAAAACATCCCCTAAAGAAAGCAGAAGAGTGACAGGAAAACAAGGGACTACACACAGCAGCTTTGAGCCTAATTTTGGTGGTTCTGCATGATTTCAATATCATTCTCTATCATTACGATAGAGATTCACAGTGATATGCACGCTTATGCGTGCATCGACCCGAAGGGAGAAGAGCTGTGATTAAACACACCTGACGGACACTCACCGTCCCCACGGGCTGTGTCCCCTCCCACGGCCACCGCCGTCCTTCCGAAGCCGGTGCCACTAGATGGAGCTGAGAAACAAAATTCCTCCCAGGACTTGTGCACGGCTGCATTGCCTAAGTCGCAAGTTGCAACTTGTTTCTTGCTTACTGGGCACTAATGTTGTTTCCCTGGACAGTTGATACAGGGACAAGCTGTGGCGAATTGTCATTAAGAGATTGCAAAACCATACTCCCCAACCACGCTGATTCACCCTTAGCTGAGGATGATGTCAGTCTGGGTAGATTTGGCAGCCAAAAATGAGTTTGGGAAATAAAAGGAGGGGCTTCTGCATGGCCCACAGTTTCTGGGGTGGAAAAGCCATCTCTGTCATAACTTATTTTGGTTAAGTAGGAACAGGGAGTTTGGCAGCCTCTGCCCATTTAGTGAAAACCCTTCTGCTCATCAACAGCCTTCCGAGAGTCTGGGAGACTGGAGGAAAGCATCTCTGCTTTCTCTGTGGTTGCCTTTCCAGCCTTTCAGATGATCTGGTGGCAGCAAAAGGGACATAAAACTGCCTGTCGTCCTTGGGGAGGGATTATTTAGGAAAAGCAATTGTAAAATAAAACCCTATCCTCATGGTCTGGACGGAGCAAAAATTTCAGGGGAACAATCAAAATGCAGGCACACCAGGTAGCAAAGCACCTGTCACGCCCATCCTGAATGGGGAGTGGTGCTGAGAGGCTGAAAACTGGCTCAGTGGAAATACGCCACCCTGGGACAGCCCACTTGAAAGAAGTGACACTGACAGGTCTTGTTTACACAGGGCATTGGCTGCTGTGCTCTGTCTCCATCTCTTTGGAGGCAGACAGGCTTAAGTCTGCCCTGCTCTCCACAGTTGGAAGGGTTATCCCACTGTAAAGATGTTAAAACCATCCCATTTATTTTGTAAACTACTTTACTTATGAACGCTACCATAACTAAACAATTGTGGTGGGAAATCTGCTTTGTAATTTTTTTAAGATGTTATAAACAGAGGAAATAGATGAATGTGGACACAAAAGAAGGGAAAAGTAAAATATATATATATATTAGCAAATCAGGTAATTGCAACATCTAAAAAATTTTAGGATGCAGATTGCCAGGCTAAATTTTCATTTTATCTGTTGACAAATATAATGGACTGTAGTGAGGTAGGAGCAGAATGCAAACACAACCACAGCTTGTAACATTAAACATTATTTAGGTTATGTGTTAAAATGGGAATAGGGATAAGATAAATCTGCATTATAGTGGGCCCAATATAAACGAGAGAAACAATTGTGAAAACAGAGCCAAATCTTAGAACTTTGAAATACAAATTACATGGTCCTGTGAGAAAAAAAAATAATAATTGGTAAACCATGGGATGAATCTGCAAATATAGTGTTTCTGTCCAAGTCTAACTGTATTATCCAAAATATGCCTATTTTTGTATTTACCTAATCAAGCACATCTAACTGCAAAGACAGAGTGTATCATCTCCTATTTTCATTATTCCACATGTGTGCCATAACTTCACCTTAGGAGTGCTCTAAAATGAATGCTTTCTGCATCCCAGCTCTTTAAGTGGCAAACATCTGCAGGCAGACACCACTGAGATGTTTTAACTGTACATTATGCCGAGCGGGCCGTACTGCAGTAGGTTTCTCCACTGGTAGCCAAGCAGCTAAGCAGGTGGAAGACCACATGCTAAGGTGCTTTGCAGTCAAGGTGTGTTAAAGCCTGCAGGAAAGGGTGTGGTACACTCACAAAATTGTGTCCGTGGCCAAGGTGTTCCCAGGAATGTGGGGTGAGTCACCAATGTCACATTGCTTAGTTGCCTGTGACAGGTGACATTTGGTAGCTGCATTGTTACTAAACAGAAGTATGAGTGAGCCTTGCTACATGCAGGCACTGAAGTATGATGTGACCACCTGATGCTTTACAGAAAACCTCAAAGAGCACACAGGATAAAAGCTTTAGCATCATAGCCTGATAGAAAAAATGGGCCCTGTGTGCCTGGTGAGCAGCTGTGAGGAGATTAATAAATTTGAAGAATCTAGCCATATATTACCCCACTGTAATGAACTAGCTTTTTAATAATTTCAAAGCTAATTTTATATTTAATTTCAGAAAGCAAATCAGTATCTGCTGTAGCTGAAATTTGATATTGGGAAGCTGTAAAAAGAAAAGTTTTTTTCCTACCTTATTGGGCTTTAGGCAAATTTAGATGGCATCCTTAGCCAAGGGTAATTCATCCTTTGACTTCAGCTGTGCTTTGCTGACAGGCAAATGGGAGCTGTGGTGTGTCACTGTCACATTAAAGCCTCCTTGGCTGTACAGAGGTGCTCTGTTTCCCAGATCCAACATTGCACCATTCCTTGTATCACCAAGGAGGCTTCCCTACAGACCTGCCAAGGCTCATCAGCCACCCAGCACGCTCGCACACCAGCCTCCAGTCAGGACTTCCAGTTCTGCTGCAGCACCTTTTGGAGAGGGAAAACTCAGGTACCTTTGTGCAAGCCGATCCCATCACACCTGTGCTGCTGGGGGAGCTGGACACAGATGGCCCAGAGCCCCATGAACCCTGGCTAGACAGCCTTGGTGACTCTGCAAGAGCAGGTGGGCTACAGGGCTAAGCATGCCAAAGCCTGCCCCAAGTACAGACATGGCCTGAGAGTGTTTGTAAGATTCACCTCTGCCCTGTAGGAAACACATGGTCACCTCGCACTTTTGGGGGTTGTCTCTGGCTCCTGAACTCCCCAGTTTTATGGGGCCTTGGAGCAGCCAGCACATGGAACCTCACTGCCCAAAAGCCCAGTTCAACCGTGGCTCATGGTGCACATGGAGAAGACCGTCATTCATCCACACAGGCACAAGGGGATGGTGGCAGCATGGCACTGGCCCAGAGGCAGAGCCATGGGAGTGTCCCGTCAGAGGATCCCAAGCTCCTGGCCCCTCAAACCTGATGTTTTCTCCTGCACATCCAGGCTGCAGAGCTGACAACAAGCACTTTCAGCCACTGCTGGCCTGCTTGCTTTCCAGTACCATGGACCCCATGTTACTGACATAAATCCGAGCTGAATATAGCATCAGACTTCAAGTCCCATTAATCCTACTACAAGTTCATACAGCTGCCAAGGAGCTCCATGCAAGAAATGGAAGAAGGGGGAGAGAGAAATAAAAAGGGAACGGGGGGATTTTGGCACCTGTGCTAGGGACATGGCAGAGACCAGTTGGAGGGTTTCTGACCGCAAGTTTCAGATCACCTTTAATTTCAAAGGCAATCCTGTCCATGAGCTGAAGCACCTTAACCTGAGATGCTGCATAAAAAAAATAATGAATTAGTTTTGCTGTCCAGGGATCTTGCATCCCTGATGGAGAATGAAAGAGGAGAGCTGGTGAGTCCCAGCATGCAGGGAGAGGTGTAAGGGAACCCGGTGTGTCTGTTTCCACCCAGAGCCCCTCACAGCACAGCACAGCACAGCTGAGGCTTACTGATAGAGTAAGCTGAATGGAAGGTACTTTTTTTCCTCTGAAAGGCAGTGGATTCTGCTGTGAGCAGAAGGGAGAGAGCCTCTTTCAGCTGGGAGAAGACTGTTAACACCACCAAATCCCTGTCATATGGCCACAGTTCACAGCACCTTCCAGTCAGTTATGGAATTGGGCAAATGAACAGGCTGAACTTGCCCATTAGCTGATCTGAGGAGAAAAAAGACTAATAAATCCCTTGTCCTCTGACAGGTTTGCACTGGTCCAAACTGATGTCTGGGCTCAGATAGCATCTCTTGAGTCCACCCAGTGATGGGGATAACTGGGGCACAGTGACACTATAACCACTGCCTATTCACAGACAGCTGGGACAGGGAGATGTAAAAGCAGCCTCTGCCCCATGGTAGTCACTGGCCAAAACTGT
The DNA here is from genome assembly GCA_013400575.1 of Peucedramus taeniatus. NCBI lineage: Eukaryota > Metazoa > Chordata > Aves > Passeriformes > Fringillidae > Peucedramus > Peucedramus taeniatus. The sequence continues at coordinate 89,745 of WBNO01001838.1, read as the reverse complement.
GAGCCCAGCCAGGCACACGGGTAGCTGTGCTGCCAGTGCCAGACTGCTGCCATGCCAGTCCTCTTAGATACCAGAGTTCAGCTGGGAAAAGCACTGCTCCCTGGCTGGGAGACAGGAAAATTTGGCTAAGAACTGCTGGCACGTGAGAAGATTTCACCAGGGTGAAATCGCAAAGCTTTGCTTTGACTCTGCTGCTGAGCTTACAGGTGACACTGAGGAGAGCTGAACAATCTCGAGACAGAATGACTTTTTAGGTCTGTCAGAAACAATAGTTTTTGTCTCAGTTTTTCTCTTTGTCTGCCAAACTCCAGAATAAATTCTTCAGCCAGGAAACATCCAGCCAGGAAAGATGTGAGGTGAGGTGTCTTTTCTCTGCCTGTATGTTACCATTGACACTGTTCACCACAGATTTAGCACTAAACATGGTGTTGTTTTTTTCATCCCTGTCTCTTCTACTCTGTTTTATAATCCCCACAACCAGTTCCTGCACTTACCAAGGAGTTGTGTGTTCCTCCTAGGACAGACAAGAGACTGGTTTTAAGTATAGCATCTGTTAGTAATTGTTTACAGCGAAAGCTTCAGCTTTGACCTCAGACCAATGCAATGGCTCTGAGTGTTGGAGAACGATGAATTAACATAAATCTCTCAGTCATTTCCTTGTGTTCATCTGCTGTACATGCAGGCTCCAGGCCACAAGATCCAGTAAAGCCTTCAGAGACAGACAGCAAAGGGAGACATGAATGACACACACACCCAGTTATGCCAAGCTGCTAAAATTAAAGCTGATAAGAGTAGTGTGTGATGCCCTGCAGGTAGCAGGATGGTGTCTTTTTCCTAGGACCCTTTCACTGGGTAACAATGAAAGGACAACAACTGTCAGGAAGGCCTCTTGCTGCCCTGCCTTTACATGTGAAAGCCTTATTGCTTTGCCTAAACAAAGCTGGTGCCTCTCAACAGCAGAAATATTCGTGTCTACAAGTGGCCTGCCTGGCCTAGCACAAGGTATCTGTTGTGGTCACATCCAAGGACCCCAAATCAAGTTTGGAGTGGGGCTGTGGAATATTCTGCAAAGCAAAACACTGGTGCTGGAAGTCCCACACCCTGCCACAATTCCCATGCTGGTGTGGAACAGGACAGGGATACCAACAACTGGCTGCAGGTATGGTCATGGCTAATGGCAACTCAATTAGCCTGGAAAGCATGTTCTAGGAATAATTTGATCCTTCAAAATCACTCATAAAGGAAAGCAAACAAACCCTTGTGCAAATAAAGCCAGTTAGCTTTAAAGCTATCCCAGCCAGCTCTCTGTGTCCCTCATGGGCTGATGCAGACTGTCACAGCCTTTGTGGTCCCACTCTGTGTGGTCAAGGTGGCACTGACTGCTCCGAGCAGCCAGGAGGGCTGTGAGAGCAGGGCAGGTGACACTGCAGAGCTGCCCCATCCTCTGCCACAGAGCACATGCCTGCTGGTACCTCACACAGGGCTCCTTATGCCTTCAGTAACTCTGCCCCCGCCAAAAATTGGGTGGAGGGAGCCTAACCCCACACAGCTGCAAGGCGGTTACAATGAGAACGCAAATTAAAGCCACCCGTTTATGTAAACTACCTCAAAGTACTGAATGCAAAAGCAGATGCATGGAAACAGAATTGCAATACCAGTTTCAGGCAGGATCCACTGGAGCACAAGATGAATTATATACATATAGGATTTCAAAGGAGAGCATTAGGGCAGACTGAGTTCTGCCCACGTCTTAATGACCTGAATAGATTAGCCTCTCCTTCCTCACTACCTTATGCTATCTGGCTGAGGATTGACACTGCAGAGATTTTCACCTTCATTCGGGCCTTAAAGCAGAGCTTCAGCTTTGGGGAGAGGGCAGGGGGCAATGGTGCCTTGCTGCATCCAAAGGAGCAAGCCCGATGGGTGTGGCTTGTTTGCAGAGACAAACCCTGGGGCCCGTCTCAAAGTAGGAAACAGGCAAAGTGAAAGGAGAGAGAGCCCAGCTGAGTGCACTTGTGGGGGGGACAAGCAAGGCCAAGGGTGAATAGTGTCTAAAATGAACCTTTCTCTGGTATTTCCCAGGCATCAGTAGAGGAAAGTGAGAGAAAAGAGAATAAAGAAAGGAAAGAAACAATGAGAAGAAGTATGATATTAAATGGATGGAGAGTTTTAACTGAAAAAACCCCAAACCATCCAAGGGATTCATGAAGGGCATAGAAGATGCCCCTGCACCTTACGGTTCCTTCCTTACAACAGCTTCTCCCAGTTCTGTGAAAGAAGTTCCTGTTGTCCGGTGGGGGGAAGGCTGAGCAGGGCTCCTCAGCCTGTGCAGGGTTTCCCTGCAGGGCGCACTGCCCATCCCTGTGCCGAGCGGCTCTGCCCTTCCGGAGCGCAGGTAAATAATCCCACGCGCGCACGCCTTGGGGCGAGTACATTTCTCCTGGGTGAATACAGTTTTTCCAAGTGATTAAGATAGGATAACCAGGAGTAAGAGACCAGATTATACAGCAGAGCTCACAAATTTCCATGGAAGGCCAGGAATGCTGTGCCACAGGTAAGCGCTGCTGTCACCTCTGTTGTTTTTCAAGACTGGTTTCCAAAGGTAATTTTTGGTTTGCAATAAACAGCCTTGGAGTCCCTCCAGATTTATTCTCTGTAGATCACATCCACTGACTGTCCCCTTGTCAGGGCAGTTGGTGTCCTTATGACCCCAAGCCTGTAGCCCCTGAGGGAGCCCTCCTGCAGCTACATCAAACGCCCCATCAGGTCTCCTATGTCCTGCATGCAGCACAGAGGGTCTGGATGGCTGCATACAAGAGCCCACCCCAAACCTTCTTGCAAAGACTTTTGGGTAGGGCAGATCTAGGGCAATGTTAGCATCACTTAACCCAAGCAGGCAGGTTCAGATGAGGCAACCTGACACAATCTGTGTTTTACTTCTCTCTATGCCAAGAAAAAAAATGCAGCTGTTTGGGTTCCCATGGCATTTATTTTATTCCCTTTTATCCTAAGCTCTGTGTTCTTTCATGTAATAAACAAATCACAAGCCTTGTTTTACATATCTTCGCACATGAAATCTCTTTCCAATTCTTCTTATGCTTGTCTGAAAAGTGCCTAGCAAACTGTTGCATTAAACAAAAATTAAGTCAAGGTTGGAGCTCCTGTACCCAGAGCCCTGAGGTTTTATAGAGCTTTCTTTGTGCAGCTTCTATTTCTGTCTGATTAAGCTATCTAATTCTCAGAGGTTAAGCTATCTAAACTGACTGGGTACTGAAGCATTTAAAATGTAAATGCACTGAGCTTTAATCACAGTCTGCAGACTACACCTCTCTCTCCATCTGTATATATGTGAGAGCTGTTTCCTTGCAATTTCTTGATGCTACACCTTCATCTAATAGCATCTCATATGCCACAATTAACCAGAGTGTGCTGGAGTGAAGGACAATGTGTCCAGGTGTATGGAAGCGAAGCTAAACATGCAACTGCAGCAGCTAAGTTGACCCCATCTCCTCTTTGTGTCCTGCTACCCTCACAGCATCTTCTGTGTCAGTACCCACACTGCTGGCTTGTCAGGAAACACTGCTGCCAGCATGAAAGTCAGGGAGGGGGACAAAGGCAAAGACACAGTTCCCACAGTAATGCATTTCAGATAAGTGAGAGCTGCCAGGCTCTCCTCCCTCCCTCCCAGTACCCCACTGTGATATTCAGAAGTCCTTTGATTTTTACATTTGAGAAAAATCCTTAAAGAGGGAGTATTTCCAGTCTGGCCTGGTGTGCCTTGGGAAAAGAAGACACACCAGAGCTGTTCTGCAGCTCTGGCCCATAGGGGTTATCAGGGAAGAGTGCAGTGAGCCTGATGCAACTCTCCAAATCCCAGCACTAGCAGCCCAGGGACTTCCCAGGCCACAGGCGGCATCTGCAGCAGCAGCTCTAACAGGCCTCCACAGCCTGCTTTCCCATTAATTTGCCTAATTGCTTTTTGAACCAATGTATAGTTTCAGCACCTGCAGCATCCTATGGCAATGAGTTCCACCAATTAATTATGGTTGGGTGAAAAAAATACTTCCTTCTCCGTGCCTTAAAAAAATATCTGCCTGATGATTTCATTTAACATCCCTTGGTTCTTTGCCTTAGGAGCAACTGCAGCCATTCCTCCTGCTGTTCGTCACGTTGCAGACCTGTCGCAGCCCTGAGTCCTCCCTTTTCTAGGCTAAATCTGACTGATTCAGTCTCTTTTCATACAGATAGCATTGTGCATCTCTGATCATTCCTGTCATACATCTCTCTGCCTTTTCTCATTCAAGTACAGCCTGATTTTCAAGAGTGTCACACGCCCACAATCCCGAGGTTGCTCAGTAGGAACCGAAGGCACTGTGCCCTGCATCCTTTAAAAAATCATATTTGCTGCTGTGGGTTGTGATTCAAAACTGACTGCAGCCCTCTCAGCACATGTCCTGGAGGCATTCATCACTAACCCTGTGTTTGGTGGAGGGGTGGCAGCACCATGCCTGGCTCCCAGGGCTTCTGCAGAGATCTGCTCCAAATGCCAGCCATGGCCAGCTCTGGCATTTGCTTCTTGGCTCCTCTGTCACTAAGCCCACAAACAAGAGGTGACTGCCACAACATTTGTGTTTAAGATCACAGGGACAATAGAGGTAATATGTTCATTGAGCAATTGTGTCACCTCAATGAAACATTTATTGGCGCTTGCAATAGAAATATTGCAGATAGGATGAAGAAATTACCTCAGACAGGATCAAATATGCAAAGCTAACTGTAGCTGTGGACTTCTCCCACAAGATAAACAAGTGGCTAAGGCCTGGAGGGAAATAGCAGGAAGGGGAATCCCGGCAAGCTATTTCTGTGCCAGGTATTTTTTTGCAGGGCTTTAGTAGGAGCTGTGTCTGGGAGTCCCAGGATGGCCTTGCCCCTGCCTGCCTGCAGCATCCCTGCCTGAGGACAATGCTGCTGGACCCCCACTTCCCCAGAGCCCCTCTCCCCAAGCCCTGCACACCACAGGCAGAGCAGGCTTGCACTTACTTTGTGTCAGCTGTTGTTTGGAAACTGGACAGGACACAAATATAGACGCAGGTTTTGAAAGGAGAGGGGGAATGTTTACAAGAGCCCCAACACCTCAGATGACTTCCTCTTGCTCCTGAGATGCACAGGTGATTCCAGTGTTCCATCCCCTCCAAGACAACCACAAGGAAGAAAGACAAAATGTGGGGCAGAGAAAAGCTATTCTTCAAAGCACTATGCACACTTCTTTGCATCTTTTGGGATAACAACCCACCAAACACTTCTCCAGGCACTACAACTCCCAGGGGGCTGCAGTGGGCCAGCTCAGAGATTATCTTTGCCATCCCTTGGCATTTTACTAGCTCAGTGTATAATCCATTTTTCTTTAAGTACTCTGTTATTCTTAAACAGCGTTGCTATTCCCTTCAAAACATAACTCTGTTTATCCAAAACAAGCAAGGGCTGGTATCACACCCTGCCAAATGGCAACAGTGCTGCTGGGTGCCTCTTGACAGTGCTGAGCTACAGGTGACAACTCCTTTTTCCACTCAGTGAAACAGGCAGGGATATGCCCATAATAAACCATCACTTCTCTGTTGAGGCAAAGATTTTCTTCCTCTGGTTGCCAGCATGAATTACGGTCTGAATCTTCCTTTTCTCTATCAAAAAGCATTTACAGACATTTCCACCATTCCTTCTCTGCAGTTATTCTGCAAAAGATGAGCAAAACAATTAAATCGTTGGCTTAACAGGAGTGAGACAGCTCTTCTTTTAAACAGGGGATTTTGATTGCACCCTGTTACTTCATCTCTTTAGAATATTCACTAGACAGAGTAATTTTCCTGTCTCTGAACAGTGCTAAGCTGTCAGACTCCTTTTCTCTGAGCAAAAGGTAGTGCAGCATCTTCTCCCCACATGAGTGCTTTTTTTGGAGAATAGAAAAGAAAAGGAAAAAGAAAAACACCACCACTTCCCCAGTGGTCACTTTGAGGCAAGAAGAAAACTGTTTCTGATCATGTAAAGCCCCAGCATCCAGGAATCCCTTGTAGTAGGATCCCTGTTGGCAGGAGAGCCAGCCCCACCTGCAAGTATAATATCAGGAGGCTCATTTAGCAGCTAAAATAACCCACCCTGCAAACATTCTTCCATTTAATTTTAAACAGCAGTGGGGGCTGAAATTCAGCCTCAAACAGGATGGGGGCATATGGAGGGTGAGGGATTGGGGCAGGGCAAAAAGAGATTACCCAGAGTCCTCCCTCGCAACCAGCACAGACACTGCCCATGTTGTTTGGTTAATTGGGGAAACAATGTCCTCTTTCAGGGGCTGCAGGTGGCTCGGGGCATAGGAGAAAAGGGACATTATGGCTTTCTATGATAGCGTGGTTGAAAGGTTTGGAGCCTATGTACAAAAAAGCCTTTGCTGAGGGTATTGCTGCTGCATCAAGTATCAATGAAAGCTGCATCTCTGCTGTTATGAATCCAATCACCACAGCAAATGAATGGGAAGCATTACGAGTAGCAAAATAGTATTTCAAGCTGCAATGAACAGCACCCAATTCATCAGTGAATAGCAGGCTTGGGTCAGTGAAAGAATAGCTCTGATTGAAAGAAATATGGAAGAGCCTTGAGCAGTCTGCAGGAGCAGATGTGTGAAAGAAGGAACCAAAACTAGGCACTTCTGAGGTCTCATGTATAGCCAGCTTCAAGCCAGGCAGTCTGGCTGGGCGTAGGGTCTGCAGCTCCCCACGTGAACCAGTTTACAGGGCCTTTAACATCACCACTCCCTTGTCTTTGGAAATACACTTCTCTAAAGAAGAAAAACAACCTGTATGTGCAACAGCATTTTATCCCTGCAGTTTGCCTCCAAATGTCATGGTCAATCTTTCAGAAGCCAAACTGGCATGAAAAACATGAAGGCATTACCAGCATTTTTACAGTTAGGCAAAGTAAGGGCATGTAGTAAAGCCAGAAGCAGAACTTTGATGTCCCAATTTCCCATGCTGCTCCACCAGCCCCTGCTCATTTCCAGGATGCTGCAGTGATGAGGGCTGCAAAACCCAAAAGCAAGCCCTTTTTCCCACCACTGCTGCAAGACAGCCCAGCCTCAGGCTGTTATTGGTGGGTGCCAGGGACCCCTTGTAGGACTGAACACCTGCTTACCAGCAGCCTCAGCCCAACTTTGCCCCTTGCCAGGGCTCAGCAGGCCCTGCGCAGTCTTTTCCTAGGTGAGTGGGATAAACCTGATGCTGGTGAGACCCTGCTGATGGCACCCTGCCCACATCTACTGCAAACTAAAGGGAGTTCTTGGCAGGGAGTTAATAGGAACCTGGGCTCCTGGCCCAATGGCTGCTAGTCCCTGACCTGCTGGGATGCTGTGGGGCTGAACTAATGCCAGGATATGTCCCTCCAGTTTTGCACTGCTTTGGTGTGCACACTGGACTTTTACCCAGAGATTGCACAGGCTGACCTCTCTGTGGCAGATGCTGTCTTCAAAGAGTGGTGACACAGTCATAGCAAGACAGCTGATAAGGTTTGATGGCTCTTTATTTAGGGGAAATCCTCCTAATGATTGCCCAGGGCAAATAAGGCTCAGAGGCTTGAATTCCCAGAGGAGGCATTGATGCACCAGATCAAAGCCTGCTTCCCAGCTGTCACCACAGAGGCATCACCTCCAGCCATAACAGGAGGTTATAAAAACAAGGTCTCTCCCTGACACATCCCAGGCTGCTCAAAGAAACCGCCTCCAAAGAGAGGAAGGTGAGAGAGACCCAGCTGCAAGTGCTCTGTGGACTTTAGGTGCAAGGGGCAGGCTCCCAGAAATGCTGGATGGGGGTTCCAGCCCCAGGGGTGCACCAGAGCCATGCGGGAGCTGGGGCAGGGCAGCACGTGTCACTCAGCTCTGCCTGTTTCTTGCCTTACCTCCTGTAGGCAGGGATGCATCTGTCTGCTTTCATTGCAACACTCTCATATAAGGGAACTTACATCCAGAGCACTGTGAGACTCAAGCTTTTAGAAGATCTGGGAGATAGTTTTTAAACCCATGGGGGCATGGAGCCCTGCTGCTGGCAGGATGATTTCTCTCAGGTGGAGCTTTTCCAAAAAGCCTTGCCACTGCTGACACCTCATAAGGAGCCTGACTGCAAGTGGGCACAGGCTACATCAGCCCGCTTGTTGTAACAGACACAGGATTGTCTTGCAGGGCACTGTGTGTTCTCATGATGGTGGCTGCCTCTTGGGGATGGGCTGCCAGTGCTGCTGGCACAAATCATGCCAGCCTAGTGTCAGGAACAGCTGGCGGCCCTGTGGAAAACCTGCCTAGTGCAGAAGAGGCCAAAGAGTTGTGTTAGTTGACATTGCCTTAATAGTTTATATCACATTTTATAGCTGTTGAAGTTACAACTCCTTCAAGGTACTTCAACATGAAAGACAGCAAGGTCTCTGCCTCAGAGACCTTACAGTCTAGTACAGACAGGTAAACATAACAAGTAGAAACATTAAACTTCAGGTAGGGAGTGGGGACAGGTTGAGGGAGTATGTACAGAAATTATCTTTGGCACATCAAAGAGCTGGAAGAAGTCCATCAGAGGAACCTTTAGGCTATTTATGTATTTCAGGTAGCAAGATAAAATCATGAATAATTAGTTCCTGCAACCTTTTTGCAGAACCAGGACTGAAGCAAGGCTTACAGAGACACTTCCCTGCAAACGTATGGCTTATGGAAGGGGAACACTGAATCCTCCCCAGATTTGTTTTATGTTACTCTCTTTTAACTAGTAATGAGAAAAGAAGTAACAGGCAGCACAAGCATACCAGCATCCTTCCAGGTGTTGGTCTCTGCCTGTGGCTATATGATCATGTTGTCTATTAGCCCAGCAACATCCTTACCATCGTTCTTTTTTTTTCTTTTCACCACAAACTGCGTTTTCTGAACCTCCAAGTTACCTACCTCCCCAAAACACCCTATTTCAAAGCCAAAGTTCCCACTCTTTAATCCTGCCCTCCCTCACCATACCCAACCCATGTTGTCTTCACTGAATCATTGCTGAAAGAAGGAAGTTACACATCAAAGAGTGGAACAACTAGACCCAGCTTCAACAGAGCTCACTGTTGCCTCAGCTCCTGCAGCCTGACAGTCAATACAGGGGCCATCCCACCAGTGCCTGCCTGCACAGCTTCTCTGGACAGGGCAAAAGACTCAGACCCTTCCCTTACAGGCTTTCAAAATTCAAAAATATTGCAGAAACCAGGTTTTCCTGGCTGGGACACAAAGGCAGATAACCCACTCGTGCTATATCATCAGGCAGTGGGAGACTCAGGCCTCCAAGCACCAGAGACAGCTTGGGCACAGACCAGGAGGTTTTTCTAGATTTATTCTCATTTGTGTGGGCTCCCTTGAGCAGACACAGGACATGAGCTCTTTCCATTTCGATGCAAAAATGTATCACCCAAAAACCTACAAACATATGTGGCAGCACTGTAGCTGTTCTACTGCTGAACAGATCAGCCAAGACATTTGGTAAAATCAGAGAGGAAACCTGTGGGTCCAGAGCTGGAGACCCTCTTCACCAGGCTGATGCAGATCTGCCAGCCAAAGCCCCATAGCCATGGTGTGGAGTGCAGGAACAGAAAAAAAGCAGCTCCTGCCCACCCTGCAGCTCCCAAATCCTGTGCTGTCTCTCTCCCTGCCAGCCCCAGCACCACAGCAAAGAGCCAAGTGAAAAAAGTGTTAACTTTTTTTTTTTCAGAACTGCTTAAAAAAAACGTGTTAAAAAAGAAAGTGTTTTTTAAAAGTGTTAACCAGCTGAAAAACGACCTGGCGAAAAGCATTGTTTCTCAGACAGATAAATCCAATTCATCCCATAACAGCTCCTGTGAGCAACTTGTTGGGTTCCATTCTTAATCAGCCCCTGGGTAACTAAATTAGGACTCTTCTACTTGGTGGCAAATAATCACAAGTGATTACCACCGTTTGGATTTTTTTCTCTTGCTGCTGGTTTTCTCTTGCCCAGTTTATTGGTAGCCATCTCAGTTGTGGTCGCCATGAGTCAAGGAGCTTGGTGGCATTATGGTATTTTTGGCTGGAGAAGGCTCTTCCCAGATAACTCTGCTTCCCCACAGCCTGACCTCAGGGCACACAGAGATACGTAGGCAGAATCCTGCAACCCGACAGAATCTAGCCACGACAAGGCTGGGGTGGTGAAGGGGCAGACAGGGCATTTGCCTTTGCATGGCTGGGGGCACACAGGGCTATTGGGAGGCTGTCTCTGCCTTGGCTGCCTGATAAACTCGGAGATAACTGTCAAATTTCTCTTTCCCTCCTTTCTCTACTTGTGCTCCATTCAGTCAGGACTGCCAGAGCCCTGCTCTCCTGAATCAGCTAGATAGCACCTCCCTGTCCTTGCAGCTGTCCTGACACCTCTCCCCACCATGGTACCACCCACCAGTTACACAAGCCAGGATACCTCTCCCCCACCATTCCTTCCCCTCACCTACAGCAAACACCCCCTTGTTTCCCTTCTGTTTTGACGACTTATCGAACTGCTGTGGCAGAGCAGAGGCAGATCTCCAACACCTTCTCCTCAGGCATGTGGATAACACAGACAGCAGCAGGGATGGAGCACAGCCTCCTCAGCCCTGTGAGCAGCTGCTGCTGTCTACAGAGGGCATACAGATTACCAGACACAAAGTACTCCACAGTATATCTCACAAGGAGTTACAAAAGGCTTTTAAGTTGCCAAATGTTCTCTTTCCCACTTACTTGGCAGAGGACACTATAAATCCATGGTACACTGTAGACTGCAGCTCTCTGAATATGGGGTCATCTACTTGCCCTGCTGGGCACAGAGCCCAATGCTTTATGCACAGCCATCCCCATCACTTCCAGGCTCCTCTGCAAATAAAAAAAAAATAATTAAAAAGCACCATATAAATGAGAGGAATCACCAGCCTCTTAAAGGCAAAGTAAACAATCAGAGAGAGAAAAAAGTTTGTAAGTGGGTTGGCCAAGAGAAAAGGATGTTTGTTGCACAAATAAAGTGAGTGGGAGCAAGACTTTCCAGCCTGACTGGTGAAGAGATCTGTAAATCAAGACTGGAGCTCCTAGCCACGTATATGAATCAATTAAATCACTCCATGAATCATTTATTTTTGACATAGGCAATCAGAAACAATGGTTTGATGTTCAATTGATTTCTCATTTGTCTTGCTCCCCTGAGTAATGATGAATAACTCACCACTTACATGGTGCATGCCTCAACCCGACAGCTCCTGGAGCAGCTTCTTCTTCAAGGAATCACACTGGGCACCTGCTCCTACCTGCTGACATTTCGTACCTCTTGGTCACTACCTGGTGATGTCTTTGGCTCTGCTTGTCTCACTCATCTCATCCCCTATGCTCTTCCAACCACATTCCTCCTTCTTTCTCTCTTAAAAAAAATTAAATAGCAAAGATTTGTTTCCAACATGCAACAGTAGAGCCAGATTCTTCACTAGGAAGCATCAGGATTCTACTTCTCAAAAGCTCAGAATATCAAAAACTGCCAGAAAAGCAGCATAGGTCTCTGATGTAAAACAGTCTAAAGAAAGGAGGGAGTCTTGAGTATATTTTCTATTAGATACCATATCCACACACATTTCCTTCATCCAAAGTGCCTTTAGATAAAGTCGTTTGTGTAGATCTCTGCCAGGTATTCTGGACACCTCATGGTGCATTTCACTGGTTAGACCCAGGCACATCCCAAAAGGAAGCCCTCGGTTCACATGCTGGGCTATGCTGCAGTCTCAAGCAATTAAGACATCATCTGGCAGCGAGGAGTCCTGCAGTCACACAGTTAACTTTAGGGTGTGCCATTCACACAGCCCCAGCTGGCCATCATGAAACAAGACAGCTTGGCTGTGGCTGCTGTCTATTCCTAGCGGATACAAGGCACGTCTGGGACCGGGCCAAGAGGAACACAAGCATAATCCTATTATGACAAATAAACTGATAAAAGACAGGGGAGAAATGAAATATTTGGGGCACACTGAGCTTTCTCATCCATGTAAACAAGGTGCCTGCATCCACCTTACAGAGCTGAGCATGAGCACTGATTTGAGGGCACTGGGAATAAGTTTCCTGGAGGTCCAAGGCTCCCACCATGTGCTCCTCTGTGGGGAGGGCGGAAGGCGGAGGTGGGAGCTACACTGCCTCCTACGCCTGGCAGGACTGTGGCCTCGGCTTGGCCACTGCTGAATATCAGGGGTGTACACAGTGTGCTTCACCTCTGTCTGCCTACAGTCACCCTGGAGCATCCCCTCCCCAAGAGATTTGCTCCCTGGCATGGGGCTCTGGGGCTCCTTTTCCCCTCCAGCAATCCAGGCAACCGACCAAGAGATCTTACTTCTTTGTCTTTCCCCAGCCCTGTGTAGCTCTTCAAAAATCATTTTTGGCCATATTTGTGCATAAAGCAGGCCTGAGAGAGCTGCAGGATCATAAACAATTTGTTTCCTCTGTGCTCAGAACATTTCCAAATATTTTGGCTTTTCAGCCACTTCAGTGGAAAGCATCTCAAACCACCCCCCTTCCATTTATAGCCACAATTCAAAGATTTTAGCTCTTTTGCCCACCTTCTCATCTCTAAAGCTTTCAGAGAGCAGGGACCACCTCGGAGAACCAGCTGCCAGTGTCACCCTTCCAACCCCCATAGGAGTAAGATGTAGAAAGCAGCAACTACCCCACACCCCTTTTCATGCACACACGCTCTGACTTTTTAAAGAAAAATTTCAGCATGTTCAAGATTACCCAACATGCTGCAGGGAAAGCTGTTGAGACACCTCTCCCAGAGTGCGAGCTTTGTGTCATTTGCTGCACTTGGGCAGCACCACACACGCTGCAGTTATGACTCAAAAGAGTGAGCACAGCAGCTAAGGAAAGTCCTTTCAAAAGGCTCCAGATGCACCTCCATGGAGTGGGCACGTTCAGAGTTCACCAAGCCTGAATTTGATGTTAGCTGCCTGATGTCATCACAATTGCAGCTCACTTCCTTAAAACCCTGCAAGCCAGAACAGAGAGCTGGTATTCACAGAGGCCTTCCCAGCAAAGGAGCTCTCTTGGGAAAGGCGAAGAGCCTTTTACCTGATAGCTTCCATCTTTCCTACAAAATTATTAGAGAGCTTCCCAGGTCATGCAGTGCATCCCCCAGGCTGCTTAGTTCCAGTATAGCAGCTCATCCCTTTTACCAGCTAAGCAATCAGGCTGCCGTGAGGTTGACAAATGTTGAAACCAGAAGCTGAATAGAAGAGGAAAACATAGCAGGCCAATTTTCACAAGTATTTCAGCTGTGGTGCTTGATACCATTGGACCAACCTGCTGCTGAGAACCACCACATTTATCCTGAGTTGAGATTTTCACAAGGCTTTTCCGTGATGCAAGACAACATCAGGCCTGGGGAAGGGAAAATTCATGGATGTGAGCTGGGTGGTGCTATTTGATGGTCAACACTGAAGGAGTCCCTTCTGGGATCATTTTCTTCAGTCCTATCAGTGCTTACCCCAAGGATTTCATTATCTAACCCATGCTGTTACATGTGGTTAGCCACCAACATACACCTAACAGAGTCAAGGAATGGAAAGCAGCTGCCAAAATATTACTTTGGGGATTGTCAGCACTATCCAATTAGCACCAACACGTGGGCATGCCTTGCCCAGGAAGAGGGATGATGGCCAACACTCACAGTTCAAGGAGCAAATATGTGCAGGAGTTGAGCCCTGCTGACTGCTTCTTGCTGCAGCCCACTGGCTTCCCACGCATGCTTTAGAGCCAGGAGATGTGTCTCCTTGAAACCCCAGGTATCTCTGGGAATAAATTTCCTCCACTTTCTCATGAGATCTGAACTCCTGCTGACAGCAATAGAGGCAAGAAGCAGCTTTGAGCTGCCTCATTGTTATAGATGCAAATTCCAGCTTCATCAAATCCACCCCCCCAACCTTTCTTAACCAAAAAAAAGAGTTGATTTTAAATTTTTGTAAAATTATCAGCCTTTTACAATTTCAAGATGATTTTTAAAAGTTTACCAATTTTCTGCATAGGTTTTGATTTTTTGCATGGATTTTTGAAATCCATGCATTTAAAATAACTAGCATTTTTCATAGCATTTAAAGATTTGTCTTACAAGAAGGAGCAAAGGGTTAATGTCTTTTATATCTGAAATCAGAAAAGACCACTTGATGCCTGCCCAGAAATCAGCAATTCCTTAGAAATAACAACAAATCCAACTGAAATGGAAAACTGCCACAAATTAATTTTTTAGAATAGGCAAAAGCACTTTATTTCAGCTAGAGAAAAACTTGAGTAAATCCTTCATCTGGGTTTGGCAAGTGAGTTTGAACCAGTATCACAGTAACTCAGCTCCATGGGCTGGACACAGTGTGCAAAGATTACATCATCAGACTTCACGTTGTGATCACTCAGAATAGGCAGTACCACTTGGAGAATCAAAAAAGGAGACAAAAACAGTCAATGCAAACAGAATTGCTTAAAGCTAAGATCTTTGTAGACCCTGTGCAATATCATTCCTTTTGTCCTACAGGTTTTGTTATGAAAGTCACCTCAAATAATTTCTTTGTATATTGCAGTACCTTCCTTCCTTCCTTCCCTGTGAGAAGGATCTTTGCCCTGTTTGGTCCTGTAACGCTGAATCACATGCCCGATTAGGTCACCTGAAAGCTCTTTGCTGGGATGCCATGTTCCTGGCTCCGGGAGCAGAGCTCCACGTGACTTTATCCTCATTCCACTCAGCAGGCAATGAGATCATCCTTCTGGTGGCCCAGGAATTGTTGCAAGTCCTCTCAGGCTGCAGTGATTCATGGGGAGGCTGCTGGAGGTGGCTTTGGTGGAGCATGGCACCCGTGACTCACCGCAGTGCTGAATAAACACTGGTGCTGGCAGGGTGCCACTGCAGCAGGGCTGGTCCCTAACAGCAGTCGTGGAGTCCTTCGTCCCTCCGCCCCACTCCAGCTCCAGAGGGTGCAACTCCTTTGGTTGCCATGGCACAGGACTCTGCAATAACATCAATAAAGGAGAACGACCCGAGATGAGGCCACCTGTTTTATAGTCACCTTGAGGCACTGCAAGCAAACGTGTTGTGCTCAACTGAGAGACATTTCATTTCCACAGCACAGGAACAGGAGCAATCAGGGAGCAGCACAGCTCAGGTCTGCCCAAAAAAAAAAAGAAGTAAAAAGACTGGGGGGAAAAGAAAAGAAAGGGAAAAAGTCCTGTCTTCTTAAATGCACCCTTAAAATAAAGAAAATCGTCAATGGTCAAAAAATGGTCAGTTGAGAAGCAAGTGGCATAGCTGCCATTTAATCTGTAGGATAGCTCAAGTTTCTCATCAGCTTTAGTGGAAGGGAAGAAGGGAAGGAAACCCAGTAGAAGAGGGGACAGAGTTCCCTTTTTAAAGGATGTCAATAAATGAACCATTAGACATTATCACTGTCTCCTTAATTGTGGAATGCACAACACAGTCTCAAGGGGAAGGGTGAGAGATTTACTGAAAAATACATATTCCTCACTTAGGGACAGGAGGATCAGGCCAAAGAGCTGCAGGCCAGCCGCAGAAGACAACAGAGGGGAAAGTCATAGGGTTTTTTCAGCATCCACATTGTCCCCATCAGGGAGAAAGGAACAGCAAGTACAACAGGTCTGGCCAAAGACAGCCCTGGTGATTTCCAGAAGCATAAGGACTCTAACTGGCCAGATAGTGGATGCCTGCTTAAATAACCTTTTAAACACAACTATCATGTATTTCTGAAACAAGTCCCTTTTGTTAGGCACGTTTGAAATGTAACAGAGACTGAGCTTGGGTTACCTAGAGTGGTTTTGGGAAACCACTGCAGGAAACACAGATCCAGCCTCCCAGAGCTTCCACTTAACTTTGCTGTCAAACTTAACTCTGCTAAACAGGTTTCTAAATTGTTCCTGTGGGTCTCCCCGAGGCCAGCAGGCAGGCAGCACCCTGCCAGCCAAAGCCACTATCCCATGGCAGCCTCTGATTGCATGGAGCTCAGGGGGACCAGCCCGAGGCCAAGAGCCAGCAACAATGCCCCCAGTGCCAAAAGCCAGCACAGCCTGCTGAGAACAAGGTTCCCCCATCCCAGCTTGGCAGTGGAAGAACACTGGGACTCCATCTCCCAAGTGTTTCCACACCCCACACTGTTCCTGAAGCACGGGCTTGCCCCAGAGGCACTGTGGACCCTCAGTGGGGGAAATCATGACTCCTTTCCTGCAAAGGCTTAATCAAGCAGAAATATGATAATAAGAGCTTGCCAGTTTGGCACACAACATTGTAACAGATCCAGTTACCAGCAATTAGACACTCCACCCCGATTAATTTGTGCTAGAAATCCTATGACAGTTTTAAACAGAGAGTGTGATTATGTGTTCTAACTATTTACCAAAGGTTGGGGTGATTTCTCTGTCATTTAAAATGTTGTATATTAAGGCTGGACATTTTATTCAGAGATATTTGCTGTACTTTCAATGGGACTTATTCAGAGAAGTACTTTCATTAAACAAGAGTTTAAACTCGATCATACAATGGACCTCTGTGATTAGTCATGGACCCCACTGCCAATTCCTGCTGAATTTTTAAGCTACACATTCTTACAAATCTCTGCTTTATAGTCTTTTTAAATATTGTTGGTCACTTCTGCAATTAGAAAACGTCTCCTTCTGTATTTCCATATGCCCTTCTCCCACGGGTTGCTTATGCCACATTTCACATTATTTCAGATACCATCTTTGTGCAGGGTTGGGGAACACCACATCTTCTGGGACCCCATGGCCACAGGGCTGTGCCCAGGGGCCTTGCTCCTCTGCTTGTTGCACAGATGAGGAACAGACCAAGATTTCAGGGATATTCCTCACAACTGTTTAAAGAGCTCCCCTTGCTAACACCCACCCACAGCCTCTGTGCCGTATCTTCAGTTGACAGCTCATCTGTAAATTGCCTTGCAGGGTCTGATTTGGTGGTTATATTGCTTAATAGATCCAAGTAGTGAAAATTGGTTATGTTCCTACTGCAAGGTGCACACAGAGAGGGCAGAGGTTAAGATTTGGCTTGTGCAATTCATATTCTCCCTACTGCCATCTCCTTTGCTGCCTTACTTAGAATGAGGTCTTTCAGGGCTTGAATTCTGATCTGGGACCATCTCCACTGGGGTATGAACCAGTCTCATATTTTGCAGAAGCCAGTAAAAGCAGGAGCTGCTAGATGTTCCAGCCCATGCTCCATCCAGTTGAGTTTCAAGTCTCTGGCAACAGATTGCATCAAATCCCTCACAGTATCTCGGGCAATGCTTTGCAGCAATGTAAAAATACTTCCTAGATTTCTAGGCTTCCTGGTTAGCTGCTGTTTTGCACACTCCATATGAGTATCTGTACTACTTGGGATGACCACAGCAGCTCTACTATAAGTGTGAGGGTGATGGTTTCCTTCATAAAGCCACACTGCAAGAAAAAACAAGCATCAGAAGCATCATGTTTGTCAGGAGACTTGCTGCTTAACAGTGTATGCATAAAGAGGCATCCCATCCTGCAGGACACAAGTTAGTCCTTGGGAACACTTACTGTAACTTACTATTCCATTTGGTCCTTAATTCCTTTAAAAAGAGGGTAAGTAAACCTCTGGAAAGGTTGAGCTGTTGAGCTCACAAGGGTCATTCCTCAATTTCCCACAGACTGATTTTGGCTCTGCCAGCACCTGTCCACATTCATCTGTGCTCAGGTTAACACTGCTGGACCAATCCTCAGCCTGACTAGTGAACATCTCTCACCTCTCCTGCTCTTTCTTCATCCAAACTGCAAATATCCACTGCTCCCACAAGCCTTTGCAATTTTCAGTGTTCCTTTTTTACCTCTGGTGTCCCTTAAGCCGCAAACTTCTTTCTTTCTTGCATTCAGTAGGTTTCCTGCTGCTTTTGAGTTTTCTCTCATATTTCTTGCCGAGCTCTTGTCTTTTACTGGCTTTACCGACTTCATATCATCATCAGCCACCTCAGACAGGCTAGCATTAAAAATTGCAATATATTTCCAGCTTTCAAGCCATAGCCTACAGAAAACCAACATTTTCCTTAGGGTTTTCCCATCTTCAGAACCTTATTTCAGTGGCAAAATCCTATTCCTCCCTCTTACAACTACTTTGTGCTAAGAGTAACGCCCTATGGCCCTTAGCAAAGTGACCTTTGTGTGAAGTTAGCTCTTCTTGGAGCAGGAGGCTGGGCTGGGTGACCTCTGCAGATGCCTTCTCAGCTCAATTATTCAACTGCTTAGGCTATAACCTCCTGGGAGGAAAGACAGGATTCTGTTCTTTTTAGAAAGAACACATGTGAGCACAAGTACTTGCAGCAATAAGCAGTGCTTATGGTATCAATATACTATGTATGTGTTCCAAGTACTCTCCCTTTCCCATAGTGATTTCTTGCTTTCAGCATAAGGAAAATTGAGTATACATTCTTCAAGGGCTATCTTTGGGCTTTCATGTGCTCTTATAAAAAGGTTGTTGTCCTTACCCTATCAGAGAAACCCAAAATATCCTGGAGCCTCAGTCCATACCATGAAAAGCTACGTGCAAATTTAAGAAACTAATACAATTATTTAGCTCTGGTGCACAGGGAAACACCACCAAACTGACAGCACAAATGTATTTGCTTTCGGTACCAAGACTATGGGTGGGGTTAGAAATCACTTCACCAAATGGCTTTTGAAGCTGTCGTCGACAGTCTTTCATTAGGGCTTTTTAGACACCGCAGAGCTAAATTAGTCACACCTTTATTTGAACAGACTTTCCTCACCCACCTCTGCAAAATCACCCCATGTGCTCAGATTCTCAGCTCCCTCCTAAGCTGCTTGGCGTAGGGGGTGAGCGACGTTCACACGGAAAAGAGGCAAAGATGCACGGCTCAGTAATGGCCTCCCCAGCGACTCGCTTGCAGTAACAAGGCAAAGCTGCAAAATACAGACATGCAAGCATTCAAAGCCTCAGTTCATTTTGTTCCTCTATTCCCACACCTTACTGGAAGCTGGCAGCAAAAGGTCTCAGTTTGCAGATTTTACAGACAGACGTTTGAGAAGGACTCACATTGGCAGAAGGAAGAAAGGGATGGAACAAAACAGCCACTGGAATCAAGAACGGAGAGAAAGCAGGATGAAGCAAATAGAAGAGTACAGAAAGCCTGCCACGTGAAAATAAGATTAAGAGAGGGATGAGTTATTAACAACGATGGAAAATGTAAGAGGAAGATGGAAGATTATAATAGAGGAAACAGAAGTGGGAGGAAGCAGTCATGGGACATATAGGGGTAAATACAGCTGTAAAAGGGTGGGGAAAAAATCAAAACCACATTTACACCCATTTTTCTTCCTAACAACAGGGATTAGAGATTTGCATAGGGAATACGTCTGAATCAGTTTAAAATGCTGCGTGAGAAACACCAGAAACCAAAACATGAAGTTAGCAACGTGTCCTATTTTCAGCCCCAGAACTCCAGCAGTTCTCAGGCAATTGCTTTCTGCAGTGATTCAGTGGAGTCAGGCACAGGGAAGTCCTGTTTTCTCCTGGAGACTGTGGTTTAAACCTAGAGTTGCTAGAAACAGCAGACAGAAAGGGACCTGTAAGGGTTCTGAACATTTGTCTCCACTTGCGCCTATTTCTTGTTGCCACTTTCTTCCTTGTGCACTTTTCCCTACAAAGCACACCAGTTACTGGGCTTCAGTAATTCCTAACACCAACTGAGCACATATCCACCTTAGATATATATTTAATTCCTTCCCACAACTTGTGCTACCCCACCTGAAAGATGTAAAATCTTATTCTTTTGAAGAAACTACCAAAAGTGCACATAGAGGGTCAATGAATCAGTTTCCCCAAACCTACAGAAAAGGATCATGAGGAGCAAGCACCAGAGAAGTGAAGGTGATAGTAGCTTTGTATCCCTCAGCCCTGCTTTACTGCTCTCTCTCGAAGGTCACCTTTTTACTTCTAATGACAAAGAAATGGAAAAATAAAGGGAAATATGTAAACAATTATTTAGGAGTGAAATAAAATATTTTCTATCCAGCTCCTCTTGGGTGCCCAAATGAACATTGTCTGGGTTCAGTTGCTAGGGTTTGTTTTCAGAGAAGAGGAAACAATCCCTGGGATGTGCTCTGGAGCTAAAGAGAGTTCTTGCTTTTATGCTTATTTTGATGCTGGATCACTGCAGCCACTGAAAATATCTGGTGCCCCTGTGCAGCAGAGAGTTATTTGAAGCTAACAGCTCTATTTATGAGTCAAAGTCCTATTGTTTAAAAAAGACAAAAACCAAAGTAGGTAGAGTTTATATCTTTGCTCCACTTGACCTATGAGGAATCAAAGTTTCTTGCCTTTTTTCCGCTCCTCTTCCCAACAATTAAGGATAGAATAGGACAAACAAGGAGCTATTGTTCAGACCTGATCAAAAGCAGAAGAGTCACATCTCTGTTCAAAGGGAGTCTGTCTGCTTCAGATGGTGTGAACAGTAACTCTCTCCCTTCCATGCACACAAGGCCACCCTTGCTGAGCATTTGCTCAGCCACTGCCAAACTCACCCTAAACACCACCACTAAAGTCAACCTGCTCAGATCTCCAGGGCTTCCATGCTGAAAGTCAGGACACCAGCAGCTGCAGATTGAGGATTTTCTTCCTTTTTTTTAAATCAGAGAGGCTCCTCTGCAAATACAACCAATGCCTATCCTGCAACCTCAGCCTTCAGGCTGAAAAGGCATGGAAACCAATTATATGGCAAGGAACAACCACTGTCTTGAAACAATTTTCTCTGAGTGGAAGTATTTGATGCTGATGGTGCCGATCATACACCTTGCAGCAAGTACCTTCACGTGTCCTCCACCTCAGTGTCACTTTCTTTTAGGCTTGCACAGATGCTTCTTCAGCTGCCAGCTGTAACAGCATACAAGATTTCCAGAACGCATCTTTCAACCAGGAGAACACAACAGAGTTTTTAATATCAGCTTGCAAGCAATAAAAAAGTAACGTATTTTTGGCTATTTAGATAGTGACGTGGCTAAAACAAACTCCTTTGTTTCCAGCAGCTGTTAACAATACCTGTAGGGAGCTGTTCCCAAGGCAGTTATCTCTGGCACTAGCAGCAGGAGGATGTAAACAGCATGTATCAAGTTAATGGAAAACATTGTGCAGCCAAATCTGAAAGGAGCAGTGTTTAGCTGGGCCTCTCTCACAGGGATTACGTTCTCACACGCAGCAGCGGGCAGGCCCTGCCGGGGGTGGGCAGCCGGGGCTCGGGGCAGCGCTGGCCGAGCAGCACAGCCGGGCCAGAGGCCCCACGCCCTGGAAGATGTGCAGTGACAGCTCCAAGCTGGGAGCTCGGGGTCAGTGCCCAGGGAACACCTCCAGCACGGAGCTGGCTCGGGAAGGGTTAGGCAGGAGCCAGCGTGTGGCTGTCTGCATCCATCCACACAGATGGACCCTAAGATTAGAAAGATACTGAGGGTTATTTTGAATGACATAGTCCAGGCTTGTACACTGTGGGAGGTGTGATGGGAACCCTTTCTGTCTTTCTTGATAATTTAATGAGCTGTTGTAATGAGGGATCCACCGAGCCCCTCATTTGTATGCAGTTCCCACATGAGATGTGAATATTAAATTCCTCCTAGTATGAATCAGCACCTCTTACTCCCACAGCTTCCCTCTATCTCTCAATCTTCACCAGCTCCACAGCTCCTCATGGTCCCCTGGGCTCCCCCACTTCACTGCCACCTCAGTAGTGACCAGAGGAGATTGATGCACCCTGGTCACAGTCAGAAGCATCAGCCACTCAGCAGAACCAAGTGGGAGACAAGGTCTCAGTCCTTTCCTGAAAGCCAACGGCAAGCGAGCGAGTACTGTGCCCTGCTAGCCTTTGGGAAAATTGTATGGCATGGGAAATTTAACCTACAGGGCATTGCTGTCTCTGACACCTGGTAGTTTAAATAATGAATTGGTAATTATAAGCCCTTTTGACATAAAAATGAAGTTTAAAAAAACAAAGTTTTGAGACACACCTTTTGATGGTGAAGGGCTTTCCCACGTAGATTCCACCAGCAGCCGTCACTCAGCACTGGCAGACAGCAGGTGCTTGCCACTCCAAACGGGGAGAGACACTCACCAAACTAGAAAAGTCAGGGGCTAAACAAGTTTGCAAAAAGCAGCAATTCCAGTCCAGAAATGATTTCCATAGCAGAGAAGAGGAAGTGTTCCCTGAGGACAAGGAGGCTGGCTGGATTTCGCCTTTTTTCTGCTGAATAGATGTTCTTTTGTATGCAATAAAGAAGGAAAAATAATGGGAGAATGGGACAAAACTGAAAAATTCACAATTGCAGTGCAAAAGTCGCCACATGCTCCTGCAAAACAGGCTGTTCTGTATTTCCACAGTCCTGGGAGTTGTAGACCAGAATTTCTCAATACAGCGTGCTAAGCTCAAAGGCATGAAGATAGCGACAGATCCAGACTTGTCAGTGCCATGAACATTTGTCTTGGCCACAACATACAGTGTGTACATGGAGTGCTGCATCTACCATCTAATGCCTCCTATGTTATACCCAAACCTGTGCAGAAAGTCCCAACCCAGAAATGCTCTGAAACTGCAGTTCAGCTGTATGTCTCAATATGAAAACAAACCCAGGATTTCAAACACCACGACTTCTGCCATAGAGTCCTTTCCACAGTCACCCACCCAGACTCAGTTGCTTGAGATCTCCAAGACCAAAGCCAAGAGTGTAATAGGAAGGAGAAAGTACAAACCTCATACCCAGTAAATGGGAACTTTATTAAACTACCAAGTTACTCCGAAATGTATAAATGTTCCATTAAATACAGTCAGTTTTCTTTTACACAGATTTATAGAAATTTATTTACATGTTCCAAACACATTTAAATTATTTTTCAAGCTTGCTACCAATAAAATTTGTTGGTTTCTTAAAAAAAAAAAGAAAAGAAAAATGTCAATCATCTGCTCTTGCAGATGTACATACATCCACACAGATACAAATAAGAAGGGAGATGCTTTTGTATATAACCCACAATGGAGGCAGTATCCAGAAAGCTTATCCAAAAAGCAAAATATTTGCCCTTGAAGAAAAGTGGGCTCTATAAATTCTCCCTGTGGGACAGACTCAAACAAGAGGCCCTGTGCAATACTTTATGGTGTTTGGGTATGATGTCTGCATCAAGATTGGCTGGTATGTGGGAGGAGCCAAAGGCCCCTTGCCAGATTCAAACCTCAAAGTTACCTGTCCCTAATACCAGCCCGTGAGAAGCATGTGAGCTCATTCTCATTGAATTACACTCTCCCAGCACGGAAGGATAGAGCAGACAAACAGATCTAGCACTAGTATGTCAATGCCACTTGTCCAAAGAGACTTCCCTTTTGTTTTTTACTTTATTCTTAAATGAGGCTTCATTCATAAGTGAATAAAAGGCAATTCTTAAAAAAAAATGCTTAGGAAAACAGCACTTTCCCCACCTAAAAACATTTCTCTTGGGAAGATGCACAGCATGCTGAATGAGTTTTCCCTCATTCTCTGTATCTTAGACTGACGAAAGTTAAAATTTGTATCTGCAGAAAAAAAGGGGTGTTTTTACTTTGCAAAAAGCTTATCAAATGCTAGTTTAATTCATTTAGAGTCTTTAAACATTAAAAACCACATTTGAAGCAACCAAAGAACTCTACAAAAACTTTGTCATGCGTAAGCTCTGTGTTTCATGCTAAATATTCTTGTTGACAAGGAGAAGGAGTGGAGGAGGAGGAGGAGGAGGCAGGGAAACTAATGGCTCAATCAGAGCCATTGCAACATTCAAGTAGTTTGGTAGTATACAAACCAGTGGAAACATGGAATGGTAAGAAAGTGCTCGGCACTACATTGCAGCCTTCAAGAGCTGAACTGCAAACATCCTGATATGTATCATAAATATATGGCACTTCTGTATGACCAAAAGCTGGCAAGTTTGCTTGTGATCAAAACAAGTCAGGAGTAGTCGTCATGCCAATGGCCCTTCCAACAGGCACAGCCTCCAGCTGTGCTATCCAATGCAGCACCAGCCATATCCACTTGTGCATGCAAGATAATGCTGCCACATTCTTGGAGAACAAGCCTCCTGCCCAGCAGAAAGCCTTCCCCAGACACACATACACATTCATAAAACATGCTATAAATTCTTCAGGGAGTTAAAGACAGCCATAAACAGCAAACGTCTTGTTTTACAATTTTTTGGCCAGCAGTTCCCAGTCTGTCCAATTGCCAGCAATGGACTTTGCAACAGGCAAAAAGAGCTCCCGAATCCAAGGAATTGAAAGCAATGGAAAGCACAATCACCTAGGTTCATTTCAGTACTGTTCCACAGGATTCATTTTGACATCAAATAAGAAACCAACAAGCACAAAAGCTCGAGTCCTAGGAAGAATCTTATGTACACGAAAAAACTGGCCTTAATCCATGTTTTCTGTCACAAAGTGTTCCATCTCGTAGTTAAAACTTCTTAAAACTTTTTGGCTTTTGGTAACTTCTTTTATCAGAAAGATTTGCTGTTCTGTTCACATTCCATCACAGTAGCTTTAAATACATTCAAATTCATAAAAAAGGATTTAGACCAGAACACAGCTACTTGCCCTTTTCCAACCATGGGCCGTACTTCAATAAGCACATGATGCCATGCATTGGCAAGGTTAGTGTTTTAAGGAAATTTCACTACACAGACATCCAGTGCTTGGACAAGTGTTCACATTCCAAGGTTAAAAAACCCCTCTCCCTTATTTCAATAATGGCTTCAGGATTTTACCAATTGTGGTTCGGTTTGCATCCTTCAGTTTAAGAGATGCCTTTTCCACTGTTCCCTGTTCCTTTGGTGCAGGCTCTGCTCTCGTGCTGACAGCTTCTCCCTGCAGGATGCTTCTTCCAACCACTCTGGCACTACTTGCTCTCTTTAAGGTACTCACGCTGTTCTCCTTTGGATTTGGATCATCAGAGGTTGCTGCTGGCTTCACTTTAGGCAGCCTCTGGGACACAGACCTTGTGATAGGTGGAGGTCTGGATGAGCTGGATAGATCCACTTTTGCACGCTTTGAAGAAGAGGCCACTGTATTCCTTGCAAAGTTTGGGACAGCAGGTGGTGCTTTGGGAATAATGACTGTGGCAACCTTGGTTTCATCTGCAGGGGTCTGGGGTTTTACACTGGAGCGACACATCTTTGTTTCATCTGTCTTTGATTTGACACTACTCCTAATGGGTTTAGAGATTGGCTTCTTGGGAGCAACTCTGTCCCTCTCGAAATGAGCACTGCTTGAGGTGACAGTGCCCCTTCGTAACTTTGGCTCTTCTACTGACATGCTGTGCCTGAAAGGACTTCTTGGCAGTGTGTCTGTTGTGCCTCGGACAGAGCTGCGATGAGACAGCCGACTTTCCACTGCACTGCTTTCACGAAGGGCTGGCTTGGCTTCTGGCTTTTTCACACTGCTGGGTGCCCTGTTTGACCGAGAAATAGGCACCACTTTCCTCATACTTTCATTCTCAGAGGCATTCAAAGTTCTGACAGGTCTGGAAGGAGCTGTGTGGCTAGGGCGAGTGCCACTGGATTTTGTGGAGCTTGGAGATCGATCTTTTAGAGAGTTTGTCTTTGGTCCTACTAGATCTTTATTTTTTATGGGTTTTTCTTTAGGAAGGGTGTGCTTGCTATCAGCATCATCCTTATCATTGGCAGAAGCGTGAAGAGACGGGTCCTTGTCAGAGATGGAATTCAGGTTTGAGAAGAATGACCTAGCCTTGTGTTGAGCATCATTGCCAGAAGAGCATGCTTTGCCAGCCTCACTTCTTATTTCGTTGCCTGCTGATTTAAAATCATTTCCCTCTTCAGAGTCCAGTGTCAAAGAACAATCAGTTGTGGTATCTGACATGTAGCACACTGGCCCATCTTCCCTACTTCCTGAAACACTTGTATCCATAGACATAGGGCTGCTGCTGCTGGGCTCTAAAGCTTCATTCTTGCAACTCACTGCCTTGGCTTGATGGTCATGGGCCTCTCTGGAACTTCTGCAAGCTGGAGGCAGCTCATCATCAGCAGTGCTCAGGGAACGGAAGCTTAGATCATCCAGAGTCTCCAGATCTGTCCCGCCAGCATCCTCTAAATACATTAAAGGTGCATCTTCTGCAGGCTTTGCTCCTTGAATATCAAACTTACGTAACCCTTTAACAAGCTCACGCTCCTCAATTGCAAGGGCCAGAGCATTTATATCTGTGGACTCCTCGCAGGACACGTTGGAAGTGTGCAAGTTGTAGTCGGTGCTCCTCTGTGAGTAATGGGCACCAGGACTGGCTGAGCTGCTGAGGTGACTGGGCTGAGCTGGAGGCACCTGCATAGGGCCACCACTTTTCACTTCCATTTCAGACTGTTGGTGTAAGTGCAAGGTATTTAAGTTGAGATCTCTTGTTTCTTTGGATTCCGTCCAGGCTGCATTAGGTTTTGCTTGTCGGGTGTTTGCACGGGGAAGGCTGTTAAACTTGTTTGGATCCTCGTCTTTGGAGATTTCCAGGAAACTCTGCAACTCCCTGTCTGCAGTCATCCCCAAAGAAAGTCGAGAACGTCTGGAATTTGTGTTTCTGTACAAAGGGCTTTGAGGCCTCTGCTGCAAGAAGGGAAGAAATTCTCCAAGTCCATTTTTAGCCAACATCTCTACATCATTTTCACTGCTGCTCCTCCCAAAGCTCCCAAGCTCTCCAGCTGCCCAGGATCGACGCTTCTCCTCCAGCTCCTTTCGCCTTTGCAGACTATGAAGTTCCTGGATCTCTCGTTCCCTATTCTCCTGAAGGAGGAAAATCACAAATACATGTCTCAGTTGACAGTGTCCTGTGATTAAGAACAAGACACATTCCTTCTTCTCTCCCTTTATTTCTTCCCATGGAAGTTAGCTCCTACAGCTATCACCCACTCCCAACCTCCAATACATACACAGGCATGAAATCACCGTGGCAACCACAGCCTGCAACCATTAACCTTATGGAGAGCAGCTCCCTGCATAACTAATGGGATGACACATCCATCTGGTCAGTGTACGCAAAAAAATGCACCAGACCTTGCAAAGACCAACAAATTGACCCATCAAACCCAAGCAGATGTCACATCTTAGAATTACAGAATATGCTGAGTTGGAAGAGACCCACAAAGATCACTGAATTCAACCCCTGGCCCTGGACAGGACCATCCCAAGAGTCACACCATGTGCCAAACACTTGAACTCTGTCAGGCTTGGTGCTGTGACCTCTTCCCTGGGCAGCCTGTTCCAGTGCCCAACCACTCTTTGGTCAAGCCAAAGAGTTCCAGATGTAAGATGGAGAGCATCAAGTACTCACTAAGTTTAAAGGTGGCAGTCTTACCAGGTGAGTAAACCTCTACTTAATCTTTATACTCGTATTTTAAGACAAACTTGTCTGACCAGCACACAGCCAACATGGTTTTTCCAACCTACCTCACTACAACTGCAATTGTTCCTCAGCAAGTCCAATTTCTACACAGTGATACTTTCCTCTACCATTACAGACTGGAAATTTTGTGAAAAGGAATTGCTTAATTGCACATGAAAGCAAATAGAAAAGTTAACACAATGCCTCACGATACTTAGACATTAACTGACACCACTCAAGGACCATCAATCAATGTCTTACTTCAATTTTGGATCTCATAATCACTGTCGGTTTCAAAAACTGGCAACTGTAGCACAGAGATTGCCCAGGGTAGGATGGAGATTTTGGCAGCTAAGCTGAGGGATTTTGGTTCAGGAAGCCATAGAAGAGATAGTTTGAATTTGAAAGACAACACAGTAAATACCTTTTTACTAAAATAATTAGCAGTGATTTACTGTGAATATCAGCATTTTAACTGTTACCTCTAGGCTTCAGATTTAATCTAAACTGCACCTTTGGTTGAACTTTCTGGGTTACTTTGTGAAATGAAGAACTTGGCTTGCTGCAGCCAGTACAGCTATAGCAAAAGAAAGAAGGAAGAGGCTAGTCTTGACAGAGGATTTAAAAATGACATGATTTTCCAGCACATTGTTAAATCTGGTCTAATCAATGACACACTGTTTAAAAAAAATCACACCTTTATTTGTTTAAAGCTCTGTGTAGTTTAATCTTCCCGTTGTTGTGACAACAGAAGAGCTGCACCAGTAGAAAAAGTCACCTGAAAGCTTTCAGTAAACAAAAGCCTAATGCTTTGTGATGAATGGATTAATCTACACCTCTTAAAGTGGATTTGAGACTACACTGGGCTCTGAAAGATAGGATGCATTAGAGACCTAAGAAACCTGAACATCTAAGAAAGGAAAAAGAAAAAACTTTCATTTCAGGAAAAATGTTTGGAGGGAAGCTTTCTTTCACAGGTATGGAATTACAGAATGAATTCTTGCCAAATGCTAAAGCTCAACTTTAAATATACCATTGTCAGGACAAATGGTTAAAAATAGTTGCAGATACTAATACCATATTCCATATTAGAAAAAGAATATTTTAACCTCACCCAGAACATGTTTTAGGAGATGAAAATTCAGATGAAAAGCCTAATTTAAGCACATAGTTAGACATGGCAAAAAATGTTTAAGCATTTGAAATATGTGCACATGGCCATGGTGGTACAAGCCATCTTTTTAGACTGCTGGATGTGCTGTCTACATATCACATTCTTTTGTCAGAACTGCCATTTTTTATTCTAAATTGTTCTGCTAATTTTGTAGGAGCAATGGTCAATCCACAGTTAGCAAGCAAATCTCAAAATTTGCAATCAAGAGTCTGATTTGTCATTTTTTAGAGTGTAGCTGCTTACTACAGGGAGGGGACCTCAAAAGTCATAGCTATCCAACAAACACTTGTGATAGGTGACTATGAATGAAATCCTCAATCCCCAGTATTTGAACATATATGGATGAAGTCACTTCTTGCTAAACTGACTGCAATAGCTATTACCATTTGGTTTTATACATTTGTGCAATGTTCACCCTCATGTAGCTACGTGTTGTCTTGGGTGGTAAAGGTTAGGTAAACTAATGGTACAACAGGCACATTAGCTGAACATCCTGTCAGCTCGCTCCAAATCAACACTGTTCTCTTCTTTCTGAACCAAAGCTTTTATCCAAAGTGCTGCCAAATGCAGATTGCAACAGGCACTGATCCAACTAATTCATGCTATTTATAAAGACCTAAGAAATATCTGTAATGATAGACAGACTTTGCTGAACCAAAACTGTAACCAGTGCCAATATTGCTCCTCCATCTTAGTACATTTCCTGAATTATTTAGGACCAATTCAGGTACTCGGCAAATGAATGCTCACACTGGGGATACGGTATCTTGTTGCCATAGGCCTGTTTCAAGTTTTCACCCACAAAAATCCTTTAAAAGGACAAAATAGAATACACAGCCCTTACTTTACTTGGTGAAGTGCCTCTAGCCATGTAGAGGAAGGCAGTGGAGAGCCCGAGCTAGTGCGGATCAGGCAGGCACATCCAAGGAATGGTGTGCCACACCTCAAGGCCTTTCCAACGATCCAACACTACCAGGCCAACACCTGAACAGCAAGTCAGGAAGCCTGAACATAGTCAGGAAGTCTGTGCAATCTCTCTCACAGCTCAGCTCAGCAGGCACCAGACTCCTCACCAAAACAGAAGGGAGGTGCCCACTTACAAGCAGGCCAATGAACAACCCTGATGTATCATCCCAGTGGTCTCGCCTGCCTGAAACAGAAAATGCAGAACAGCAGGGCTGCTCACAGTGGCCATTTCCCACCTGGCTTCTGGCAAGGAATGCTTCCAGGACTGCAGTCTTCTGTAGCCATTTGAGCAAATAGATCAAATACTACAAGATACAAAATGCCCCTTAAGCAGAAAAAACAACTTAATTCATGTGAGCCAATATCCATTTCAAAAGTGTGAGAATCTCATTCAGCACTCTTACCTTAACAGATGTGTTGAATCTTATGCAGAAGTCCCTAAATATCTGGAAACATTCATCCAACTTCATAGTTTCTTTGTCTTCACAGAAAAAGTCAATGAGAGCATTTCCCTCCTTTTGCAATTCTCGTTTCTGGTGTTCAAGCTCCTTTAGATGCCTTACAGCAAACTGTAGCAAAAACCATACACACATGAACCAGACAGAAAAATTATAATCACAACAGGTCATGCATATATTAAGAACTTATGAAATTCATGTTCCAACCTAGAAGTTGTTACAGACCCCAGGAAATTAAAATTTTGAAGGAGATCTCGTACTAACAAAAGGACACATGCTATTTCAGTAAACTGAGTAAAGAAGGTCAGGAAAAATGGATCAATCAAAATGTACACTCCAGTGACTAGGATGGAAACCAGGAAAAAGCTTAAAAGCCCTTGAACAAACTTATTGCTTTAATTTTTAGATTAGTAAAATCAAAGACTGTACTAGAACACTGACAGACCTCCTGGGAGCTCCTTAAAACCTCGTCATTCCTTATTTTCCCATTTCCCCTTCAACCTTTAACTAAGCATGAAGGATTAATTCCTCCTTCTCACTTATCCAAAAACACACATGAACTGATTCATGGATATATATCACAAAACCAATTTCTTCCTAAGGTGACCCTAGACCACAATAAAAAAGGTTTTCATACTTGAAAGGTAAGGAACCAATGAAGATACATATATTTTAACACAAACAGAAAATGTTCCCCTAAAGCAGCATTTCAAATCATAAGTGCGGAGCAACATAGACAGGATGGGAGCAGTTTAGTGGAAGAAGATTCAGGAGGAAGAGAATAAGGCTGTGAATAGACTTAGAGCAGCAGAACTCCTTAAAACACTTTGATCAGGTGCCCCTGTCTCCTCTATCTGCATCACCAGCTATCCACTTCTATTCTTGCACAATCCCACATCTGACACCACCTGCAGCTCAAAGTAACCTGAGAAGAAAAGTTAATTTTTTAGACAAATCTCTTCTCTAACTCATAGTCACCTAAATATTTTTCATAATGTAGCACTGGGGTGGGAAAGTGCAGCTGCAGACACTGGTGACCACTTAATCCAAACCTGCTTTCAGGAATTACTTGGAAAATTATACCACTAGGATAGGAACAAATATGACTTGCTAGTCTTAAAAAAGAAAAAAGTGGGAAAAAAAAAGAAAAAAGAAGGGGGAAAAAGCCCACAATAAAACCTGGACTGAAGATAAACTGGACAACTGATAAAAGCATATATCAAAAAATAGTTCCTCCCATATATTTCAGGAATTTATTCACAAGGGTGAAATAATCAAAGCTGACTTTTAGATCATCTTGGTTATCACCTGTAATTTAGAAACAAAATCCGGAAGTGTTTATGTAAGGTATGCATTTGTAAAATTATTTTTTCCCAACATTTCTTTTGGAATGTGGCCTAAACAAGGTTGTAGTGTTACATAAAACCACCTATTAAATTTTTAAAAATCCCAAACATGTTAAAACATAACATTAAAGAGTCTGGGTGCAATGGATAAAAGCCAACAATTCAGAGTGAATGAGGACAGGTATTTCAATCTTAACCTGCCCCTTTCTTCATCAGCTTTTCATCTCCTGAAAAACTACAGGGACTATTAGCTACATTTGCAAGTTGAAAATCAGGGCGAGTTAAGTTCCAGATCAACACCTGCCTTCTTACTTTAAATAATTATCTGTAGTGTGAAACAGAAAAAATCATTTAATTGAAGTATAATATGTATTTCTCGAGGCATCACCACATACTCAGAAAATACCAAGAACTCTGCTTCCAAGGTAAGTGCTATATACATCCAGGCCTGTAAAGTCACTGCAGTACTTAATAAAATTTCAAAAAGGAGAACCCACACGGAAATAATGGTATGGCTCTGAAAAAGAGACTCTGTGTTAAGGGTAAATTAGTAGAGAAAAGAGTCCCTTAACCTTCCAGCTTCTAGCAGTATCTCTTCAGTCACCCAGCAATCAAGATTCATACGCACTGCACACCCTCAGCTAAAACTGATGTGCTCCAGAATAACATAACATGCAGACATTATATTCTGGGCAGCTGCAAAGTACAAAACCAGAGACCACTCCAAATTGTCCTATATTTTAACTACTGATCTTCATCAGTAACTTCGCACGCACTGAACACGCTTGCCTAACAAGCCTTGGGCAATGTACACTCAATATCCCTCCCTGTAAAAACACAGCCCTTCCAACAATCTTACTTGACAAACAGCAGGAGGCTGGAACACCTTTGTACAACTGACAGGCTAGGCATATTAAAAAAGTACTTCTGTTTCTTGACAGGTCCACACAAATTACATTCAGCTGAGGAATGCTGCTGTATTCAGGCAACAGTAACACATTAACACAGATATCCTACAAACCTGGAGAAAGTTTTCCATCTGGTGAAAGAGTTTTGGGTCTCGTCGGATGCTGTCTTTAACAGATCTTGTCTTGACAGACAGCGAGTGGAGCTCAGCTTCTACACTATCAATGGATAACCTAAAAATAGCATGCACAGAGAACGTTCATCAAAAGAGAAGGAGTGGCCCACAGGTTAGCCACCACATGCTGCAAAAGTGGATGCTTTACATGAGGTGCAAACAGGCTATCAAACAAGACCTGCCTGTTCAGGAAATGTTTCCAGAGTAGACACTGAAAATTAGGAGAGAAAGATAAGCACATTTCTTCTGATTTGCAACCTGAAAAGATTCCCATGGGGTGTGGTTTCATTATTAACTCCAGCCACTCCTACCCACCTAACCTTAGAAAGGTTACTGCTGCCCTGTCTCTTGTCCAGGTGCTCCTTTTCTTTCCTGGTGCCTGTCCTAGCACTCATTTCTGAGATGGCAGCCATATCTGTGAACTGAAAATTAACCTAGGAAAAGGAAAAAGCCAATTTGTTCCAGATGAATCCTTTGCTTGGTCCAACTGACTACATGACTGTTTGAGTGCAGGAGCTACCACAAAAAGGGGGCCACAAGAGACCATCAGCCGGGACTGCCGATTTTGGCAGTAGCATCTGGCATCATGAAATCACACATTACACTCTTCTAAGCAGTCCCAGCAATGCAACCCACACAGTCAACCCTGCAGTTACAATATTTCATCCTTCTACTAAATACCAGCAGTGAAGCTGTTGTTGTGAAAAGGGAACTCAGAAACTGAAGATCACAGGAAAGATCTCTGATCTGGTGTAATCTAAGCGTTCTCCTGGGAGACCCACGTTCCATACAACAGGAGTTCCCACCTAAATCTCCCAGTCACTTTGAAGGTAAATGCTTCTAAACCTATGGCATTTCCTTCACAAGAGAACTAAACTTTGCCTAGGAATTGAAGCATTACAGTTTGTCAAGTGATAAGAACTAACAACTGCACACAGGCTCCTCCTAAGGTTGTCTCACCAGCAGCATGACCTTCAAACACTGAAGCTGAAGAACTTGTGGCAGCCTGATTGAAATGCACATGGCAGCAGATAGTGACACACGGGTAAGTTTGTCAGTACACACACAAATTATTATCATGTGTGCTGGTTTTTCTCTGCGTACTTCATGTGCAAATTTTAGTTCCCTGTTTTGGGAAAACATGGTGGTTTTGCAACTAAGAAAAGCAGTAGAAAATACAGGCTACATTTTTCTTCCCGTGAAGGAGGAAGAGGATGGCCTACAAGTAAAGAAGGCAAGACAACAAAAAGTAAAGAACATAATGGTAGTTGTTTTAACATGCTCTAACTGGGTGGATTTATGAGCAACTTGTACACAACAATTCTCTCTAAAGACCTTCCTCATGCCCAGTAGTGGTGAGGTACATATTTAATTTTGTTTCATTTTCATGTACAGAGTGCACTCCCTGAATAGACTTCAGCATGAGTTACAACAGAAGATTTAACAGCGTTAACAAATGTGATCAAAGAACAAAGTGGTTAGAAAATAAATATCACCAAGTTTGGGACTCTGCCTGTTTCTCTCCTGTTTGCCAGGGGGCTTGGATGCTGAGGAAAGCTACATTCCCCATCAGGCCACATGGAAAACTGCCAAAAAGGTGTGTGGGTTGGATGGCAGAGAGCCACACAGGTGGTCCCTCAAAAATTTTCTGATAAACTCCATGGCCACTCCTTTCCTCAGAAGATTTCAGTCTTTTGCAGACATTACTTAACACTCCATCAGATCTAAGAAACTGGATCTATTTTGCAGCTGGGAAAAGAATGTAAATAGATTGCCCTAAGCTCAAGAGTAAGGAAGAAGCAAAACTGGGAACAGAACTTCAGCATTGCTAGCTTCCAGGTTTCAGATTTCGATCACACTCTCTCACAAAAGTAAGCACAGTTATTGAGGTACGAATCAGCTTCAGTTTAAAATTATGCAGCTTAAGACTTTAGGCTGAAAAAATGCAGAGCCACAAACCCTTCAGATTTTCCAAACAAGACAGCAAATGAAACCTCAAAAAGCACCTAAGTGAAGCCAGGGCCAGCACCTGCTCCTGATACCAGATTTGGAAAAGTATTGTAGCCTGCTCAGAAACGAATGGAAATTGGTTTAAGGAACAAGAATATCATGCTTTTAGTTCAATCCCTTGAAAGTAATGAACAGGCACATGTATTTGACAGAGACAGAATTACCAAAAACCTATGGAGATCATGTAATGAAAAAACCTCATACCTGAAGGCACATTACAGGCATACTTGTGCTAGTAAATGGAAATGAAGACCTCAAAGCTACAGTAAACATTTGTAAAGATCTGTTTTTGTGCCAAGACTTTCCTGAATAAGCCTCATTGCTTCACAAATGAGAAAATTCCAATTCCACTCTAACCATAAGTTTTCAGTTTTCTTTTAACTCACCTGGCGGCATCATGAACACTCCTAATTTTTTCTGAAAAGTTGAGAAGAGCAGCATCTTTCTTTTGGGCTTCCTGAAACAAACAGAACAAAACCAAAACACACAATCCATTAACATTCCACCACCATGCCAAAATCACTAAGTCTGGCAGTTCTAAAGCTTCTGGGAAGGCACTTAAAGGTTTCTCTCCTGCACTGTTTTTCTTCCCATTCAATCCTAACACAACTGAGTAGAGGACATCCCTTAAAGAAAGGCAGGGATCAGAACTGGAGATTTTAAACATCAGCTTCCATTTTGCAGTGTAAAATAGTATCTGTTTCTGGAGTGAACACAAGCCAGATGTATTAATAAGGAATGTCAGGGAAAGAACAATTTACTGATGCCGTTGTTTGAGCAAATATGATGCTTCCTGCACAAACATCAATTTATACCCAATTAAATCTCCTAAGCCAGTTTGTACACAGATAACTAAAGTCAAATAGAAGGATTTAAATTCTCACCCTTTTAAAATTAAAAAGTTTGAAAGGAAGGAAAAAATAGTTTGAAAATGTCTGCAGCAGCTTTAAAAAACACACGTCAGTCATTGAGGAAGGAAAAAACAGCTACCAAGAAAGCTGCTCAAAAGATTCAATGGAAATATTGAGAGAATTTTTATCAAAATAAGCCATTTCCACAGTGTAAGAATTTGGGACGGTAAGAGAAAATCTACAATGAAGAAGTTTGACGAAGGCAAGTTTCTACATGATATAAAATCTTAAGCTTTCCAT
The DNA here is from genome assembly GCA_013400575.1 of Peucedramus taeniatus. NCBI lineage: Eukaryota > Metazoa > Chordata > Aves > Passeriformes > Fringillidae > Peucedramus > Peucedramus taeniatus. The sequence continues at coordinate 54,078 of WBNO01001838.1, read as the reverse complement.
GGGGTTCCAGATAGGATGACCAGGTAGAGGTAATTTTTGGTGAATTTTGTGGCAGGAGAAGAAAAGTGAAGATTAGATTAAAGCTGTGAGAAAGTTGCCTTTTTTTAGAGGCACATGGCCCCTTTTATTGTGTATCAATTAATGGACCTATATTTGTAGAAGTTGCTTATATCAGCAAAATAGATTTTCTATACCAGAGCAACAAAATGCAGCAGACTCATCCCAGGTTTGTTTGCTTTCGTGTCTGCCAGCTTGAGCAGTGACGACAGCTTAAATCCAACAGCATTGCCAGCATAACCTCCCTAAAAAGAAACAATTTGCAAAAGAGCAAATGAGAAGCTGAGGCATGACATCAGAGCACTGCAGTAGTAACAAGGAAGTACAGCCCACCAGCCATCTCCCTTTGGGATGTCACTTACCGCATTCATAATATTCCCAGCCTGAAGGACCAAGTGCAGTATGGAATGCAGCTCCTCACAAGTCATTAACTCTGTAAGGAACAAGAAAATTGCTGTCTAACAATTGTTTGTTTAGAAATATAGTCAGTTACCAAGCTCCTTTTCATCTCGAGCTTTTTTTCTTTTTTTAAATTTGAAGAGAAACTCCAATAAACTGAAGAGGTCGTGGGAAAGATAATGGCACTATATAATTCCAATTCACAAGCACAACTGACAAGTTTCAAGTGTATGTTCAGATAGTATTTCCAAGGCAACCTCCAGCAGCTAAGGAAACATTTGGGGCCTAATCCTGCAATGTGTGAAGTGTCTCATGCAAGTGGTTAAGTATCCTCACCACCTACTAATTATTCCAGTGTGAGGCAACTGTTCTGCACCCTGCAGGATCCATTTGCCATCTGCCAGGATTGGGCTTTTGAACAACGACTCTTTTTTTAGGAAACTTGGCTATAAGGCCTGTAAAGATAACAGGCAATGTTTAAATTTTCCTTGCTTATCCCACTCCCACTATGAATCATCATTTTATTTCTGTATGATCACCAACTCAGAGCAGCATTTGTTTTACTTGTCATATCAAAGATGATTTAGCACAAATTTATATTCAGTGTGACAAAGAATCACATGGAATAAAACAGCCTTTTAAAGTTTTCCCATCACACAAGCCTGGTTTGGATGTATGTTCATTTCTTTGCAAAATGCATAGTACTGTTCTATCTGAATCAATATACCTTTTCACCCAGCCACATATGAGCAAAAAACAGTGTATGTGCAAGAAACAATATATGTGCACCAGAGGGATTGCCTTAGAAAAAAGATGTGGAAATTCAAAACTGTAAAGAGTTAATAAATGTGGCACAGCAAACCAAGCAACTCCAAACTTGCAATTACCCATATAGCAAGAAAATCACTATGAGCTGATTGTAATGGGAGTTACTATATGTTATATTAATGAAGAAAATAAAAGGTGGAATCCTTTTGATTGCAGTGTAAATACTTTTAAAAACTATTTCGGTTCCAAGTCCACATTCTATAATTTATCCTGCATTCAACTGCTCAACACAATACAGTAATGAATCATTTTGGAAGCCAATAGCTCTTAAACATTAGTATTTCAGTACTGGCAACCTATAAACATAGAAAAAATTAAATAACCTTTTATCTAACAAGCTAGAGGTGAGGAAGCAAGGAGGAAAAGAGAGGAGAGAATAAGTAAGAGAATAGCAAATTTCACAAGGCCAAGAGGAGAAGGCAGCTTCTAAAGACTTCACATAAGAGCCCACTCCGTGTCGCTGTGACATACATCCATCTGCAGGCTAGATGAGAATCCACCAGGCTGTTTAGACCATCCTAACCCTTAGTGATTATCAGCATTAAAATTGAAGTAAATATTCTCTTCGTTTAATTACAGGAAAGAAACCTAGGAGACAGCAATGGAAAAGGAGACATAGTTCCTAAACAACTTCAGGCTATCAACAAACCCTGAAGTGAAAAGACCAAAAGGAGAAGAGCACATGACAAAGTGGACTGAACACAGGGAAGGCCCAGTCAGTGATTTGTGTGACTGGCCTGATGCAGGAGCTGGAGACCAAAGTGTCTCCTCTCTGGAGGAAATTAATTCACCAGTTTATATATGCCTTGGGTGAAGGACACGAAGGACATTAAGGTGGGGCTACTTTTATATGTAACATATTCCCTCACATATGTCTGTTGCTCAAAACACAAAGAACAATGATTTAAAAGGGATCCTAATAAAAGGCCAAACTCAGACCTAATCCTAGGTCCAAATCCAGACCTAATACTGCACACACTTTCCTGAGTCAACAAGAAGTTAATTCCCCACTGGTGGGAAAACGCTTTTTTCCCTTTGCTTTCACTTGAAAGGACTATTCTAATCACCAGCACTCAAAATTGAATATTTTACTTACTGCGCCTTTTTATACCACTAGAAGCAGTCTAAGTAGTGATCTAATAGCCTGTCAAAAATTTTCCAACATGAAATAGGAATTTCATATTGAGGAACAGAACAAAGAGGCACTCAAGATACTGTAAAGGGTCAGCATTAATGTTTAACTGAAACCAGGAAATCAACTATTTTCCTGCAAAGTAGAAGACACTATATTACCCAACAAATAATCATCTGCAGCAGTTCAAAACTTGAGAAAGGTAAAAAGCAGAACTGGTATGTAGAGAAACAAAGAGAACAAGAACAGAAAACCAAAGATTACCAATAGTACTCTCTACAATAAAGACTTTAACCTATCAATACTGCCACCTCAAAAGGAAGTGGCCTATAGAGAAATTTAGAAAATAGTAATTTTTTCTATGGATCTTTGAAAGAATAAGCAGAGAGGTGTAACAACCACATTCCATCAGAGGGAGAGCAGTGCAGGAATGAGTGAACTGTACTCAAAAGATGACATCCTAATTTGGTCATAGACACTTTTGCTTCTGTCAGTTTAGGATATATTACTTAGAGGCTCTGAACATGAATTTGTTGCTAGTGTACTCAAAGTCTCCAGATATTTTGATTTTGGAAGCAAAGATCCACCAGGCACACCCTGATGGCATTTGTCAGAGGGGAGTTAGCCTCCTTTTAATAGCTAAGGTACCTGAAATTCAAGCTCTGGTCTTCGTAATGCAGACTAATTAACATGCTAACAAAAACAAGAGTATTAGGCATGTCCCAACATATTTAATTACCTTTTGTTGCCCGTCTTATAATTTTCATGTCATCCTGTAGAGAAGCACAGGAGGGTGAGAACTCCCTCTCCAACACCATGGCTTCAATCCTAAGAGCATAGCTGGAGTACACAAACAGGTTTAGAACTGACAGCCAAAAAAGGAACACTTATCATACACAGAACAAACCAACTATCTCCTTACTTTGGCACCTGGATTAGTAAGTACATGAAGGAATCAGCTTGAGACAGTTTTGATACATCTCCATCAAAGGCTTTTAATTTCTTTACCTAGAAAAGAGAAAAAAAACACTAGCAAAGAATATAATGAAAGATCAAGATTAACCTGACTTCGGAAGGCAACACCTTGAAAAGCAGTACATTTAAATGAAGGCATTGGAAAGTCCACCCAGTGATTGAATGGCTTCACTATCCCAAGATCCTATAATCTGCCCACACCTCAACCACAAAAAAAAAAAAAAAAAAAAAAAAAAAAAAAAAAAAAAANAAAATTTAAATAGCGTCACTCTTCTCCCAAAAAACTAGCTACACAGTCCAGCAGCAGAAACCATGATGCCACCATTCTGACTGGTGATTTTGATTTCTGATCAATGATCGCTTTCACCATTGTGTTTAGGATACTGACAATGATCTGAAAAATGACCCTCAACTCTTCAAGAACCGTGATGTACACTTGGGCACAGTACAACTGAGTTCAGAATATCCAGCATAGAACTGCCTGGATCTTATTGGCACAATGCAACTAAACTTTAAATTATGGGTTTTTTTCCAAGATACTTGCTTCAACCATTTCCCCTAAAATGCTCTTAAAGGGTAAACTTCATGATCCTGAGTTTGTATTTTTTTCATTAATATGAAATATTTTAAAGATAAATGCAATCTTGCATTTTAAGTAATTTGTTGTCAGTACTCTCAGTACTCTGAAGACACCATTTACATGCAAAGGAAATACCACTGCATTAATTTTGTCGATCTTCCTTCCCAGCTCCACCAAAATCCATATATTTGCATGATCTGGAAGCCACTGATCCACCCACATACTCACTATTTGTTTATATAGAAGAACTGAAAAATACATGCACATATGTTTAAGCATAACTGGAATTTCTTCCCACATCTTCCAACACAGCAACTGTGTCCAAAAGCAGAGCTCACTCTCTGTTCACTATTTCTTCATTTGACCAACAAGTTCTCACCCAGCAGCAGCTGTATGCTTCCACTGATTTACACACCAGCCCATCATCCTTCCTTTGTGTAACATCACACTTAAAGCCCATTCACAACTACATTTACACAGATGGTCTTCAGTTTTAGAAAGCATATTAAGCTATTGGAGAGAAGAACACTACATCAACAGTTACCCCACTGCCATGATTTAGCAAGATATCCACAGGTTTTGTTAGAGAATCAGCCTACAAATTAATCACTTCAGTTATTTTTCTGTTTTGACAGTAAAAAAGTAGCTGATCTGTATTGGAAGACAAATGTGCTAAGCTAAATCAGCATTTTGAACTAACAGAAGAAAAGGAATCTTTTAACAGTATTTAAAAAGAATTCTTTTTAAAGGATTATTTTTCTGCTTTATTCACATTTTTTCCCACACCATAAAAAATAGAAATGTTGAGAACACATTAAGAAAGAGAAAAATACAAGTTAAACACAGAATGGAAAATAATTCCTTTTCAAATTAAAAACCACATGAACAAACAAATGAACAGGGAAAAAACCTAACAAAAACTTATGACCAAGAAAGAGACCTCTAATCAAAGAGCAATTTTTATTCAGGCTATCTAGCCTAATTTCCTAACACCACCACCCCCCACCCCCATTTAACTCAAGACACTCAGACAACAGTTCCCCTTCTAAAGATAAACAGCATACCCATTTTTTTTAGGCCTGAGAAAACTCCTAATTTACTCAGTAATTCAAGAAGTCTGCCAACAAAGAAACAGGAAAGACCAGACTTGACATTCCTGATAATTCTAAGGTGTTAAATGAGCAAGAAACAAACTCAAAATAAACACTTTTTCTACATCATTAAGTGGGGAGTGAGAGATAGTATACTATCTCTGTCTTTAAAGATGCTCTTTAACCTAGCTTCCCAAAACTAGTGGACTGCAACCTAAAAAACAAATCTGCAAATCCTCCAACCTCATTTGCAAATATCAGCGTTTGCCTGAAAAGGATACAGGCATTCAGATATGGGAGAGAGGGAGGAAAGACAGAAAAGCAGCCCACCAAAAAAACCCACACCACCTCATCAAAATCAGATCATGTAAGCCACAGCTTAATTATAGGAAGATGAAATTTGAAAACTTAAATTCACAAAAAGTGAACAAAAGATCCTGAGACACTCACAGGAATATTAACTTATTCATGCTACCAGTACTACATTTAAATATACTTTCAACAGTAAGTAGAATTCAATGTTTTCTATGTGGAATTTTAGCTTTACATGCACTGGATGAAATCTTCTTTCTTCTATCCTACTAGGAAAAATGCCTGGAGTCATATGAGTGAATACTAAATCCCAGAATTAATTCAGAGGAGGAACATTCCTAAACATGCACAAGACATTGACAAGGCTGCCTTCTGATGGGTAGGATGGGGTGTGAATGTCACCATGCAAAAAGCTTTGGGCAATAGTCAGCCCAGAAGAAAGTCTGTGTAATCAGACTTGAAACAAAGATGTGCTCACCACCCAATTCCACTTTTCCCAGCCAACATCAACCACCTTAACCCCCACTGTCTTCTCCTTAGATATCCCAAACTACCTTTGTGAGAAGCATCAAGGCAGCTCACCCAAGAAGCCCAAAACCCAAGGATGGTGGAGAACAGTGACCCATTCCACAGGCAGACAAAACGGGAACATGAAAGAGTTATAAGGTCCTTCTCACCCCAGAATTCAGCAAACACAGCCTGGTTCTCCATACATGTCTTAAGTTTTTCACATAGAAGACTAAATCATCTGTCACCTTGGCCTTAAAACAGTAAATAGTCTGGGAATAGCTAAGATAAAGATAGGACAGCAATTATTCTGTGTTCCCTTTTGTATTAAAAATTTCATAATTTAAAAATTATTCTCCCCATGAAGGGAAAAAAAGTTATTTGACTTTACCAACACTACCAATAAACTAAAAAAACAACTTCTGAACCCCAAAGCTAAAAGATTACTGGAACACATTTTGGATGTCTATCATTACAAATTCCAAAGGAGACTATTCACAATCCCATGGGACTGCCTCTACTCTCTGCTGCCATGTTGTCCAAGTATTCTGGAAGAAAACTGAGATTCTCTGATGGCTCCCAGAAATGGGGTTCAAATTCAAATACCAATTGCAGCCAGGAGCTGCAAAGAAACCATGGGGATTGACAACAACGTTCACTATGAATTATGTTAACAGATATAGTAGATGGGTTCAGAACACAAGAGAGCTAAAAATGTAGCTTATTATAAAATCATAATGAATAACCCTATCAGTTCTGGGCTTGACCTGCTCACAAAACTTTTCCACAAGAGTAGGCAGCCACGTACCAAGATATGGCAGTGTAATGCGTATATGCAAGAGAGCATAATTACATTGTATGCTCAGTTCTGTATTACTCAAATTGGGTGCTGAGTTACTAATTTAATTTTTCATTATATTTGTATATGGAATATGCATTTGCACTGTCCATGCATGCCCATGCACACTAAATCTGATTTTAGATACACAAGGTTCTCACATATTTAATTTGCTTAATTTTAAGAACAGTTATGAAACGTAGAAAGCCTGATCTTTGCTTTGATTTGTGAACAATTGCAGTAGAGATGCCCATTGCAAGTATGCCATTATACCTGGCAGACACAAAACCTACTGTATTTAAGTTCTTGGTAGTTTTTAAGCTACCAGTAGCACTTCTGGTGGGATTTTATTTTATGGCATAGAACAGGTACCTTGCAGGATCTTGTAGCTATGCGGGATTTTTGAAGAAGAAGAATAAACATTTTCTCTGTGGGTTTGGTTTTTGTTATTGTTATTATTTAATATCTCCATACCACTGCAAATATTCAGGGCACTAACAAAAAAGAGAGTTAAAAAATACCAATGCCCCAAAAAGCATTGCAGGGGAATCCAGTTAGAAAGGCATGGTGGAAAGCAGCAGCTGTACGGGGCAGTGAGGCACAATGGGGCACAAGCCAGGGCAGTGGCAAACCACTACCAGCAAATGATAAAAAGAAAGGGAGAAAAACCTGCAGCTAATCATTAAGGGCAAAAAAGGAAAAGGAGATGGAAGCTCTGAAAGATGGTCAACCCTATAAAGCACTGGCTGAGGAAAGGAGGGGGAATTTAACTACAGACATGGTTTGAAAAGGGTAGGGCTGACAGAAACAGTTGCAATAAAGCAGGTGATGGATGAGCAGGGTTTGAAATCAGAGTACACAAGCAAAGGACAGGCTTGAGACATTATAAAGGAAGTTAAGACACTGTGTTGATAACCTGGGAGTGCATGTGTGTGGGTGAGCTGATTACCAGTGTGATATACTCTCTTCTGTATGTATTTAAAGTACAAATTCTGGCTATTCTAGCTCATTAAACACTGGACTCTCTCAACTTTGCCAGTCTGGGCCTGTTGAAGAGTGCAATAATATGCACATAAAAGCAGCTAAAAGCTTCTTCTCTGCTCTAGTCAGTAAATGCCAGATGCCAGTAAATAAAAGCTGTCAGCCATTTCAACAGGGTATCATTCAGTAACAACTAGGAATCTTTTCAGAAGTGATATAGCAGAGAAGACCACTGCTTCAGTCAAGGTTCCCTGGAAAAAAAAAAACTGAAAAAAGGGATGAAGCAGAGGAGATTCCAAATAGGTGTTTCTTTCTCCTTACAAAACTGGTAAGCACTGTATGGTACAAACAGCAGGACTTCTAAGAAGGCTTAAAAAAATCAGTGATCTTATCCTAGTTGTTAATGTATTGAGAATTTTTATAAATTTGCATGGCCTTTTTTCTAACCACTGTATAGTGGCCAGGCCACACACCCACAGACAGCCCTGAACAAAACATTGAGTGGAGCCTTGCAGCAAGCTCCATCATGGCCAGCTTCAAGTATTTGTCAAGTTTTTCAAATTAGACATTTGAAAATACCCAAACATTTCAAGTTGTAGGAAAGACTTCACAGCAGTGCCAATATTTCAATAATAGTCTTATTCAGTTTGAGAAAAACATTCAGTAAAGAGCCTGTATTTGCCATTTACGTGCAAAAATCTCTGCAACTTCAATAGCTGTTGGAATTTTTCATAGAAAACAGCTAGAAAATTAGTAGTACTGACACCTATTTCTGCATGCAAATAGAGCTGCCACATTACAATAGTGCAAATAGAATAATTTTAAAGACAACAGGTGTTAAATGTATTTGTTAGCCCAAGGACCTAGCCTCCACTGTCAAAAAGCTGGAATACCATCAGGTGCTTGAGATACAATGAACTGAAATTATCTAAAATATGTCACAAAAGTCAAATAAGATACATGGAGCACATTCAGCTAATGTGACTGGATATCAAAACACTTCTAGATAAGATACAACTGGAGTACAAAGCTGTTGCTTATTCACGCCAGGTAAACTGTAAACTTAAACTTCTTGGTAAAAAAAGAAGAAACAACATAGTCCAGAGTTGCCCTTTCTACAGCTTTGACAAGGAATCACACTCCTCTCCCTCTTTTCACTTTTACAGACTAAGGATTTATGGTAAAATAGAAAGGAAAAAGCAGAAGACATCTCAAAGCACCAGTGCAGAGCCTACAGAAGGCACCTGGTCCTCATTCCAGCTTGCAAGAAACTTGTGCATAGAGGCAAATGGGTCTGCAAATACCTGAGCTGCTGAGAAGAGCACACAAAGAGGAACTGCAGAAGCCCACTCATGGTTGCACCAAGACAGTCTGCCCTGGTAACTGAATAGCTGCTAACCTTTCAGGACCTGAGTGCTTAAATCTCTGCTCAGAGCAATTCTCAACTCTGACAACAACAAAGCAGGTCCTTAGGAGAACAGGAAGGGCAATCCCAGGGAACCCTTGCTGAGGATGGGTAAAACATTGTGCAAGGACAGGCCAGTGTGATGACAGCTTGCCAAAGCTATCTCATGTGATATGACAAAAAGAAATTAGGGAGTATTAAACAGAAGAGGGAAGAGCAGAACAAATAACACCACTTCACCTGGTATCTCTAGTGGATCTGGATTATTTGTATGCGGGGCTGTAAGCTTCTGATGCTTTTCCCTTAGCAAATGGTGAATCACTATTCTAGGAAACAGGTATTCAGTCTAGGAGGCAGAATAAACTAAGAAAAAGTAAGGGGATATAGCAGAAGAACAATGAACATACACTTAGAGAAAAAATGATGGAAAAGAAAAAAAAGCTCTGAGGCTCCTAAAAAGAATCAATTTTTTAACTGCCTACACTAAAATTTTAGAAGCCACTGTAGTGAATGAGTTACTGGACCCACTTATGCTTTAACCACACCAAGCATGATGACATGAAGGCATGGAAACATTTTTCCATACCAGCAGAAGCATCAGGCTCTTACATTCAGGATTTTCTCCCCGGCTTGCCTGCCACCACCCACCCAGCTCTCAAGGGGAAAAATCAAAAAAAGTTCAACAATTATGAGAAGAGTAACAAAGAGAAAGGGAGTCTTTCCTGTTTCTGATGCATGCTATTAATTAAACACATACAAACACCTGCACACTGGAAAGCAGCCTCTTTCCAGCCTTCCCTTGGGAATAGCAACAAATCTCATGTCTGATGCCCCTTAATTTCTAATACTCTCCTGTATCATAGAATATCTTCTATTAATTTCTCAATAAGCTCCTTAAAGTCTCCTTAAAAGCACTTCTTAAATTCTCTGGCCCCACCTGAGGGACAGGCCTGTTGTCAAATCTGTTGTCAAGCAAATAAACATATTTTTTCACTCTTAGCAGTACCTACTGGATAGCTAATGCTATCTAGTTGAGCATTGCAGACAAAACTGATAAAATTCAACAACTTACATTACAATTCTAGCTGAACGACAACAGTTATATCACAGAGAAAGTGAAGTCTTTCACTAGCTGAAAGATTTTCTACTTGTCATAAAATAACAACCAAGATCTAAGCCAGAAAGAGGAAAAGAAGAAAAAGTACTTTCAGTCTGACTATACGCAAAGTTAACTAGGAGTCACTCACTTTCAAATTAGTACTCCACTGTTATCCTCTGTCTTTCAGAGGAAGGAGATAAATTCTGTTTATATAATGGAATATGTACTAAAATGCAAACAAAGAGAAAAGAAGTAATGGTTTTGAGGTCCCACAGCTACTGTCACATATTTTTTTGATTATGATTCAACTTGTTGATCTCCTCCCAACTCTAAGAGATATATTAATGAAGTATACTAATGTAACACAATTTTTACAAGATTCTCTGCTAAGGCAGCTCAATTTAGGGTCATAAATTTGACAGCAAAAGACTGCAACATGTTCTATTGATGACTGGATCCGAGATTTGCTGCTGCACAGAGGAAACAAAGTGCTTTGACAGTATGACCTTGAAGTGGCAAAGCATGTGAGCTGAGGTTGATCTGTACGTGGACCTTAACTTAGCAATTTCCCAAGTTTCAGACTCTCACTTTGATGTGAAGCACCCAAGCAATTCTAATGCTAATTTTGTCAGGTTTGTGGTTTACATTTCTCTCAAGTGCATACAAATGGGTCAGTGCCGACAGGGAGCAGGCAAGGAACTGTACATCATTAAGCAGGGCTCTCAGGTCAGTTGATGAAGCTTCACCTCTTTAATCATGTGAATGGACTCGAAGTTTGGGACTAGGAGGGGAGAAGGCTGCCCTTGGATATTGGTCATATGGAGATCACAGGAACATTGAGAAGGTGCTGCTGGGAATTCTGTGCCTTCTAACACGTCTCCTTTGAGCACTAAGCCATGTTAGCAAATTCCATGGGTGCTGACCACTGGAGTTGCCTTTCTGCCCTATTGAAAGCCAGTGACCAGGCCCAGGAGCAGACCCAGATTGTCGCCCTGATTTTCTCAAGTTTTACTAAGCCTTCTGATGTTTGCATTCTTTGCACAAACTTTCTCATGCACTTTAGGTAAATAACTTATTGTTTTGCATTCCTTTATGGAGGACGAGCAACCTGACAGACAGTTAGGTTGCCCAGTGACATTGAGGAGGTGGCACTGTAACCCTCCAATGACACTGGGATTTTAGAAAGATATAAATATGGAGTCAGATGTTTTAATAAAAAGTTTTTTCAGTTTGCTACCACCAGAGCTGCTCCGTGTCGTTTTTGTGTCGCCTCCCGGGACGGGGGTGACACCAGATGAACCAAGTAAGCAGTGAACCAGAAGGCAAAAAGGCAGTAGCACAGGGCTACCAATATTCAAGCCACAGGCACTGCAATGGGAAGGCATGAGGTAGGTGCCAAACAAGTGAAATATGTTTGCTTAGAATATACTTCGATTCTGATTTTTCTAATCTCCCTAGAGCAGTTATCTGCACACAGGAAGGTTCCAGGTCTTGCTGTTTATGGGACAAAAGGGACATCATAAAAACAAAAGATGTCTTATCAACTCCTTAAAAGCAGGTGAAATTACTTGATGTGAAGGGAACGACTGCACTGTGACCTCACTACCACAAGTCAAACGAAGATTAAACATTTGCTCTCAGTGGTTCCCTGTTCCCTAGCCTCAGAAAGGCATTGAGAATCCTTTTACAGAGCTCCATGTTGAAATCCCAGTCAGCAGAACTCTACAAAAAATAAGTTCCACGTAAAACCATTATTTACCTCCTCTGCTTCTGGTAATAATTTAAGAAATTCATGTAGCAGTTCAGAACCATAGGGCTGACTTCTTCCATGATAAATATCTTCAATGATGGATTCGGCAGACCTTGAAAAAACAATTGAGCATACATATTTCTAACACTTGCAGGGTGAACAGTTACACAGATTGAAAAAACCATGCCTGGGCTACTCAACAGAGTTATAAAGAGGTTGTGGATGCATCAGTGTCCACAGCAGCACTGCTCTGACACCATTTTCAGTGATGCCTTTACCGAAGGGCAATGTTTTCAGTGAATACAGACAGCAGTGAAACAGCTCGCTCTTGAAAAAGGTGCTCACATTGGCCCTTTCTAATTGTTCACAGAGAGAGGCAGCCAGCAAGAGGCAGCTCACAGGCAGTGTTACATGAGGTAAAAGGGCTTCCCTTAACCACACCCAAAAACTCACCTCAACTGGTTAACATCACCAAACTCTGTTTGATGCTAAGTCATAAACACACTCAAAACTAAACATATTAGAAAACAAATTATGTCAAATCACTTTTGAGGAAACTGCATAAAACTGCAAACTCCACAAGGAACAGAGCACAATGTATATATTTTATGAGAACTACAAAGAATTCTTACTTTTTGAATTGTTTGAGAAATATCCCAATGTTCATACTTCGTTTTGCATCCAAAATGGAAACCTGAGAGAGAAAGCAAGAGAGATTAATCTAACAATACCTAAGAAAATAGCATATAATGCAGGTATCATTTCTTAAATTGCTACAGATAACTGTTTGCACCAAATCCCAGGCCAAATAAATAGTCACTTCTTATAAACAAAGCTCATATACTACAAAACTAGTTTTTACCAGGGAAATATATAGCACACTCACGTCACCTTTCTCCAAGCAAAGGAAAAAATTCCATAGCAACATATAACAAAGGAAGGAATCAATATTTCTATTTCATTACAAAGTAGAAACATTCTTCTTGTTTATTTCATAACCCTGCATCTGCAAAATGTTGCTTATCAGGTAATAGAGTATATAGCATTTGAAGGCCCCAAGGTTAGTGAACACCACACTTCAAAACCCATGTAAATGCAGAGGTTTTGTGACAAATGTGAGGATGGGATTTCTAAGCAGAGGTCAGGTGCATTACTGATTTAATTCATGCCAACTTACAGCCACACTGACTCAGGGGAAGATAAGTAAGTCAATCTTGAATCAAACCCTGAAACACGTAATGCTCAAATGTTTGCTTACCTAGAAGCAAACAGAAATCCATAATAAAATAAGTTCTCCCAGCTTTGTATTTCAAAGTTGGTTTGCTGTATCATCTTACGTGTACAATTCTGAAGATCAGGCAGACAGGGAAAAAAACCCACCTCGCAATATTTTCTCTTATTTTGTAAAAAATTTCAAAATCAAAGTGCCTCTTTTATACTAGTTTTTCTTCCTGTAACAGCATACAAGTTTAAACCTGAGAGGTTTGCCCTGTTTTAGCAAATTGTGTCCTTAAGGTTAAAATTTTACCATAGTTATTTTGGTGATAACAGCTACAAAAGTCATGAGATTTACAAGGACAAGAGAATTGTTTCACCTTAACAGTTCTACCTGATGGCTACAATAAAAAAGCTCAGTACACATAGATGTTCAAGACTACTGTTGGACTTGCATGTGTTTGTGGTTTTGACGACTAGAAAGGCATTTTGACCTTTGTGACAGTGCTCAGATTAGAAGCAGATATATAAATGCAACATTGGCATTATCACGAAATTGAATTAGCCTGCAGTCAGCTGGTGACAGTGAAAATATAGGGATGATTAATGGGCTATCCTCAACATACACCCAGGAGACAGCCTCTCCGTCTGCTGAAAATAGTGAGTCATATTGAAAAGTTTTCTGAAATTCTGGAATTTCCTCTCTTCTGAAAACAGTGAAGACTAGAAAACACAGGAAATATCAGCATATTAGTTTTAATTAGATGATTGGTAGTCCGAAGCCCTTCAGTTCTAGCATATGCAGAGATAAGGGGACAGATTGTGGTTTATTCTCCTGTTATCTTAAGAGTTGAGAGTACCCCAACAGATCATTAAGGAAAAGCCCCTTAACACAGGACAGGTTCAACTATCTCTCCCCCTGCAGTATCTAATCTTTTTCAAATGTTTTACTGCAGGGACCTCTCACTGACCTCTCTAACTGTAGCTCCAGTCTCCAATTGCTCCGGTCACCCCTAATTCTCTGGTTTCTCTGTACTAGTTTAAGCCTATAAGCTTTACCATCACTTGGCTTTTGGTTTGTTTGGGTTTTTTAAGCATATTCAGAGTTAATCTTGTGTACATTTTTTAAATCACAGTCAGTAACTGTTACAAGGAGACTGAACATCAGCTGAGTAAACCTTTGTTTTCCATGGCACAACTCAGATTTACAGTACAACCTCAAACAAATTACATAATTTTTTTTAATATCTTCCCTTGAAGAAAAACAACAAAGGGGAACATATACTGCTGCATTTGCCTTATCAGCACAACAAAAAAATGTCACAGCTGTTCTTAAGTACCAGGATTTTACATACATTTCTTGCTCTTTATATGACTGTATTCTTTTTTTTTCTCTGATTTGTTGTTTAACCACAGAATCAGAACAAGTCTCACTTTTTGGTCACTCTTTGCTTGGTGTCTACTTCAAGCTTATCAAAAGTGTTTGAAACTGCTGTCGTTACATAACTACCTTCAAGGAGTTTCCAGATGGGAGCACAAGGAGGAGAAAAAGGGAACCTGGCAGATACTCCATATATACAAGTTCCTACTCCTTGCACACAAATATACTTCCATCTCACATTCAGTTGCATATTAGATTCATAACCTCAGCCTGAACATCTGTTCACAATGTCTACTCTTCTCCACTGAGATTTCATTTGATTTCGTTCATGCAGAGCACTGTCTGCTGTTGCTTTTTACCCTTTGAATATTACCACAGCTTTTTCTAAATTCTGCTCAGTCTGCTCCTGTCTTCTGTTCAGACACACCATCAACACTGCTGCCGGCACAGCACGTTTCAGATCTCTGTTTGCCACCCAAAGAGGTTTTGAAGTGCTGTCCACCAGTAATACCCCTGGACTACCTGACTCAAAAAGTTACACTGGACTGTAACTGAGAATTGGGAACAGCATTCCTAGTCCCACTGGGATTCTCTATACCAAAGAAACTTCTCATATGGTTTCTTATTATTTACTTTAGATAAATCCAGGAAAGAATCCAGGAAAGCTTTCGCCATTCTCATCCTCTACTCTCTGAAACTGGAAATACTACAATTCTCTCAGATACTTTCCACCATCTCCACACCTGTACTTTGCAAGCCTATGCAAAACATCACAGGTCACACACACTTGCCACATCTGCTTTATAATCAGTGCAATCTCTAAACCAAGGACAGCAATTCACTCATGAATCCACTTTTCATCACCAGAGTATTCAACCCAGCATATTTCCAAAATCTGCAGCAGGCAATGACCCCACAGTAACAGGCCTCAGTTTGACAAATGTTAATCCACCACAGAAATATTCAGTTATTGAGGTACTATGAGAAGGGGGAAATTAGCCTGAGTACCATGGTGAAGTTGTGTTGATGGTAAGAGGATATCTACTCCTGAACCCCAACACAAATTTGCAACCAATACGAAAGACTCAGAGGAGTGCTCTGGGGGACACAAAAAGACCCACATCAAAATTGACTTTGTAGTGACTGGAGAAATGCAACAGGAGTTTCTTGCCATGAAATCATCAATGAGGAAGAGAAACACAACAAAGTGGATTTATAACAGATCAGTAAAACAAAACATGGTAGGTTTTCTTTGCCTAAGAATAATGGGTTTCACATGGTGGGATACAGTTTACAAATTACACCAAGCGTGGAACAGCCTGGTGTCTCAGGCTTGGTGCTGAAGGTTAGGAAGGATATAAATAAATAACTTCGTGTTTCACCTTCCACTTCACATTACAACATAGTAACCATCACTCCATGCCTGCAGTCACGGTGCAGCAGAGTGAACCCAGCAGCTTACCAAAGGGCTGTCCCCACTCTGTGTCATCCTCTCATGTCACGTTCCTAGCCTGCTCTTTCCCTTAGGCAGGCACTGGTACTCATCTCATTTGGTTCTTGTGTTAGTTCTTCTCTGGATTAACAGGTTGAATCAGCTCTCAAGAAGGTGGAATAAGCGTCAGAACCAGCACAGAGAAAACAGAGTGGGCATGTCTAGGAGAGGGGGCAAGAGACATCCGGTTCACTCCTTCTACCTTCCTTCTCTCTCCTCCTCTCACTGTCCCTTTGCACAGGTTCTGGAATTCACTGCATCCTTCCAAAAATCATCAAACTTTACTCAAAGAGCAGAAACTACTCCAGTAGAAAACAAATGAAGAACTCCACAGCACTCTTGCCAAGCTGCTTACTTAAATATGTTTACAGAGGGTATAATATGTGTATTACATTATCCAATATCTGTCCAGAGCCAGCGGACAGGTGGGGTGAGGTGAGAGACAGGAGCAGAGGCACAGTTTGAAGGAGAAAGCAAGACCAGTTCCTCTGGCTGACAAGAAGCTGTTCTGCCCACTCCACTGCCAGGCTAACTCCAGCCGGGTGAGTGCCTGTAGTGCCACACTGGGACACCACTGAAGGATGGGGAAAGTAAATTGGCGTGTAAACTTAACCTTGCACCCCCTATTTTTCAGGGCCTCAAATTACATGGAACCATAGGGCAAATTAAGCCTTTAGTCAAGGAAACATGTTAATTAATCTCCTAAGGGTTTGGTGAGGGCTTGTTTACAAAAAGGAAAGCATTTGCTGTAGGAGTTTGACTCAAGCCTCAAAAGGGACTTCTGTTATAATGATGATGTTGCATATAAATTCCCTGTGTAAATCACTGTCGAGTGAGGCATTAAAAGGACATGCAGTGTTGTAAGCTCCTACATGCGTAGAACTTTTACCAAAACTGCTCATGATTTTATAATCAACACTGATCTCTGGCAAAGGTATGAAACCCCAAATCTCCTCCACAGTCTGTAGGGCAGTGCCCTCAACACTGGCTGAAGAGTAACTCTTCTTCACTTCCACTGAAGCTACACCATTGCACCAAGAAGGAGGCCATAGGGCCAACAGAGCACTCTCTGGCCCTGCCCTCCTGTACAGCACTTCGGACAGATGCTGCTTTTTTCAGATTTGGATCTAAGTAAAAGCTGAGTTTATGCACTTGAAGTTGTCTTGAAAATTCACTGCTGATACACTATGCCAACTAGGCTAATTCCACTATGCAAACTTCTAAGAACATTTTTCTTTGCTGGATCATAAAGCACTCTCTAAAATAAACTGTGTTGTACATAAAAGGAACAGAGGTACTGAAGCACAAAATATCTGGTCCACCTGGCCCTGCTGGTTTATGAAAAGGCCACAAACAGAACTAGAGCTCTCTCAGCCCCACATCAGTACTCACTCGAGGTCACAGAGATTCCCCACACCTCGGCCTGCCCCCAGCTCTTGTCAGCCTCTAGGTTTTACCAGAGTGAGCTGAGGTTAACCATCCACACTGAAACAATCGATGGAGCCACCAACAAGGCCTGTGCTCCCACCTCCAGCCCTTGCTGAACCAGGCCTGCAGGAGGGTGAAGCACGTGAGCTGCTGCCCATCTGTACTTCCGCACTTCCAACAACACACGGCTCCTCAGGATTATCTCCTTCCCTCCTTGCTAAGCAGATAGGACTGCAAAGTCCATTAACACACAAGAAATTGCTCACCACTGACACACTGCCGCAGCACGCTCGACAAAGCTTAGGGAGTGAGTGGAACATTTTGTCACTTAAGTGGCATCACTCAGAAGCAAGTCCTGCTGCCTCATCACCTGCCACGTGCAAAGTCACCGTGGGAGCCCCGAGCCAGGGTGCACAGGCATCAAGCAGTGCAAATGCACTGCACCACTGTATCAGCTCCAGACTGATAACTACAGAACCCATCACTTTCAGCAAGGCAGGGTTTTGTTTCCAAGGCATTGTATCTTGGAGAATCCCTGGTTTTGCAGGCCTCTGATTTTAATCTCTACCACTGCATGAGTTCTGGAGCACACTGGGGCTTTCTCTGACTTACCTACTGCACTCTATGGGCCACATTCAGTTTATGAAACTTACTGTAATATTTACTAGAACTAGATTTTATCACACAGCAGTCCTGAAAGGGGGAGCTTCTGAAGAAATGCAGGAGGCCAGAGCTCTGTACATCTGTACTCGGCACAGGAAGTGCACTCACTACACTCCTGATTCAAAGAGGAACATAGCCTGAAAACAGCACACAGGTTAATGACTACCTCTGGTGATGGCCCCAATTACTACTTCCCAACGTCAGGGTTTCAGAGCCTACAATACATATGCCTTCTTAAACCTTAAATTTCAATATGTGCAACATGCATACTATCAGTGCATTGGTTTCTCATCTTGTCCCTTCTGATCTTATTTTGATATCTCCTGAATCCTGCAAGATATCACCAACTTCGTGTCCCTATTTTCTCACTAAAAACTGATGCATTGTTACGTCTCTTAACCCCATGCCCTCTGCATTTTGTTTACAAGCTAACATGTATGCAGACACACACTAGTGATTAAATCTGCATTTCAGCCCTCCAATTACTTCAGAGAAAGATCACTTGAGACAATTCAATTCAGGCTTCACAAAGAGGCTGTCTATAAATGAGGATTTAAGAACTAGAAAAGCTACTTATCACTTCCCTGGAGAGTGTCTGAACCTGAGAGTACTCGGTACAGAGTACTCCTTGCCACCAGAACAGAAATCAGTGGCAATCTTGGGACCTTCTTGGAAGGTTATCTTCATGTCCAGAAAAAGCAGGGAAGATGAAGTAAAGTTTTTCTTAGCAGGAAAGTCATGTTTATGAAAGTGGAAACTTCAAAATTATCAAATAACAAATACCCTTAAGCACTATATTATATTCTATATCCTTGCTGCCATATTGGCACTTCCCTTCCTGATGTCTCTAGGATACTGTGGGCATATACAGCATTAACCCTTGCAAACAGGACTCTCTTCTCTCCTGCCTGGTACATGTTTGCATGTACAACATCTTGCCTGCATCACACACAGAGCAAGAGTTGAAGAGACAATACAATTGTGTTCCACACTAGAAACTCAAGGGCCATCCAACATGAGTAAATACAGATGCTTTCAGCTCCCTCTGCTTATTCATATTTATTTTAACAGGTGATCAAATCACAGCACTTAGCAAGTTAAAATAATAAAACACAGTTAGCTCTTTGAAAAATAAATATGTGCCACTAAGAACAAAGAGTTTATGCTTCCCATCATTCCCCTCTCCTTTAAATCAAGACAAATTTGCCGTAAGGATGAAACATGACAGAGAAAGAGAAAAAGGCGAGGCAGAATTCACATCAACTCCTACAGCATTATGTAAAAAAAGAGGTTTTACTTTAATTCTTACCTCCTCTTTAGTCTCTTTAAACGAAGACTTTAAAGATCGGTTTCGGGAGTCCTGGGGCTTCGCTTCCTCCTGTTGCCCAAAAAGTTCCTCAATTGTCTTCGTATCAATTTGATACTGTGGTCTTGCAGCAATTGTCCAGATATTGTTTTTACCACGGACTTGTTCTTCAGGGATAGTTTTCCAGAAAAAGCTCCGCATTCGTTTTTTTTTGCCGTGGCCGTCGTGCCCATTTACCAGCTGTGGAGGCAGAGGTATGTTGGGGCCAGGCAGTGGAGGAGGGGGGGGTGGTGGGGGCGGCATTCCCGGGGGGAGCGGAGGGGCCGGGGGAGCCCCTGTGAGGGGACATGGCGTGGGGGGCGGCGATGCTGCAGGCTGAGAAAGTTGAGGCGCTGTCGTCGTATCCTCGCTCATCAATCCCGTCGCAACTGGAATAGCCCCATTTTCTTTATCATTGACCAAGGAGAGACAATTCATAACATGCATTTTACAGCCTCCCCAAAGGGGAGAGTGTTACTCCCTTGGATGGGTTTGAAACATTGAGCAGTCAGCGCGGCAGCCGCTGGGATCACGCCCTCTCAAACCCTATCTGCCAGCAGCGGCAGCACAAGAGGGGACTGTACCATCTCCGCAACCTGTGACAAAGGACAATAGGGACACTCAGATCACAGACACTGGACATTGTCCCTCGCACTGAAAAGACACCAAAACTAAGGTACAGCAGCTATCAAGTTTTCAATCCAGAAAGGGAATTTAGTGAATCAAAAGTCTTTCACGGGGCAATTGTTTAACATTTATCCACACCAAGATCTCAAACAGCTTCAGGTGCCTAGATTTCAAGACCATATGTAAACACAAGAATACCTCTAAATCACCCACAGTAGGTATCAAAACTACCTATTAATCTCCATTCAGTGCAATTTTGTAAAAGAATATATTTATCTCAAATTATTAAAACAAATATTATTCCACTGCTAATTTCAGGTATGCTTTTAAAGCTGGCTGCACACAGTACTAACTATGGCACTGGATTAACTGCATCAAACAGACCCTGTTTGAATGCTCTAAACCCATGGTTCAAATCCAAACTGCATTAAAATAGCTAAAATTTTCTGATGATTTAACAGTCTAGCCTGGTGTACTACTTTTTTTGCCCTTGTATTTTTCACACAAATGTCAAAAAGGGCAAAAATAGTGTACAGTCCCTAAAGTCTCCGTTCGCTGAGCATGAACTTAAAAGTATTACTGATCTGGCTGCACTACCTCCCAAAATACACTCAGAGAAGAAAGATCACAGTTTGATCAAGCTGTCCTTTATAATTTACTTCAACATCCAAATTAACAGTGCCAGTTCAGTATCAGAGAGAGAGAAAGGACAGAGGAGCTGGTAGGAGGAACAGGACCCTACACATCCTAAGCATTGCACATAGGCAAAGCTTTAAATACTTTGGGAAGTTTTAACCTATAGATTATCTCATAAAAAAACTTAACAGGAATCACAATGAGTTTTAGCACTTTTCTTATACGGTCACCTTCTAAATAAAACTGCTGTTATTAGCAGCATAACTTCAGGTAAGAGCATGATTACCACAAACCCCACACTTTTGATAAGGCGAATCTATTGAAACAGATTTAATTCATAAGTCTCAGAGAAAAATTGAAATGTTTCTAATACATACCAATGAGGAAATGATTTTATGGAAACTTGGAAGCTATCTCAAAAAAAAAGATTTGGAAATTTACAAGAAAAAAATTTTTAAATTCAAATTTGCCACACGATACAAACTTAGATAAGAGACAGACAGCCCCTGCACAGAACTCAGTCTCAGGAAAACTCACCAGAAAAAGCTCAAGGCACTGGCACAAGAACAACATCAAATCAGAAATTTGGCACTGAGTGGTATGCCTCCTCAGCAGGGTTCACACGGAGCTAACAGCAACCCAGATCAATTTGACATTGTATAATAGTGATGAAAAAACATCACTATTTTTGCCAGAGATCCATCACTAGACCGTACATGAACAAACAGACCCAAGTCACAGAAACAAGCCTTAGGGCAAATTCTCTCTTGGACTGCAAGGACTCAGCCACTCACAGCTTCACTGAAATCAATGGAAAACAACACAAAATCATCCACTGTACCTGTTCTTCTCAAAACCTTGCTCAGGTAGCAATGAACTCCTCTCTCCTGCTTCAGATTTTCCGATCTCATACCTTACGTTATCCAGGCATTTACAAGAATAGAACACATATATAAAAACCTGTATGAAGTTAAAATCACAGGCATGATGGAAAATATTTTAATGGCATGGTAAAAAGGAGAGAAGCTACAAAGAAAGTGGATCAGGATAGAGTGTTTCAAATTTAAGTCAGCATTAATACCAAGCTGCTATTACAGGGCTCTGTATGTTCACGCCTCTCCTCCCAAATTCATGATCATAGAAGCAGAGAGGCATAAAAAAGCAGGTGCAAGGTGGTGGAAAGAGATTAACCACTCAAAGCAATTAAGTGTTGCATTAATTTAAAGAAATACTCAACTAGGAAAAACACTTTTCCTCCCTACTACTTATTTAAAAATGAAAAATGCATTAGCTCGTTTTCCACCATCATACAAAGCAGTATTCAACATTATTATTTTCTAACTTGGTTGGGTTCCCACACATTCACCAAGAAAAAAAAAAAAAGAGACACAGACAGACTGACCGACCATACTCCAGGCAATATTCAAGAACCTCATTTTGAGACTTTCAATAAATCCATATGCTTTAGGAAAAACAGGATCAAATCCTAATGGAACAGAGTTATAGGAGATGAATCATCAGAGTCGCAGCACTAACACACAGGAGTGGAAAACGACTGATCTCAGACCTGAGCGCTTCTGCGCTAGACAAGGGACACTCCTAGTGAAAGGAGTGGAGAAGGCACGGGGAAGAAAACATCCCAACCTAGATGTAAAGATAGATAGAACAGGAAAAACTGTTTTGAATCCAAGGAGCCCCGTACTGCTTTAGATGAGGTAACAGCCAGAACCAGGAAAGGGGAGGAATCAGCATTTGGAAGGAAGGCATGAAAGAAAAGGCACAGCATAAAGGCTCGCATTCAGCTTTGTTTTCTGACAGATAAGCACGATCCAGGTGACGGAGGTCACCTGCTTGTAAGAGGATGGCAGTCTCGAGTTACCAGATACCAGGAGACTGGTCAAAATTCCCTTCTCATGCTGCCTCTCCGGAGGAGCGGCTCAAAGCTGTTCCCAGCGGAGGCTCCCACCACTACGGTGGGTGGGAGAGGAGAGAAGCTGGCAGCCAGGACAGGTTCTGGGCTGCTTGCTGGTATCAGCAGGTGCCTCTGAGCAGGAAGTACAGCAAGAGGAGGTGGGGAACAACGCAGCCGTTCCAACTGTGAGCTACAGACTACCAAGACACGCTGGGACTGGGATGTGTAATAGAAGCCAAGCAAAATTTTAACTCCTAAGGAGCCTCTCCACACTTTTCAAAGGATCAAAGGGAAAAAAAAAATAACCAAAGAACAAACGTTTAAGACATCACAATTATACCTCATTGTTGCACGTTTATTATCCAAAACAGCCAGAGAAGCACCAAAGCTCTAAAGTAACGTCTTTCCTGCACACTTTAATTGAGTCCATATTTGGCATAAAAGAAATATTTTATTTCTTTGTCTCATTCATTGTTTTAGCCAAGCTAATCTAACTTGGAAATGTAATTTAAAAGTTAGAGGGTGGGGACAACTTTCTCCCCAGGTAAGAGAAACACTCTAAAGTAATTTGTTTCTTGCAAAAAAGGCAGTTGCCACTGAGACGGACACAGATTGTGTTTGCATACACAAATTAACAGGTGAGGTGCACGATGCACTGAAGGGCATTTCATAATTCATACTGCAACACATGACTGATTCCCTTTAACTCACACCTTATGTTGTCCCTTGCCCACGTTTCTGTATCAGGCACCCTCCAAGTTCTCATGAGAACACCGAGCCCAACCACAGCATTTGGGTGTTTGTGTCTCAACAACAACCCTACAAAAGGCAAAGGGAGCAACTAGTTGCTGACTGCAGACAGAGAAGCTGCAAACGCCGATAACCATCCCCTGATCCTGCCAAAAGCTGCGGGTTACAAAGAACACGCAGCTCACGCTATTCAGCGACTTCGCACTTCCCCGCTCGATGCATCCCACAGAAGCGCTGTGCGGCACCGCGTCCCTGCCAGCGGCCCGGGCCAGCCAGGCACCTGACGGGGCTTGGCCGGGAGGCTCGACTCCGGCTACTTTTTATTCGGGTTCCCAGGTGCCGGCTCGCCCCGCCGCAGGGAAAGGGCTCCCACGGGAGGAGCCCTCAGCCCCACCGCCGTGTTCTCCCCCCGGACCAGGTGCCAGGCTGCTGTGCCCTGTGGGGGCCCTGCCGCCGGGACCACCCGAGGGGCCGCGACAGATCCTTGCTCCGTAATTCCCCTCCACCGACGCCGCAGGCCACGGGGCACCGCGGAGGGCGCTGGCGGCTCGGCTGCACCCGGGGTAACACCGCGCCCGCTGCCCCCGG
>WBNO01001838.1:0-29779 GCA_013400575.1 Peucedramus taeniatus | reverse complement strand
GGTGGCGGCGGCGGCCTCAGGAGCGGCCCGGCCGCGGGGCAGCGGGGCCTCGATGCCTCCTGCCCGGCGGTGCCACCGAAAAGCCCGTGCGGGAGGAGAGTGACCCACGACCCAGCGCCGGTGCCGCCGCCGCGGCGAGGGGAGATGCGCAGTGGCGCCTCCGGGGGCACTGGGTCTAAGCCAGCTCTGGCTGAGCTGCTCCATCGGCACATCCATCCATCATTGCCCGCACGCTGTCACCGCACTCACAGCAAGTATTTCTATAGGAACAGGACGGCGGTGCTACCGGCAGCGCGCTCGGCTGGAAGGAAAGGGCTCCTCTCCACGGCTGAAGCCTTTCGCCCTCTGCCCACGCTCCCGAGCAAGCGCATCCCTCGGTCCGTCCCGCATCCCTCACCCCGGCGCTCCCCGCCGGCTCAGCCCTGCAAGCGCGGGGGAAGCAGGCAAGACGGGCCCCTTGTGACTCCGAAGCGGACGGTGTGAGAGAAGTGCAGACGAATTTAATATGTGATCACAGCCCTGGGTTACAGCGCTCCAGGCAGCAGCGCATGTGAGTTGTGGATGCCCAAAAGCCAAAGTACCATCCACTGATAAGACAGCAAACAAACACAAATGGTTCTAAAATATTTTATCAAGAGATTGAATCCTATGTCTAAAATAAAAACATTTTCCCAGGAAGAGTAAAGGTGAAAAACTACACTCATATCCATTAATAGTCGGCCCACACAGCCCAACACTTTTTACAGAAGGCAAATTCCAAAGGTGTAAACAGAAACTCTTCCTTTCCTGAGAAAGGAGGGAGGGAGAAAGAATAAACCTCACTTCCAGTCCTGCTTAATAAGCCACCAGAGCTTCTGAGCTGAGCACACGAGAGAGAAAATAACACCTTAGCACAACCAGGGGTGGGAAGGCAGGAGCAGTAGGACAAAATCATGTCTTACCTGAGTGTGTAGTGCCTCACCTGTGCCATTTACTCTGCCCAGGCGTTGGGAGGCAGGAAACAGATCAAGAATGGGAGACCAGGTGGTCTCCTCTGGCCCCAGGCCTGGAGCCCAGGCCCATGGTTGCAGAGGTTACACCATTCCTGCTCACAGTTCTGCAGCCAGAGATCTGACCTACTGGTCTGGCAAGACAGCCTGCTTTAGTCACCTCAATTTAAAAAAGTAATATTAGAACAAAAGGAAAATTTAAGGAATGTAATGCCAGAACCCAGTCATTTAAGCTGAAAATTCACTTAATGAAAAGAATTCAACTGCAGTAAAAGGCAATTCCCATCACAGCACACATCTCTGCTTGGCAGGGTTAGCAGCAGCTGGAGAGGACACACTCAGCTTGGAGCCAGCGTGGACATTCCTCGAGAGTGTCAGGTCAGCCCTGAGGTCATCGGCGAGGAAGCGCTTTGCCGCTTGGACTGCAACAGCCTGTGCTGGAGCCAAAGGGACTTGTTTTCATTGCTGCCAGTCATGAGCACAAATGTTCTCTCGAAAAGACGGAAAGAGCAAGCCAAACAAGAGACTTGCATAATGGCATTGTATTTAAAAAGTCAGAACCCAAACAGGACAGCAGAGGACCTGGGAGCCAGTCCGGATGTGAAGTTAAACTCTTCACTTTTCCTCACCCTGTGGGTTTGTTCTCTCTGAACTTTTCCAAAACATGTTAGCACATTAAATTTTAAGCTGATTTTTTTCACCTAAACATGTAACACTCAACAGGCAAATATTTTGCCCACATGGCTAAAATTAATCTGAGTTATAAACAACAGAAAACTGGTCTTTACAGTAGGAAGTATTAGGCAACTTTAATAATAGGTAGATCAAGCAGCCCCACCTACAATAAACAACAAATGCACCTCCCTAGAATAGATAGCATTTAGATGAGTTGGTATACTACAAAACCAAATCATACTGTTAATTTAAAAAGATTTCTAATTAATTAAATGCTCAAGACAGTTTTCAGGATAACTACTTTTTTAAGGCAATTTTTTTCTTATGAGAAGTAAAAAAACACCTTGTCTTTTGTAAACTCTGCTTTTCTTGAGAGCACGGAGCTTCTAATTCTTTAGGCTGAACACAAATCTAATGACTGAACAGATCTAATGGAGATAAAGCAATTTATACCACCTGAAAAAAGGTGTCATATTCATTACAAGCCCTCAATTCTACAGAGTTTGGACAAAAGGAGGAGAAAAAGTTGTGACAATCCCGTCACATTAAAACCAAGTTATATTTGGGCTGAAAATTAAGCACTCTGTTACTTAACCTCTCAAAACAAAACCCTGCAATTAATTACCACCATCATATAAAACTAGAATGATGCACATGCATATGTAAGAAAGGCAAATCAAAACTGAACAGGCAACACTAGTTTTTAGCATTATTTATCTCTTAAGTGCTTGAATTTACAGCCCTCAGTATTCTTTAAAAGGCAGCAAGATGTATAATTATTTAATTAGCACAGTAAGACACACTATTCATTAAGTAATAGGAACACACTGCTGATAGCTGAACTGCTCCTGACTGAACCAATGGATTTATGCTGCCATAAACAGCAAGAACAGGGAAAACCTGAACTAAAAAGTTGTTTCAGGTTTATTCTGTTCTATATCTGATCTCTGCACTTAATTAAGAAATGTTATCAGACAGCCACACTGGGACCCATCTCAGTCCTACCAACCAGTGTTACACGGGAACTCCGCAAAGATTCTCCTGATCTCTCTTTCTGCTCCTCCTGGAATATCAAATACTCTCTTTCCTCCAGTAGCTATTCTCTTTAAAACAGATTCTCATTAACGGATGAGACTGAGTGTATTTGCTCAGAAAACAAAGTTCTGTTCACCTACAGCCATTATAAAAACTTGAATGCTCACTTTATGCTGGGAACAAGTACTTGACAGAAATACACCACCAAGAGCAGACAGCACAGAATTGTTGCTGCTCCTGCTCCCTTCTTACACTTTTTTTTTTTTTTAGAAAGGCAGCTCAAGTGGAAAAGGCAATGCTTCTGTGCCAGCACTCTCAGCCACAGGAAACAAAAGATTGGCAAACCACAGACTGAACCTTTCTGTCCAAGGCCACTGCAGTGCAAGGTTCATACACTGCTGCTCTGTGCCTCAGAGCAGGGACCCTGTTGAAAACAGCAACACATCCCTTTCCACTGCTTCCCCATCCATTTATGCCCTTCTTCTCCAAGGCAGGCACAAGCCATCCTACCTGCTACTCCTATACTACAGGGTAAGCCACTTCCTTCACTCCCTTCAAACTATTGCCATGATGACAAAAACATGTGAACACCCCCCACCTCCCTGGCCATTTGGTTTCCACACAAGACTCATGGAAATGAAGAGGAAGGATGTTGGTGAAAACAGGTGTAGAGAGGTGAACAAGAGCGCTGTCACAGACAGAGAACTCTGATTTCTGTGTATCCCCACCTTTAACACCAGAGCAATCAGAAAGAACACAGAGATGTCAAAGAGCAACAAATTGTAAGAAAGGAAAGAAACATAAACCAAGCAGCAAGTCAAATTCTCTAATAAAGATCTTCTAATAAAAAAACCCCTTTCAATTTGACCCAACTTAGCAATGAGTAGTTTGGTTAATTTTAGGGTGGGAACTACCACAAAATATGTTAAGATTCATGACTAATATAAAAATGTTTGTGACTAGTACAACCCTTACACCAAGCATGCAACATGGAAAAGATAACCAGACTAAAAAAAAACCCCAAACCTAAAGATAATTGCAGATGAGGAATGCTAAATAATTACAATACCTTTCACTTGTAACACCACAACAAGGAACAAGAGCAGATAAGCAAAGCATAAAAATTGAATATGCCCCCCATTCAGTTCAAAACAGAGTTGAGATGAACATTTAGCTTTCCTTTCACATTACTTTGATCATTTTTGAAAGGACAGACAGACTAGAGATAAGGTTTCTGGGAAAACCAGTTGACTGAAGATTGAAAAAAAAGCTGTTACTTTAATAATGTTGGCGTATTACTCTACTCTGCCTGTGTAGATCTCTTTCCAAATAAAAATACAGATATATGTTGTAACCAGAAATGTTCCCTGTAAGGGGCTTTTCAAAACGTGAAGTAGGCCAAAGAGCATTTTTAGAGCAAAAAAGGTGTTTGTAGAATTCAAATGAACAAAATAACAGGAGCAACAAGTTTCAAACAAGCCAGGAGTACAGATAATTTATACTATGGTCACTGAGAATCAAAACAGCTCCCCAAGTCTCTGGTACAGCAGCTACAACAGCAGATCTGAAAACGTTACTAATTGCTTTGAGTTCTTCATCCTAAGAAACCTCACACAACACTGTAAGCATTAATGTAACAATTTGTTAACAGAGATGAAATCTGTCACAGACAAGTCTCTACAAGGTGGGTATGGCCTCCTCTACAAACAACAAAAACACCCCATCCTGACAACTGTCCACCTAGATAAAGGACGCATTACAACCTTAAGATATTTATGCTTTTTTGTGAGAATCAGAAAACTTGACAACCATAATTAGTTCCCATTGGAAACACTTAAGTGTCTTTTCTCTTACAATCTCTTGATACAAGTTTCTAAATTTGGTTATATCTAAAAAGCTAATTTTAAATATATGAGCTTGAATGATTTCATAAGCACATATATTTGAGCAGTGACAAAGAAAGTTACAGTTTTACAGCAGGCTACTATCACTTTAATAACCTATTGATCAGTTGAACAGAGAACCCTCCTCACTGAGGCTACTCACTAGAACAATTACTTTTCTGGGCAAAATGTAAGTACTTCTTCCTTCCCCCTGGTATTAAACAATACACAGACAGGTTTTAGCAAGTAATCTCTTTGGTCCCACCTTTTCTTCCAGATGAAGAGACTCCAGCAGTTTTAAGCCATTGCAAAAGTTTGAGGGTTACACAATGCCACACTGGTCAGTCTTTCTTAAGACAGCTACGGATTCAAGTTCACTCTTACCATTTCTGAGAGATGAGATCCTTCTGAGCAGCAGTGATCCTAGGCAGGAGACACCTGAATCTGAGGGAGAAACCAAGAGCACGTGTTTCTTATGTACCCTTTTCCTACAGTGTTCTGAAAGCCCAATACTTCAGTTGTGGTCAATGGGTTTGCATTCTTCACCCCTGCAATAATGCATTTCCCAGCTCAACCCTACAGTCACTCAGATCGTTTTCCTTGCACTGTCATACCACACGTGTGCCAGGACTCAGTGAAAGTCAATGGCTTCATAAGAATTTTAAATAAAATTTCATTTCCTTTAAAAGTTCAAGTCAAAAACCACATATATTAAAATATTTATTTCACTGATTTACTTTCCAGTTGAACTTGCCCACTGTTAAAACAGCATCACTACCTAGCACTGCTTTATGAGATATTCTTGGGCAGGGGTGACAACTCATAAAAACAGGACTAAGCTTTCACTGCAGAAGCTCCCTTCTACTTTTAACCATCACACGTCAAGAAAGTTTGACTGCAAACATGTTTAATATGAATACAAAATTCACAGAGGATATACATTCTAGGGAACGTAATTGAGCTATTACAAGAGATTCTGACAGAACAAAAACGTAAAGAAGGCTCTGTCAGGTCAAGAATTTAATGAGGAATGATTAAAAAGTTTGATTTACAGTTACATTACAGTTGTGTTAAACACTGAAAACTTTAAGAATGTCAGCTGAAAGGCGTTTGAACGTACAGTACATAAATCATACAATTCACACCATTGTAAATAACATATTTGAAGTATTTCATTTTACTTAACATAACATAAAGCAACATAACATGTGCAAATGAGGACTCCAATATATTGAATTTAAAATGTCTATGATAAAATTGACATATAATTTTACATTTAAGGACTACAGAAATGATGAAGAAATTAAAAATGTGTCCTCCATTTTACTCCCATTACTGAAGTATGCTTTTCAATTAAACAGAAAAAACATACTGGCCCGATTTTCTCTCAAAATCATACCTGCCCATGAAGTTTAACTAAAGCTTTAACTTGCTCTAAGTGTGCAATGACACAGCATTTACACAGTCGTCTTCCCCTTGCTGGGAATTGACAAACTATTACATGAAAGGGTTCTTAGATTATGTACACTGGTGGAAAATATTATCTTATAAAAAGGCACATACCTGTGATTTAAGGCTAGTACGGTATTTGTTTCATAGAGAAAGAAACATTTTAAATGAAATTAGTACATTTAATGGTTGGCCTCATTCAGCAAACCACTTGGTGCAAAGCAAAAACGTGCTCAAAAGCCTCAGACTGACAGTGATTCTTGCTTTAGTGTTTTTTGTTTTTTTAACCCTTTGATGGAAAGGTACATTTTTAAAAAAGGCATTTGCTGCAATTTCACTTGTCAATGAGTCATCTGCTACTGTTGCCTTATATGTAGATATCCCATATAGGCCTTATAGTATTCATCTGCAAAATATTCTTTTAACTTTCTCCTTTTTTTACAAGTCATATGAAAATTACTAAAGATGTTTTCTATATTCATCTATAAAATACCAGATGTTGGTACAAATCATGTAAACCTTCATTTGCAAATATTTTGACTAGCCACCAAAATACCAGAAATCACAAGCATCATTTTTCAGTGCAAATCTATAATAGTTTTGTTTCCCCTCCCTCTTTCCCTCCCCTCTCCCAATTACAGAAATAACTGCCAACTTTTACATAAAAAAGGAGTGCTCTGTATTTGAAATTACAGAAGTTACGTTTGGTTACCATAAAGTCACCCACTTTCCTATCAAATTCAGTTTTAAGTATTATAAAAGGGGAAAAAAATTAAAGCTGTCCATTCAAGAATCACTACAACAGTCCTTCAACCCCAACCCTTAATTATTTTCAGATTTAAAGAATTTTAGGTTAACATTGGATCCTCTTCTATGATCTGATTACTGTTCTTCAAGCCAGGACGGGGCATCTGCTCCAGGAGTTTTCAATTTGATGTGGAACTGTTTAAGTGTCTGTTCAAGCTGCTTTTGATTGCCAGCAAAGTACGCCGCAATGGCATTGTGGAACAGAACAAGCTGATTGTGCAATACCTTCACCTGCAGGCAAGGAGAGAGACATTAAAAGGAGGCTGATGTTAACATCATCACAGGTCAGCTATAAAGAAATAGGTGTATTTGCAGTGCTCAGATTTCCTATAGATTTATTTAACAAAAGCTTAAAAATACAAATATGAAATGCAAATATGAATTTCTTTAACATTAAAGTGATTCAGAGTTTTCATAACGTGTGTTTAACAGCCAATACCAACTCAGCATGCACAGAGCAAACACCATTCACTAAATAGCATAATGTTATCAAATATCAAACACTTGATTACAAGTACTTGATGCCTTGAAATTAGATGCTAAACCTCTAAGATACGTGCCTGCTGGCCAAATGGACCTACCTCCCTGAAACAGTACATGGCAAGGGCATTATCTGAGTATACAGTTCATGCATTACCCCCCTTGCAGAGAGTTGCTGCTTTCCAGCTTATGGACACCTAAAACAAACTAAACTGATGTCCTTCTCCCAGCAATATTTTTTTCCCATCTCCTGTAACACAGGATTATTTACAGCACTTTGTCAATATCTTGACTCTAACATTTGTGAAAAGTAGTCATGAAATACACTTGTCACAGCAGCAACCAAAACCTGGGGAGAAGAGCACAAGGGCAGCTGGAGGGCACCACTGCTTTTCTCTATGATAACAAGCTACAGCCTCACTGATGAAGTCAAAGTTAAGCAAATGTTACATTTCCATCCTAGCACACCAGGAAACCTGAAGCTGTGAATGGAGAGCAGTATGCTGAAAGGCATCTGTCCAGTTTCTCTTGCAGCCAAATCTTCTCCTTTTTCTTCCTGAGTGTACTCTCAGCCCAGCACCACCTTACTCTTGTGTCAGACCCCAAATTCCCGTGGTGGTGGCCCTGTACCTGTTTCCAGCCTACAAGGTTGAGCCCAGCAGCAGGCAGCCAACATAGAAGGGAACAGAGAAATAAGGTGGCTGAATGAGCCCCAAAGGAAGATGTGGGAGGTAACAGATTAAATTTTCTCTACTCAAATTTTAGATCACTGTCTCATCTCTCAACACAATCCACAAAGGACAGTCTACTTCTGTCATGCTGGGAATCAAAACTGTCCTTGAGGCAGGTTTGGCCTATGCCTACTAGTGTGGCATGCCTATTTTAACAGGTTATTTGTTATTGGCTACTGGGCTTCTCTGAAATGCATGCAACTCAATACAGAAACAGCTTATTATCTTCATTTAATGAAAGATCTCTAATTAAACCCCTCACCATTATATTTGACATGCTATGACACCTGAAGAGTGCAACATTTCAAAAATGTAATAAATATATTTCAAAAATTCCTTGAGAATAAAGGGCTGAGCATGCATGTGTATATCCCTGCAAGAATATATAAAAATTCTGCACAAAGTTAGAATTTGATTGTATCACTTTTTTTTAAACTGAATAGCAGACTCAATTAAAAAATTAAGTGATAACCTCTTCTTTGCTGGCCCAAATTTTCATTTAAGCTGCTCTGACAATCTGAAAACTGGAATGCCTATGTTTTCTCTCTATGTTTCCCCTGGTAATTCAGGTTAATTTATGCAAATACAAGTCAAAGAATAGGCTTTTTGTCTCATTAACAGTGTAAAATGATACCTTATTTCACCAAAAGGCTCTCCAGTAAATACATGAGAAGTGTGAATGGTTAGAAAGGAATTGCCCCTCATACATTTAGACAACTTTTTTTTTCATTTACAAAAGAATTAACAGAATTTTTCACATACAGACATTTTAACATCTAGGAGACACAGGATTTAACTAACAACACTTGTTCAAACAGAGTTCAAACTATTTTTTGAGTCATAAAAGATGGCCTCTTCTTCAGTTTGCGTGGGCAGACAGGTATATAAACATATGGATTTTTCATCTATAAAAATGTTAATTACCAAAATATTACATTTTATAAGAGGAAAATGTCACAACAACATGAAGGGTTTGCTTTTAAAAGTTTAGATAGAAAGCACAGTGATTTTCTTGAGCAGATTCTTTCATCATTGACATGCAAGACTTCATGCAATTCCAGCCAGGAATTCTGCAGAGAAGTACACTCACTGTTATAGCATATTATTAAAATGCTACAAGAGTTTTACTCATACAGTTTATAGGAACTCAAATAAAACAGGGGTAATGAACCTCCATTCCCAGCCCAAGTTCATCAGTCCGAGACTATATTTGGTATTTTGTTAGGGTAGCTTTTAACATAAACCTTCTGTGAACTGCCCCAAAAATCTTCTGATAATTAAAAAACTTCAGTCAAGCCTAGGCTCAAGGATGTGCACACACACACACACACACACACACACACACACGCAGAGGCAGGAATTGACAGCATAGAGGCAGATAATTTTGACTGAAAAAACATGGTTTGTTTTGGCGGTATTTTTTGAACTACTAAAGCTACGTCATTGTATGAGGTTCTATCCCCTAGATGACTGTGGTATAAATTTTGTGATTGTTATCAAACTGGTTGCAGAAGTTCAAAGTGTTACAACTTGTACTCTCCTCCTCCAGAAGCTGATTGCTAAGTGAATCCCAAAAGTGATGGTGGGATCTTCATTTCCATAGCTTCATTCAAGTAACTCTAAAATAAAGTTTTTCTAGAAAAAGACCACTTTAACTGTCTGACACCGGACAAAGAAGCTCTACTAAGAAGCAGCAGCCAGCAAAGAGAAAAAAAGCTGTAACACCTCAAAACACCCGATGTCCACAGCAAACCACCTGCAACCACAGCTAAGGACTGGACCCCAACTATTAATTTAAAACCGAGTTCAAATTTACCCACTTTTCCCATGAAAGAATCTCACTCCATCTTGGGGAATGGGTAAGTACCTTACCCACTCCCATATCCAGTCACTGATTGCAACTTCCACACTGTACTTCACCTTAGCCCTCTGTTGGCAAAACATTCATGCAGATATGCAGTCAGCTGGATCAGAGAACAAATCTAGATTAAAATTAAGTAGACAACAATGTATCTGCTTTAACCTGCATCAGTTCCTCAATCTGATTCTCTACACAGCTGCAAAAACACTTTTACAAACGCTAGAGAGAAGGCAATGAGGGAAAAGGGGGGGAGATGAAGGGATCACATTTTTTTTTCATCAAAGCCTTGAAACAATTGTCAGATTACAGCAGTAAAGGCCAACTCTTGATCACCAAGCTGTAGCACCGATTCCAGGAAGGGAGTGTTTGAAGATTTGCCTCAATCAAAGAATGCTAATAGTATGCTGCTAAAATACAGCTAAAATACAGGTTCCAATGTATGACTAACAGAGCTGTCAAAAAGCCATCGTGCTTTACAGTTGAACAACTGTTAAAATCTTTGTTCCTTGTTAATTAACTACACATACCTATTTGTTCCTAATTGTAAGCAGAGTAAGCACTCTGTAATACAACTGGCAAACATATCTCAAAACAAAACTGAACTTTGTGGGTAAGCATAAAAACCTACATATAGACTCATCCTACACAGGAGACTTAAGTGTCATATACAGAAGATACTATAGGATGGATTTGATTTTTCATATGGATGCTCTTAACATTTCAGTTCTAAATATTGTCCTCTTTCCCCATCTCCCTTTGAACATCATATTTTCTGTGGCACCGTAAGTGCATATTTCCTTACACCCTCCTCATTCAGCCTGTTTCAGAAATCTCAACCACCAAAAAGACAACACCCCTTCGAGTCTATCTGTGAGTCTGTACTCAAAACCATCACAATCCTTTCTCCTAGCTATCTTAACTTGAAGATACTTAGTCTAAATACTTTCATCATCTAGGTCTCCACCGGACTACAGACTGCTTTCATTTGTAGAAGCAAGCATTTAAGAATCAAACTCCTGAAGTACAATTCTCAGAAGTGCAGTAATTTTCTTTCTCTACATAGAATGGTATTTGACATGAGAATTCTCAAGTGCATCCAAGAGTAACAGGTTTGTTTTTTTTTTTTCTCAAAAGGACAAAACCTTCTAAAACTGTTTTCAGAAATGACAGAAATCTTTGAGGTAAGAACAAGCCATCAGCCTTATTTAAAAAAAAAACAACAACTATTTGTAAGATGCAGATTTTGAATGCAACTATTCTTATAGTCATTAGCAAATGCTACAAACTTTTACAGAACTCTGCCAGCTGGGGATAACACCAATAAAACTTTGTACCAGCATTAAGAAAAATGAGTTCTAACTTCAAGATCAAATGCTGTAATAAAAGTCAACAGAGATTTCGTCTATCTTGGTTTCACAGACAGAAACTTACAATTCCAGCTTTACTGTAAAGGCAGCTGAGCCTTTGAGGGCTTTTAACTGAAATATTAGAATATGAACTGAGAACAGGCACAAAGAGATTGCAACCATGTGATGCCTTTTCCCCATATAGGGAAAACCTAGTTAGGGCCATCTAGATTATGGGTTCTTTGGTGACATTTGCAGCAACACAGACCAACTGGAGCCCACCAGCCAGTTAAACTGGCTTCAGAGGCTCTTTGCAGCACCATTTACTAGGAACACACTGCTGATAGCTGAACTGCTCCTGACTGAACCAATGGATTTATGCTGCCATAAACAGCAAGAACAGGGAAAACCTGAACTAAAAAGTTGTTTCAGGTTTATTCTGTTCTATATCTGATCTCTGCACTTAATTAAGAAATGTTATCAGACAGCCACACTGGGACCCATCTCAGTCCTACCAACCAGTGTTACACGGGAACTCCGCAAAGATTCTCCTGATCTCTCTTTCTGCTCCTCCTGGAATATCAAATACTCTCTTTCCTCCAGTAGCTATTCTCTTTAAAACAGATTCTCATTAACGGATGAGACTGAGTGTATTTGCTCAGAAAACAAAGTTCTGTTCACCTACAGCCACTATAAAAACTTGAATGCTCACTTTATGCTGGGAACAAGTACTTGACAGAAATACACCACCAAGAGCAGACAGCACAGAATTGTTACTGCTCCTGCTCCCTTCTTACACTTTTTTTTTTTTTTTTTAGAAAGGCAGCTCAAGTGGAAAAGGCAATGCTTCTGTGCCAGCACTCTCAGCCACAGGAAACAAAAGATTGGCAAACCACAGACTGAACCTTTATGTCCAAGGCCACTGCAGTGCAAGGTTCATACACTGCTGCTCTGTGCCTCAGAGCAGGGACCCTGCTGAAAACAGCAACACTTCACTTTCCCTTTCCACTGCTTCCCCATCCATTTATGCCCTTCTTCTCCAAGGCAGGCACAAGCCATCCTACCTGCTACTCCTATACTACAGGGTAAGCCACTTCCTTCACTCCCTTCAAACTACTGCCATGATGACAAAATGTCATCTTACACAATAAATAGAAAAAAAAATAAAGCTTTCCTCAGAAAAGCTCTCAGCAGGTAATTATATTTAAGCCAATATTTAAGTGTAAATGAAGTCCTTTCTATAGCTCATTTGGGAACAAAACTACACACACCCTTTAGTAAATATTTTTACATCTCTAGTGTCAAAACTGAGAAATGTCAGCCACTGATAAAAACGCTTAAGCATGTGTGATTCCCTACTGTATTAATCTAAAAGGCAGGAAGGAAGAAACAATCTCTTTCAGAAACAATTTGTAGGCTGTGACTGCTAACAGGATGCTTGATCTAATTCAAGACTGTCACTAGGAAGACAACTTCTTCAGTGTTTCCTAAACTATCTAATTTAGTTTTAAAAAATTATGGAAATGTGTTTTGTACAAGATGGAAATAAAATACTTTTGGCTCTGAAGCCTTTGTATGCACATAAACATAAATAGATTAGTGTGTTATATAGATAATGGAAACCATGAGGAACCAGGGTAAGTCCTATTTTAAACTAATGTGAACTTAAGCATCAGAATTCCTGTACAGATATGAGCTGGAAGGACTAAACCATTTTAGCAGAGGTACACTGTAGCGGTAGCAAGTAACTTATTAAAAGAAGAAAACAAAGGCTGGGAGAGTAGGAAGACACCTTCAGTATACCTGATTTCAACCTAGCATAGTTTTAAAACCCAGTTCTCAGGAGCATTTTCTAATTTAAGAATCTATATCGGCATTTAGATTAGACTTCAGCTTCTTCAAAAAACTAACTTCAATATGAATTTTTTCAATCCTTTTGTTTTCCAATTTTTTCAGCAAGAACCAGAAATAAAGTCAGGCCAATACCAGTTTAGTCACCTGATGATCTGGTCCATCACAAAGCCAACTTTTGATGACTATGTGACTCCAGACCAGAAAGTTCTAAGGCAGATGCCTGCATGAAGGAACAGTGCTCAGGAGCTATATTTTAAACCTATATTGTTTTGGAAACCAAAAAGTTTGCCTACATTCTTATCCTTTTTCTTATCATCTCCTGATGGTTCATGTTTCTTCCCTGAACCCTATCTTTATTCTAAGAAGCTGATGCAACTGCACATGTGATAAAATATTCAAGAATACAAAATAATAATCTATTTTAATTGGTTGAGATTGTCCCCATGATTTTTCCTTTAAAGTTTCATCCTTCCATGCAAGGAGCATGGTTCGCTGTTGTCATCTGGGGCCACTCATGTATTCTTTGACAGACTATTGTTACCTGTGTTTAAATTTTTAAAATACATTAATCAACACATACTGAAAATGTTAACCCACTGATAATGTTAACCCTGGATAAACTGACAACTATCTCCTATGTAAATTTTAATCACCTTTTCTTTCCTCTGAAGAAATGAGAAATATAGCCACATGATTATAACCATCTCATTTACCATGAGTATGAACAAAAATCAGATTTGAAAGACCATAATTTTTACATCTAATTAGAGACAATTTTAGAGGGCTTATTTATCAAAGAAAGGACAGTTTAAAAGTTTTGTATGCCAATTTTATCTTTGCCTGGTAGAATAAGAAGGGTAAGAATCCCATCATTAAGAGGGTATGGATGAAATAGTAGGGTTGAAATAAACACAAAAAAAAACCCCCAACCTTCAAACCAACAGTTCAAGAGTCCTGTTTTAAATTAAGAAACTATAAAGGCTATAATTATAGAAAGTAGTACTTCTCAGTTCAAATTCTTAAAGAAAGCTTAATTTTGAAGAAGCCTCTTCATGGTTCTGTCTCTTTCTTTGTGCATAACCTCCGTGACAATGTTGCCAAACATACATATTACTTTGAATATTAAATCAGTAATTATGTGACTCATTTAACCAATAAATGTGGTAAACTGGAAAAAGTAATGGTTTTGCAAACTTGAAACCTCCTGTATCAACAAGAAACTTACTGTCACAATGTCTGTCATCTGTAGCTGAAGCAGCTTGATTAGGGACTTCTAAAGCTGCTTGCTCTAAAAGTGTGTCCTCCAGTGATACAGCAAGAACTCAGAAAATTCAGCTTATTTTCCTTGCTAGCCCTACTTCTAAATGAATACATATTTCATGATGTAATAACTTAAAATATGTCTAGAAAGCAGTAACTTCTAGAACAAAACTCCTAACCATAACATGAGAAGTAGTAGCTTACCTTATTTTCTTCCAAAAATTTCAATTTGATAGATACGTCATTACGCATTTTGTCGTATTTCTCTTTATGCACTTGAAACAGTTGCTGTGATTGTTCAATCTTTGGCAGAGTGTTTGCATCACGAGGGCCAAGATTCAGCTCTTCCAGGTCTGTTCGATAAGCATCGTACTCAATCCTGAGAAAAAAGAGGGGAAGGGAAAAAAGAACCATCTAAGGGCAGTGCCTCAAAACTGACCTCACATACAAGTCCAAGTCCAACAGAAGATGAACAAAACAGTTAAGTACAGAAAAAAAAACCAAACCAAACCAAACAAACAAAAAAACCCAACAAACAAACAAAAAAACCTGGGCAAGTTTTTTTCTCCCTCCTTCTATTTATCAAACACATTGTATAAAACTGCCTCAACAAGCACCCTCCCTTTTCTGTTCCTATCTCAGCCACATGCTCTCAACCCCTCTGTTTTATACAGGCTACAGTAGTCAGAGCTTCTTCTGAGACATCTCAACCTACTAACCTAGAAAAAGCTAGCAAATATTTTTCTTCTGCTGTTCAATCAGTTCACTGGAGAGTTTGTGTTGAGAGTAGGAGGCACAACAAGAGCATGACATCCTCTTTAAGCAGATGTTTGAGGAACAGGTCACTTACACCAAACTCTGACCTAAAGCATTCTCAGCATGCTCCAAGCTGCTCCATATGCATTAATTGGATAGTTTTATGGCTCTTCCACAAATACTTTTTTGAGAACTTGTCTGTCCTATGGAAAAACAGACTGCAAAAAGATGGTGCAGCCCAGCCCAAAGCATCAGTCTTCCTCCCATACTTATTTGTAGCTGTCAAAGAATGGAACCTAGCATATCCACCAATTTTAATGGCACAAACCACACTATTTCTGACCTTTTAAACATGCTTTCTTACAAACATTTCTTAAACTAGAAACAAATCAGAATTAAAAAATGGTTATAAAACACGATTTTCAGTTGATGTTCAATTTTCAGCTCAAAAGAAAAATACAATCTTTTCAGAAGAAAAAGGAGTAATAGTCACAGGGCTCTTTCTGATTCTCACTGCCACTATGATTGAGGATTTATGTGTAATTTATGGCTTAATTCCAAAAAGGAAACCATTAAACTAATAGAAAGCTAAGAGAAGAGGGGAACAGATGAATGCTATAGAGCAACTGGGGACAGGAAAGAAGAGGCACAGAAATAAATGCGACCTATTTTCACAGTGCAAAATGATTAACTGGCCATGTCAGTGAAGAACCTTTATAATTTATTTGCCTTATTAAAATGGCAAAATATTTGATTTCTATAGTGAACAAGGGAAAGCAATGAAGGTATTTCAGGAGGGAAGAACCATATATTGAAAATGACTGACAAGAACAACTGCAGCAGATGAATTCTGTGTAAATTTTCAAGGGAATATCTGGAAAATATATGAACCAATTCTATTTTTTTAAAACACATGTCAAAAATAAAGCAATATCTTATCTACACATTAATTCTGCCTTTCATTCCTCTGGAAGTTTACCTAAATATCAAACAATAACTTACTATTTTGTTCAAAAATAAGCATTAGAACAGAACAATTAAAAAAGAGGAGGAAAGATATTCAAAACTCAAGCAGTTTGCGATTTTGGACCTAAAAAGAACCAAATATCACAAAAAATTATATGTATAAACTACATCTTTTGTCAAATTAAAAGAGATGCACTTTATTCTGGTAAGTGAAAGAAACTCAGAATGGAACCACTCACCAGAAAGAGCTACAAGTCCCTGACAGGAGAAAGGAACCCAGCTTTAGAATACTAGGCCACATCTAAAAGTAACCTTCTCCAGGATAAGAAAGCCATTATTTACGCACTGAAAAATTTATGGTTTATCTTCCCCTTTCTGACCAAGCCTGAAACTTCTGTATAAAAACTGAAGTGTGAATTGCAGGCATTGTTCATCAACAGAGGCAGAAGACTAAATGTCTTTCAGTCAAAGAGATTATTTTACCTATGGCAATGCAGCTGGATGAAAGTGCTAATCTTCCACTGTCACGCTACTTAGAAAGCCACCTTAATCTAGCACGTGGGAAAAAACAGCTATAATTACTCCTACAGCTAACAAGTAAAATTCAGTCTACAAGAAAACATGTACAAAACATTTGAAGATCTGTGCAATCATCTACAGTTAAACAGAAACCCTCATTAGATGAGAGCTGTGTTAATAAGGTTTTTATCTGACGGGTTAGTCACTCAAATACAAGGCCTAAGCTGATACAGAGTCTGCTTCCTGAGGATTAATTCGTAAGAAGAAGAGCTAGACACAGTATAACTACCTGGCACTTTCGTACTGTTTCACAGTCAACAACGTATCCTCAATAGTTTTATTCACCAATGTATTCACACTGGCAATAAAAAAGTTAATAGCCCCAAGAAGTGTTTCTCCATTTTTAGCTAGAAGTTTCTGCGTATCTGCATTGTAGCCAAACTCCTCCTATAAACAAAGAACAGAGAAGACAAAGCTGTAGATCAATTGAAATCATAGCATTCATCAGCAACTATATAAAAAAATGCAAACACAGATGTGGCAGGTCTTTCACTTCTGTTTGGGTATGATTATGATTAAACCAGTATGATTTCAATACAATATTTAGTTCACAGTTCTTATGAAATCTCTCCAACATCAGTAAAACACAGTTTACAATTTGGTTGCCACACATGATGTTAAATCCTATTTTATAATGTGATTTTTCTGTGCTCTAATATCTTGAATGTTACTTAAAAGTAAGTGCTAATGAATCTTCACATTGTCATTCAGCAGGGTTTTAATCCAGCATCTCTCATGGTTGTCTCGGTAATACTTTAATATGAACAGAGACACTGCTACATTAAATACAGTAATGTAACTAAATTCACAAGGGCACACAGCATTAATTAGCTATTAAGTTTTATTCTTACATTCTGGAAAGGAGCACTGCAAAAAATCCCAACATCTATCATGGTTTAACAGGCTGTAAATAATTGAAGAGCAGAGCATTATAATGAATAGCAAATAAAATTTTTAATGTAGCTCATCCATAAATATCAAAGGG
Organism: Peucedramus taeniatus; assembly: GCA_013400575.1. Taxonomy (NCBI): domain Eukaryota; kingdom Metazoa; phylum Chordata; class Aves; order Passeriformes; family Fringillidae; genus Peucedramus; species Peucedramus taeniatus. The sequence continues at coordinate 12,123 of WBNO01001838.1, read as the reverse complement.
ACGAGGGAAAAATTATTTCCAAAGCATTTTAGTCACATTTAGACATATGTTTGTCCCTGTCTCTTTGTTAACAGCAGAGTAAGCTGACCAAGGCTGCAAAGATTTCCCTAATGCAGGGATGCCAAATGAATCCTATTACTATATCTATGTCATCCATATAGCATCTCTGTATTCTACAGATGGGAGTTCTCAGAAAAGAGTACAATCCCTGGTTGTAATAACTATAAAACACACTGGGTTCATATTTGGAACTTCAGTCTTTTAGGCTTGCACACTGCCAACAACTGACTCAGAAGTGCTCTATTCTCCCAGTTTCCTTTCATCTGTCTAGAAAATGAACACCAGAGTCAAATGATATTTCATGTTAACAAGTTCATGACAGTAAGGTAATAGGTAATGGGCAATTGTAAGGCAAGAATCCTCTAGAAAAGAAGGTGCAGTAGAAGCAAGCAATTGAAGGAGAACAAAAAAGGAAAATAAATTAGGGCAAGTTTTTATGAGCTAAGCCCTGTAAACACTGCTAAAGATCTGTCATCTTTGCTTTGTACAGCTGCTTGGGCAGCAAAAGCAGTTAGCTAAATTGCTACAAATTTTGCTGGAAAAAAACCCAAAATAAGTATTTTCCAGCTGGCTTTGCTCTAACATTGCCAGCTACACAGCTAACATGAGTGCTAGCACAGAGAAGAAATAGCAGCATGCTGACAGAGACAACAGCAGTAGAACTGCCCCTTGCAGCAGCTTAGTCCCATCTATTCTTCCTCCTGCAGGCAAGGCTGCAATTAGTTTTCCAGCTGGTCCTCTCACTCAGATCATCCCAGACCCAAATGAACAACACTATCAGTTCAAAGGGGGAGGTAAGAAGGATGGGTCTGCAGTGGCCTGCAGTACTAAGGAATATGCAAACCAACAATCGTGTCCTTCCAATGGCTCATGGTTTCATACAAACTTTTCAGTTTTGTCCATGACCCCTGCAGATACCTCTTACGAAACACACAGGAAATCCTTCCTACACCCAGGGTTTACACTCAAGTTTATACTCTATGCTTAGGTCAATTAAAATTGGGATTCATTTGCCTATATAATTAGAGGCACATGAGCCTGGAACCAGCAGTTATCTTTGCATCCAAAAGAGAAACAGCAACCCATTCACATGAAGTAATACCTCACCAGATACCACATTAAAAATCTGTTTTGTTATCATGTATAAAAGAAAAAGTATTACCTTGAGACTTGGGAGGCTTTTAAATTTTATTTAAGCTTATATACTGTTATCACATTAAACATTAAAGACTAACTGTCCAGAAATTTTACTTTTAGTCCTGCACAAGTTTTAGAGGTAAAAATCCAAATATCCAAAAGTAGGCCTGGCTACAGATGGTAATACATTACAGATTAAACAGAGGGAAAACACAAAGAGGAAAGAGACAAACACCAGGCAAATCTCCAAGAAGCAAAGCTTAGATAACTCTTACAGCAGCAGAAACCTTTATTTGATTTTCATCAACAACCCCATTCAAGAATCTACACAAGAGATGAAGGACAGAAACAAAGTCCAAGACCAATACAAGATGCTGAAAGAACCTGGAAGATCAGTATTCCCATTAGAAGTTACAAGCTAATCATGGGAAAAACCCCAAGATTCATTAAATGAGCATGATGCCAGATTCCATCCAAGTTTTGGAAGAAACATCCAGTTTCAGCACATACTTCATTAACAATCACTAAGATCTGCCACAAACCACATGCCCATATTTGTGTCAAGAATAAACTGATTATTAAAAGCTTCTTTCAGCAGATAATTTAATTTCTTAGCTGCTAGAAATGCTCTACATTCACGGATTTTCATCTGTCAGACTAATATTAAAAATTCCTCCACATTAGTGTAGGAGTTCCACATTTTTTCAGCTAGCTATCACTTAAGGTTCCTCTCTGCAAACATGAACTCCACCTACTCCCTTAAAACTCAATGGGAAAAGACAATTCTGAAAAGACAGATGTTTTTAAAAGCACAAAGATAATTTGAGCTGTTTCAGCAGCTATGTTTCAGGGAATTATTAAACCATTTAATATTGGTTTTCCAAAGGATCAAATTGTTTTAACTTTGCAAATGCAGAACAAGCAATGCAGAAGCAAGCCAGCTACTATACTCTGTAAGCAACACACACTTGTCTCTCTTTATAGCAAACAGCTTTACTACTGGCAAAACAAAGTGCCAGTGTTACATAAACTTCTAAACCATGGAATCACAACAACCCAGATATCTCAAGATTGCCTCTCTTGCTCAGCATCTCCAGACAACATAAGAATACAGATTAGTCTTACTAGTAGGAAAATTCTGATTTAAAAAGGACTTAGAGATCAAATCTCAATGCTCAAATGTGCTACAGAAAAATGATTTACTCACATTCTATGTGCACAAGTGAAGTAATGTGACCTAATCTACTTATTCCCAGGCACATTCCCCAAAGACATCTTGTAATTGAAATGACGTAACACTCTGGAACACTTTGATGACATTTCATTAGGTGCAAAATTATTACTAAAATGCACCTTCTCTACAAAGCAAAATTGTCAGTTCCTGAGTTCAATCATCAACTAGAGGCTAACATTTAAGAAACAATAAAGAACTACAATAATTTCAATAATTTCCTACAGTTTTAAGTGAATCACAGAAGCTTTCAACACAAAGAGCATGTAATATATTGTTAACTACCATGTTTATAAAAGTAGCTGCTAACTAGCAGATACCCCGCACGAGTCAATTAGGCTTATCTTCAACTCTGCCACTGTATTTTTTTAACACTATGAAAGTCTTACATGAAGTTCCAATGATTTCAAACTCAGGTCAGCAAATGCATCTCCAAGTTGCCTTTGGGTATGTACCATCTGGAAGAGCTGCGTGGACAGTGTCTGTGCCAATCTCAAGATATTTTCATATTTTTTTTTGTTGTCTCTCAATATATCTATCTGAGCTTCTAGTTCCAGGTCAACTGTTCTTGAGCCACGACCCAGTTTTTCAGAGATGATCTGACGTGTACACTGCAGAAAAAAAATTAAATTATAAAGATTCAAGTATATTCAAGACAACACAGCATACACCCATTTTCAGCTTCAAGGGACATATAATTACACACAATTCTTTCACAACCACCCCTCCCAATATAAGTTTGCACAACAAACTGAAAAAACAACACAGTCTTTAGAAGTTTATCAGGACTCAGCAAGAACAACTGGACAAGTCTCAACTCCTACTAAGATGAATATTCAACTTAGCAAATCAAGAGCATAACTAATTGTTTCTCAAGTAAAAGAACACTTATCTTTTTATAGGTTTGGTGAATCTCATTAAGTTAAAAGAAGCATTTTAGCCCATTGCATTTAAGTCAGTTAATAGGAGCATTACTATTCTGCATAAAAACGTCTAGTTAATGATCTTTTGGGCTTCGTCTACCAATTCTCCAATCAGAACATCCATGCTAAATTTTCCAAAAATGTTAATTTTGAGGGTTTTTTTAGGGGGCAAGTAAGACGGCGATTTTTTTCAGCATGTTTTTTTAAAGCTGATTAGGAAACTGGGAACTCCTACTGAGAAATACACAAAAGTATTAAAATGCACTTATTATTTACACATTTATAAAATGGAGCTGATTTACTCAGAAAGACTATTTCTTTTCTGTCATAAGTCAAATTCATAGTAGGCTTGCAGTTCATTAACACACTGAGCAGGAAATGTGCTCTTACATGGCTGTAGACACTCTCACCCAGCCTGTGGCTGGGACAGAGCAGGCTGCTACCACATTCCACTGATCTGTTACACCTTCTCTGCCAGAGATTCGAGCCCAGCTTGGCAGTGAGCCTCCCAAGATGCACACTGGGGTTTCCCTTGACTGAGACACAGGAGAAGCCATTTGCAAAGCAGATGTGTAGCAAAGCTATACAGTTTCTCTATGGAAAGCAGAATTATTTGCTGCTCTAGTAAGTTACTTAATCTGTGGTCCCAAGGTGTGAACGGATAACCAACTTAGACATATGAAAAATTACTGCTAGAAACAAAATGTACAAGGAAATTAAATTAGCAGTCAAGGCCAGAACTACTCTCAAAGGATTTTAAAATAGCAGCTTTGTGCTTAGGTAATTTTTTTTGGTGAAATAATGCCCAAAATTATCTTGTAACATACTCCCCAAATATACTACAGCACTAGATTTCCCAGGGTTTCCAAATTCAAGGACTTTAGTTTAATTCCATCTTCACTTGTGTCCAAAGGAAATGCATATTCAACCTGCTAGAACTTCCAAGTCCTTTCTTAATGTAATAGAGGAACACAGGAGAGACTCAAGAATGATCAAGGAGATCAAGTTGGTCATGACCCATCAGGTTTAGGTCAGAAGACAGACTATTTGGGAGATTCAAGTAATTCACAAGAAAAAGCACAGCTAATCAAGGTGACGTTTGTCTGACAGGCATCAGAAATTTGGGAGAGCATAACAAATCATAACAGAGAATACAATTTTACTACCAAAGACTCCAAGAGAAATTGCAAAACACAGCTTAGCTCTGAGTATGCTCAGAGCATAAATAAGCCTCTCATTAGAAACTATGGAAGTGATGGTCAAATTTTGGCTGTTTCCTAAAAGAGCTGATGCACACACACACAAACCCCCATGGAAATGCAAGAGAAAAATCGGAATCATGGAAAGCAACATTTTTGAAAGGAAGGAAAAATTACAAATGAAGAAATTATTTTCAGCCAAGGGATATTTGCTTCATAAGTCGCAGCAAAATACCTAAAAAAGCCCAGCAGTGAGAAGTGAGGAAAAACCAGTAATTGGAAAGACATTGCATCTTTTGTTAACTCAGATGTAGCAAAAGATAAAGGAAATGCCCCAGTCTATTTTGATTTATTCCAGTTCTAAGTGGACTAGTACAAGCACACAAGTTGCTCTATATTCTCACTAGCGAAGAAAATTCCAGGCATTAATTCCATTGTGCTTTGTTCTAAGAGTATCTATAAAGGGAACTGTCATAGAAAAGACCATGCAACTCAAAAAGAAGTCATCCAATGCAAAGCTTAAGGAAAACAACTCAGAGAAAAAAAAGGTTACCAAAACACATTTAAGAGAAATATATTTTAACCTGTATATGCCAAAGATGAACAGACATAGAACAAAGATGTCCTATTAGTAGCCCAGTGTTAGAAAGGTTTGTAAAACAGGTTTGCCTTTTTTTCTCCCTCAAAGTTTAAGAAGTTGTATGAAAAACAAAAATACAAGCTTGTTAGAATTGCTGAAAGTCAAGAAGAGTCTTGACTTTCTTGGGCCTAAGTGTTTTTGCTAGACTGAAAACCTCTTTCTCATCCAAAGGGGAAGGCATGGGCAGAAGAAAGAACAGAAAAAGATCTTGTCACTAGACTATGGAGAGAAGGGCAATTTCTCTTCACACTAACTCATGATTACTAGGGAACATTCAACTGGAGAATATGAAGGGCAATGGTAATTGCAAAGGCATTTACAGATGGGAATGACTTCTGAACATACCCAATAATTTAGATTTCTCAACCCCTGATACAAACACCATGGTATAGGAACTACTCGTCAGATTCCTAAAAAACTTACTAACAGCAAATTTCACCACTAACTCCCCTTATAGATTAATGCCTGGTACATTGATACCAGGGATTTTAAACTCAGAGGGATTCAAGTGCTGACATTTACTCCTGTCCTTTATTTCTGCATCTTCAAACCTATGAACAGTTAGCTATTATGAGATAACAAGGACACTTCTTCCCATGATCTTCCTGATGGGAACCAAAGCAAGCCAATATGTCCACAAATTTAAATACTGTCCTTAACCATATTAAATATGCTTTTTGTATGAAGCCTATGACACAAATGTACGGCATCTCCAAGTACAGTTGCAAAATACTCTATCAACTCAAAATGAATTTGTAAGTTCTCTGAATGATCTTATATCTCAAAAAAAGAGTGAACAGCAAGTCAACATGGAACTCTAGAAAGATCATAACTGACACATCTCCTTAGGCATGTTTGGGACTAGATAAAAGTAAACATGTTGTTTTCTGAATGCTAGTCTTTGTTTGCTATGTCATTACTGGTGTGATTCTGGATTTCAGCAAGGGGGAGGCTTAAGCCATAAAAGAAAACTAAAAATCTGAACTTTGGAGACACTATAGCCAAAGAAATAGTGTTCTAAACAAAGATCCAAGACCCTTTTTCTCAATATTTTTCACTAGCCCTTTGGCTGTTGGTTCATGTCAGCGAATTTGAGACATTGTGAGTTTTTGTGGGTTTGTTTTCTAAATCAGGGTACCAAAAATGCAGAATAAGGTCCTGTCCTATTTAGTTGTGGTATAGGAGATTTAATCCCAAGAGTCAAAGAGACAAGAGAATTTTAAAGAACAGCTTCAGCTGAATAGCATGTATTTTGACTGTACCACAGCACACTCCAACGTAGCTGACAGACAAAATCACACAATGGGTCAGGTTGGAAAGGACCACAGCGAGTCCTCTGGTTCAACATCTCTGCTCAAGCAAGTCCATCCCAGAGGACATTGCACAGGATTGTATCCAGAGGGTTCCTGAGTATCTCCAGTGGGGGAGACTCCACAACCTCTCTGGGCAACCTATTACAGTGCTTGGTCACCTGCACAGTAAAGAAGTTCTTCTTCATGTTAAGGTGGAACTTCCTGTGCATCAGGCTCTGCCCACTGCCTCTTGTCCTGTTGCTTGGCGCCACTGGGAAGAACTTGGATCCATCCTCTTGACATGCCCCCCTCAGATACTTTATAGGCATTCATGAGGTCCCCTCTCAGTCATCTCTTCTCCAGGCTGAACAGAGCCAGCTCCCTAAATCTCTCCTCATACAGAAGCTGCTCCAGTCCCTTCACCATCTTTGCTGCTCTCCACTGGACCAGCTCCAGAAGCCCCATGTCTCTTGTCCTGAGGAGCCCAGGACTGGACACAGCACTCCAGATGTGCCTCACCAGGGCTGAATAGCGGGCCTGGATCATCTCCCCTCAACCTGTTGGCAATGTTCTTCCTAAGGCACCCCAGGATACCACTGGACTGCAACTTCTGCAGTTGCTACAATATTTAGATGACAAGAAAAGTAGCAAATCTAAAAGCCATTTGATTAGACATATATTAAAAAAAAAAATTCAGGTTCTAACAGAAAGACAGCACAAGCATCTACAAGGGATAGAATGTCTCCATCCCTGCTTCTCATCCACCCTGAGGAGGATGTTCTTATCTGGACTTGAAGAACACTGAAGGGATTCAGACTCTCCTTTCCACAGATTGTTAATTTCTTCATAGTTTGATGTAGACCTCACTGATGCACCTGTCCACAACTCTATTACTTAAGCTGTAGGCATAACAAGAAGCTATTTTTCAAAACTGGTCTTTCTTTAAAACTTTTGACAGGAATGCATTCCCTGAAAATTGTTCCTTACCTTATAGTTCTTTAATTAGAGTCACTTCTAGCAAACTGATATGCTTTAAGCACCTTTTCATTATTCTTATGTTACTCTTTTAATTTAATAAAATCTCAACTGATCATGAAGTAGAAGCATATAAAACACACACAAATTGAAGCAACTATTACAACACTAAAAAAAACCCTCAGCCAAGATGAAACAAAACCATCAGAATAGCAATTAAGAAGTTTTGAACTTCTAGATATCCCTAATCTTTTCACATCAACTAAAATCTTATTGTATCAGCAGTTAACTCAAAAAGAGCAAAAAATATTTCATTCCAAGCTTTAGTGTTGATATCTCTACATTCAGAATGACGAAGGGAACATTAGAAATGGAACATTCTTTACCTTGCTAAATCAGTAATACCTATTAAAGATTTTCCACATTACATCAGGGATTTAACAAAGAATGTTACACTTGGAAGAAAACTAAGCCTTTTCTATACATTCTTGCTTATGCTAACTGCAACAACAGCTTACAACAGCTTACTTTCATACAGCTCCATTCCTATCTAGTAGCAAACTCACTTATAGAACACACACACACACATACACGTATGCCTGCATACCTTGTAAGTGTTTAGGCTCCACTTTCTCACCAATTCCAGTTTCTCCATCGCTGGATTCTTTACTTCATCTGCTAACACAACCGGTCCACTCTTCTGCTGAGCTCTGCCCCCTGTGTCAGACACAAAGCACATCTTCAAGGCCTTGGATCTGGGCTTTTTGTTTGTTAGCTTGTTTTAAGGGATTAGTAGCAGGTATGGAAGATTTGTGCAACTGCACATCCAAAAGCAGAGCAAGGTGACAGATGAACTTAAGATGAATAAGCAGATTTTTTAAATCAGCTCCAGAAAGAAAGACTTACTTTAAAACTAATATAAAATGTGATATATATATGTATATATATATATATATCACTATTTCATTAAGTAATAGGCTGAATTAAGCATACTGAAAGCTTAAAACAGCTTTTGAGACATCCTTATTCTTATTATTTTTGAGACATTTATATCTATGTTTAAAAACTCGAACAGTTGAACACTCTTTTGCATTTAGTCAAACTAAAAGTCTGTTTACAACCTGAAGACCATTACAACAATTATGGCATACTGTTGTCATGAAGTACAGAGTTTTCTAATCTATTCCAATGAAAGTCATTCTTTCCAGAAGATGTATTCAGCCAATATTTAATTTATTTCAGTTTTATTAGCTCATTGTATTAGGAACAATTAATTTTACAAATCATGAGTACAAAACCAGCAAAGAAGAGCTTTAAAGCAACTAATTAAAATACCTAGGGCCAGTCACCACACACAAACTGCCATTACTCAGCATTTTCAAGCTAGTATGGGATATTATATGGATTCTATGTTTCAATTTTGCAAAATTCCTAGTGTTCTAAAGATTAAAAACTGCTGAGTATCGTCACTTTTTAAGCAACATTTTTATTTATTCATGTCCATATTCATTTTAACTACTCCTGACTCTGATCCCTGCTGCTACTTACGGTCACCTTAGTCTTGCCAAATTATTTATGCAAGTAAGAGTTTGGAAAAAAGTCTATATAGATGCCTCAAGATACTCCTTTAGCATCAAGTTCTACTGTGTTCTTTACATCTTCAACATGCTGTGCAAACATTAAGTAATTAACCCTCTCAACACCCTTATGAGGTAACTGAGTTAAGTTTTCTCCTTTTATGCAGAAGGAAGCAGACTAAGATGTTAAGTAATTTGCCCATAGGCACAAAATGAGTCAAGTGGCAAAGCTGAGTTCAGGTGTTGTGAATTCCTAATGGCTGTCCCCATAGTCTACTGGAATATGTGATCATTTGAGCAAAAAATGCTAAAAGTTTCAGCTTTAACCTAAATAAAATATTTTGGTCACTCCTATTTTACCTACTGCTAGTTATTATCAATATTAGTAATAATTTTAATTTTACGGAGTAAAAGCAGCTCAGAGAGAGAAAAGCAGAGGTTAATTTGTAAACTGCTGAAGTCAGAAGTAAGAGCCACCAAAATCCCGCAGAAATTTTATTTCCAACTAATAGTACATCAAATAATTAGAAACATGGAAGGGTTAGTACAGTGTCAGCAGAGACAAGGGCGTTATCCATTCAGTGCTTTAATACCTGTGGGAATAATTAAATCACAACCTTGTCCAGCCAGTCTGCTAGCTGCTGCACTGCTAGGAGATATAACAGATGATTTGGGTGATGCTGAGGAACCTGAAAAGGGGACATTTAGTCATGAAAATCCATCATCTTCCCTTAGAAGTGAATGTGCACTCTTACAGAGAGTGTTTTCAAAACAAAGAAACATTTGCTTCAGCAACTATAGAAGTATTCACAAAAAAGTTATTGGAATTTCTGTTGGAAATGCATTTTAAGAGGTGCATCTCTCCATGTGAACTACTCCAAGTTTTCTTCATTTAATCTTTTTCTCTAGGTCATGATGACAATTTTTTTTTCTGTAAGAACAATCAAAATGCAACTGAAGGACTCATCAGTGAAGTACAGACCATAAACATAAAATTCCATGGAAGATTGTTATGTAACATTCCACAGCTGAAACACTCTTTTTCAAGTCTGGGTAGAATTCACTCTGCACAGTCACTGAATGGTACTTAAAGCACTAAGGGATGAAGTAAGCCCTGAAATCTCTGCTAATTTCTGATACGCTTTATTGGCATTGGCTTTTAAGTCTGTGTAAACATGCAGCAATAAGTTATCATGAAGATCATACAAGTTATTAGTTGTGAAAGTGTGTAAACTCATTCCCAAATGAAAGATTTTACAGCTCTTGCTTCTCCTCTTAAAACAAACAAACAAACAAACAAAAACAAAAAAAAAAAACCCAAAGCAAAACAAAAAGCAACCAACTTTAAATGACCTGCACTGTGTGTGTTCTCTAAGCTGTTTTAGGATTATGCTCATTATGCTTTTCAGAGCTTTGCCACTCTTTCGTAACAGATTAATCTGAAGCAGCATCCTTACAGAATTTTCAGGATTTAAAAAAGAAGTAAGTAAGCTTTTCCTCTGTAATGATGAATGATCACCATACTGGGGAGGAACTTTAATTGCCTTTGCTGAGAAATTCCAATATACTTCAGGGCTAACAGTGTGCTGAGGGAAAAGAAAATTAAACCTAAACTTTGCAGTTTCAACAAAATTTAGTTATCAGTAACACCAAAAACATCACTCAAAGTAATTGGATCAACAATCAGCTTTAAAACATTCCACAGAGCACTGCTAACATGGGGTAAATAAATCCAGTGATTTGGATCCAGCTGCAGAGCAAAGATGAGACAAAGACAGCTCACTTGCTGTGTCGTTCTGTAGATATACATTGCATAAGAGCTGCAACTGAATTCATCCAGGCATAAAAGTCTGACTGCAAGATCTTGCCTGAATCATTTCAGCAAGCGAGCCAAGACAAGCAGTTAAAAAAAACCTTATCATTTGACAGAGTATTAACACAGCCTTATGCATGCTTCATCATTCAACACCCCCCAAATCCTAAAAGCCCTTCCCCTCCAGTACTGTCTACTTTGCATTCAAAAGTGAAGCCCTAATAAGGACACTCAAACAGAAGACAGAATTTTTAGAAATAGGGCAATCATTCAACTTTTGTCCATGGTTTCTTAGGAAGCCCTAGCTTTTACCACTTCTCTCTCTCTGATTTTGTTAGAACATCAGGAAAAATCCCAAGAAAATTCACTTGGAGAATATCTGTGATACCTGAAGTGTCTAAAGCTCATAATTTGTTTATAGAAATTTCCACAGACCATTTGCATTTCAAACACATTAGTGTAGCTTGAAACATCTTCAGACACTTTTCCCTTACAGGCTAATACACTTAACAGCTGCAACAGTTATCCTGGTAATAGAATACAAAAAGGCAGGAATAGTGAGCAGTTTGCCATCTGCTCCAGTTTTTAGCTAGATATTTTGCTATTTTCAAAGGTACTTTGTAATATATGTAAAGTACAACATGTAAATCAACTGTTTTCATAAGCAAAGAATTTTACCAAACAGGAAATGAAGCAAAATGTAAATTAAATTTATGACTACAAAGAGACTTATTTTCATAGCTGCACTACTGAGATAATTTCAAATCTTTCAAATTCAGAAACTGTCAAAGGTACATAATTCATTGAATACCATTTCCCCATAAAATATCATGGTATTCTATTGCTTTTAGACAGGAAATAGTGACATTATTGGCTTGTCTATCACTTTGCATTTCTCATTGTTTAATACCACTTAGATTCTCTAAGGCATACATCAATACAAGAAGAATCCCACTTTTCAGTCTACTCTTGGTAAGGGAAAAGAGTACAACAAATAACTCTCCAGTTATGTTTCAAATCAGAACAATAACTTGCAAAATCTGAACACAACACAACGTAATAGTAAAATTCTTCAGCCTGACACCAGTTCAAGGTGCCCAAGGCCTTCCCTTCCCATAAGTGCAGACCAACTTAACCCTAAGTAGTTTCCTCCAGTCCCTTGACAGATAGTACAAGTGTGGCATATATTCTCTATTTTAACAACCCAGCTACAAGAGAAGAAAAACTGGTTGTCACTAATGCAAATCTCAAATGTGTACATTCATCCAAACTGCTC
>WBNO01001836.1:0-50020 GCA_013400575.1 Peucedramus taeniatus | reverse complement strand
GGCATTGAGCACTGCTTTAAAGGTAAAGCCTTGGATTTCTGTCCCTGGAGTCAAAAAAGCTTCTCTTGATGTAAACTTTAGGAAGATTTTCAGAATCTTTTAAAGTAATCTGTTAAACTATTAAACAGCCACAGTTTGTATCTCTTAATAAACTTCTAAATATTGCTCATGTTCATAAAAAGACAAATCTGGTAAATGCCAGTAAACCCATATGTTGTAAAACATTACAGAATGACTGAAGTGGTGTTCAGATAACTTACTTGGTGGCATAGGCAAGGCAAGGCCAGTCTTCCCTGCTCACTCTTGTGCTTTGGCAGCACCTGCAATAGAGTGAATGTTACACAAACACTTAAACATGACTTCCTTATATAATACTCATATTTTAAAGGGTATATTGCCTTTTAAAATATGGCAGTTATTCCATATAATATATGGAATATATATTTTATAGAAGACATTAGGGAAAAAAATCTATTTCCATAAGGGATTTAGAGCTGAAACAGACAAAAGAGAAAGATGCCATGAGGAGAAGTGAATGTGACAACATTATTTTCTTTTTATTGAATTTTACTGTGTTCTCCTACTTACTTAAATTTTGTTCTGTGCTTTCAGCTGCCATTCCTCACGAAGCACTGTTATTGCTTAACTTTTTTTTCCCTGACTGACCTAAAGTATCCTCCTTGCCATCTAAGCTGGAGGATGCTCCAGTAGTACTCAAAGATTCTGAGAAGTCTATGACTGCAGATGAATTTGTGGCCTTCTCAGGGAATAATCTGGCAGCCTTGTGCTGGGCCAGCTGGTGAGCCTTCTTACAGACTTACAGACTTGCCACTTGTCCTACTTGCCCAAAGGAGAGGTCAAAAAGCTGTGTTTGTGCCTGCTGGTTACTGCTGGAGGAGATCTGCTCTATTTTGGGTTCTTTGCTACTGGAGAGATTAGGATTGCTCCCACCAACCTTCAGAGTGCCTCAGCATGAAGCTTTAAACTTCCACTTGAAGGTTGGTGGTGAACGGCTGCTGTTGGTGATCTTCAAAAATTCATCTGCCCACATCCCAGGAAGAATGGAGGACTTTTCTCCCAGAAACGTGAAAAAAAAAATATTTTCTCCATTTTTTTGCCTGTTAATATAAAATTTTACTCTTGGTTGTTTTAGTTTATTGTACCAAGTGGAAGTTAATGACTTATGTAGTTTAATTTGAATCAAAACAATACATAGATACTCCAAAGAAAAGAAAGGCTGGGAGATTGAGGTTGGAAAAAGGAAGTTACTGTGCCCATCTCTCTGCTCCATTACAGAAATTATACTCGGGTGTTATTGCCTTCATGTCAAGAAGTTTATAGAGCCCTACAGCTTCTGCAATACAGTTGATAACTCTGTAACAGCAAATGTATAAATGCATAAACTTCCCTTAAAAGTCACTGCCTATGTTGGAGAAGACAGCAATCCTCCTCAAGGGGCCTCGAGAGAGGTTTAGTAGAAGACAAGTGCCTTTTTTATTATGTTTCCATATCCACACACTTTACAAAGCCATTGAAGAAACAGCTCCTGTATTCTGTCAGTTTTCAGTGGGAAACAGGTATCCAGTTACTGCTTTTGCTCCTAAAAACCCTCAACAAAGGCTTATAAATTCCTCATAAATTCCTGGTTTTTCCATGTGTTCTCTTCTTAACTTGAAAAACAGTTTAAATTACACACAATTCCAAAAATTAAGGAATTTTGTATAGGATGTCAGGGAAAAATACACGTGTTTTTTTTGTAAAACTCTTTCATGGTCCATATCTTTTCTCATTTCTGTTTTTACACCCCATGCCACAATTCCCTACTATAGCAGTTTTTAGGAGAGCCTTATTCCAGCATTCATTACTCTGTTTGACATGAGCACTCCTCTTCACTCCTAGCATTCAACAGAGACCCTGACGTAAACGGCCTCGGGAACTCAGCTCTCCTTTACCTGTTCTCTCATATTGAATTTATTAAGCAGCAGATGGCCAGGGACAACGTGCAGTTTGTCAGATTTGAATCAATAGACCTCCATGGTGTGTCAAGATCAAAGAATGTTCCTTCTCGATTTTTTCAAGTAAGTTTTTCAGTTTCTTGTTGTACCTTTATGTGTTTTCATGGCCCCATCCTTAAATTATATTTTTTTCATACTGCAGGCAGCAACTCCAATTTAGAACAAATTATCTGTTCCCTCCCCTTGCTCATGTTCCCAAAGGATCTAGACTTATTTCATCACTGCAATCATTTATTCCTCTTTTCCTCCAAATAATAATCTAATTAGATAAGGCTAATAATTTCAGTTCTTTGAAGTTCTAATAATCTCTTCCCTCAGAAATATCTTTTCAGATTCAACACATTATAAAAATTTTAGTTTGCCAAACATCTCTAAATTGCAAAAAAGAAAGGAGTAAACACTGAAAGAAATAAAATTACTGAAAATAAAATCATTTTAGTTATGAGAAATGTCATAATTATCAATAAGATAGGAAAATATCACTGAGTTGCACGATGATTTAACAACAATATTTGCCATAGTAATGATTCAGGAAATAAAAATCCAGTTAGGAAGCAGGATAAATTAGGTAGCAGTGTTCAAGGAGGGAGAGGTACTACTATGGGGTAGTCACCTTTGACACCTTTTTCAGTGCCAAATGGACAGCTTAGACATCTTGGAGCAGGGCTCACCAGAGCGTTCAGCTTTGGTTATGGGTGTCACACATTAATACTGTTGGCTGCCACCTGCTTAAAAGAAGACAGATTTCATTCACTCATTCATTCATTCATTCATTCATTCATTCATTCATTCATTCATTCATTCATATTAAGAGAAGCCACCATATACAGTTTCCATCTGAAAATGCAAAATTGGCTATTTTCAGCTCTGAGCTTGCTGCTTTCTGGGTTTGTTTTGTCTCCTCTGCTCACACAAATGGCAATATTTTCCCTTAGAACAATAAAGGTAAGATGTGATTAGCCAAATTTCACTTGATAGAACTTGGCCCAATTGCAGCTTTCATCAGAAAAATGTTTAATCATAAGGGAAGTTGTAAAGGTGCTTGATTGAAGGTAGATGATCCTTCCTTGGGGTCATTTCATTTTCATCAGCTGAAAATTTCTCTCCAAATGGAGAAGAAAGTATGTTTTTCTCACCTGTAAGTGGTTCCCTGCATTTTCCCCCAAACTTTTTAAGTCTAGAAAGTGAGATTTTTTTTGTTAAATATTGCATCTGATAAACAGTATTTAAAGAGAAGTTGCAGCCTGAATTGAATTTATATGAGTCTTGTGTGGTCACTTGGGTCTACGTAAAAAAATGGTAGCTAAATAGACTAATTATAGATAAAAGTCTGGCTTGCAAAGTATGCACCTAACTGGTGATACCCATAATTATATAAACACCATGCAAGAAAAGTGTTGAACAATTTTTTTTGTCCTTTATGGAAATTTAAAAAATGATCATTGATGTCACAGTTTTCATGACAATCTTGCAGAAAGTTGTTCTGCTTTATGAAGACACAGCAATTGGCTCTTACCCTTCACATCAGTGATCACATTTTAATGTTCTTTTATGAAAATATCATTGTTCTACTAAAAATCTGAATTTTACATCTTTTATATACATAAAAATACCACTGAGCTCTTTTCTGGTTTGGTAATATGTCATTCTGCTCTGTGTTTAGGAGAAAGCAATTCATGGTATTGCCATGCCCAGAAGTTACCTTGAATTGACACTGAATCCTAAAGATAATGAATTAGACTACATAGATGCAACCAATTTCAATTGTGACATAATTCTGAATCCTGATTTATCAACATTTCGAATACTACCCTGGACTGAGCAGACTGCAAGAGTGATATGTGATTCCTTCACCGTGCTGGGCACCCCACTAATGACCTCGCCAAGGCACATTGCCAAGAAACAGCTGAGCCAGCTTCAGGACAATGGCTTTTCTTTGCACTCTGCATTCACTTATGAATTTTGTATTTATGGCATTACTGAGGTTGTAAATTCAAAGACAATATCCTTTCCTGCAGCCACGATACTAAATAACCATGACCAGACTTTCATTCAGGAGCTCATTGAAGGAATGTATTATGCTGGTGCCAACATTGAAAGCTTTTCTTCTTCCAGTGGGCCTGGGCAAATGGAGATCACTTTTCATCCAGCGTTTGGCCTAGATTCAGCTGACAGTGCTTTCACATTTAGAACGGGCCTGAAAGAGGTGGCTAAGAAGTATAACTACGTGGCTAGTTTTTTCTCAGAATCAGGATTCTACAATTCAGGGGCTCTATCACACAGCCTATGGGATGTGAATGGCCAGAAGAATTTGTTTTCTGCTGGTTATGGAGTTGAGGAGCTCTCAGAGCTTGGAATAAACTGGTTGTCAGGTCTCTTGGCACACACGGCAGCGATCAGCTGCTTGATGGCTCCTACCACCAGCTGCCGCAAGTCTTATTCCAAATACAGCAAAGAATCAAAAGAGACTGTAAATGCAAAATGGGCATTTAATGATAACAGCTGTGCCTTTAATGTCAAATGTCATGGTGGAAAAGGCACTTATATAGAGAATAAATTAAGTTCTGCTGCAGCAAACCCATACCTGGTCCTTGCTGCTACTATTGCTGCAGGTCTAGATGGAGTAAAGAGAGGACTCAGGTATGATGATATGCTTGAAGAGGAAAATCACACTGGTGATCTGAAACATTCATCTATCCCGCTGAAACTAGAAGATGCTCTGGTTGCACTGGAGAAAGATTCGTGCATTAAGGAAGCATTAGGTGAAACTTTTATCCGATACTTTGTTGCCATGAAGCATTATGAGTTAGAAACCGAAGAAATGGATAGTGAAAGGAATAAATGCCTGGGATATTTTATTTAGAAGGAGCACTCTTCTGTAGTGGTGCTGTGTAAATGCATACAGTGAATGGCTAAGATTCTTGAAATTAATACATATGTTTGAAAATGTTTTAATGCTTTGAGATTTTCCCCCCTCCTTTATACATAGTAATTACACTTAATTGTCCATATACATTAATGGCAGCACAAAGCTGATATATTAATTAAATAACATTAACAAGCTTTTTAAAAACAGGTGGATTTTTTTTGGGTAGGCTTGTTGGTGAAAAGAAGAAAAGAGAAGGTGAAATGGAGAAGAGCAACTATGCAACTGTAACATAGGACTGTATAACATGCAGAAAAATGGGAGTGATGGGGACAGTGATGAGGCGTGGGGTTTAGAACTGGGAAAGGCAGGGAATTTCATGTTCAGCATGGTTATGGGATTTGTTCCAGCCTATTCAGTAACTGATGGGTTGCTAAACCAAAAGAGGATGAGTTTGATTTAAAACATGAGCTAGAACAATGAACATTGTAGAGAGAGAGGTAAAGGACTGAGGGGGTAGAACCTGAGAGACATGAATAAGTATCTTAATGGACATAAATAAAAAAGACAGGATGGATTATATAATAATCTATACATCATGAATTCTGCTGCTGAATGGCATTTTCAAGAATTATAGTTAATAAAGATACTAAAAGAAATCAAATGGTGACTTGAAGAGGGAATAATTCATAGAAAGGCAGCAGTGTCAGGCCACTGTGCAATAAAAAATGAGCTGGTTTTATATCTGTTTCAATGGTTAATGGGTTAATTCAGATTTAAATGGCAAATAAGGGAAAAAAGGGCAAAAAAGCCAGGGAATTTAGAGCTTATTTAGAGCTTACTTTTTTTTTGGAAACTTGATTTTATCAAGCATGCAGAAGATGACTGAGAGGAGAGGAGCAGAAAGAGTTGAAACCAGAAGGAAAGAGTGAAGATGAAAATTCATAGACTGAAAAATCATGGTTAAATAGAGGGATGAAAGACCCAATCCTAAAATTAGAAATGGCAGCTGGTGTAAAGAAAAATAATTTTTAGGAATAGCAGGAGGTGGGGTTTAGATTTGCTCTTTGTTCTCGTTGCTGCTGTCATCCTTTATTATTAAAGATAACATTTGTTTCTTGCACCACCTCTGCATTAACAATGATTTCTGGTGTTCTTTATCTTGTCACAATATTTTGATCTAAGTGTAGGAATTTGTGAGTGAAAATTTGGTCATCAGTGGAGTAAAAACAAGGATCAGTCCACGCCTCTGTCAACTTGCAGAATTAGGAAGGTATGAACAGCAATGTGCTACTTTCCTACTGATAGATCTTCCATTTTCTCCTACAAAGTATTATACTTGAAATGTAGCACCTGGTAAGCTAAAGCCTTTTGTGTGATTCCATTTTATCACTCATTTTATACTCAGGTAGTAAGAAGAAATAAATAATCTAAAAACCCTGCTGAATTCCCTTGTCTCAGTCTGTGATTGGTAGGTGGATTTGATTGTCTCTCTTACTGTCATGGTACATTTTGAATGCCCAATTTTTGGGCATATAGGGGACTTTTTTCTTTTCTAGAGGCTAATTTACAATGGGCATATATTTGCATAGCCTTGCATTTAAGCAGAACTTTCCATTCTGGAAAAAAATCCTCTCTTTTGCTGCTCAAGCTCTTCTTCAGGGGCTCTAGAAATCTGTCTCCTCTTTCTGGTTACTTACCATTTTCACAAGCTCTTGGCAGAAAACACACATAAAAATTATTCCCTTGCTGGAGAGCTTACTTACCATACTTAGTATTTAGTCCCAGCTGTCACACAGATTAATAGTTATTCATTGGGATGGGTTTATAAGACATTTTTCATTTGTCTTGGATTTATAATTATCTACCACTTTATACATTCACTGAAAAAAAATATATAACGGACTTCTATAACTAAATTTAATGAACATGAAGTTTATTATATATACTACATGTATTATCCATATATTTTCTTATCACAACATTGACAAAATAACATCATGACTAAACCTCTTGCTGTGTATGTCCAACTACCTGACTAGATTGACAGAAAGCCATCATTTATAAACCAAAAAACCTCAAGTGTTTAAAACTGATATTCTACAAGTTATAAACAGTTATAATGAGATAAGGTAAACCAGTAAAATAAATCTACAGGTATTTTCTAAGTAGTGACTCATATTCCTCGATGACTCATACTCTGAAAAGACATTGATATATGATTAAATGGAAATATTTCATGTTTCTGGCAAATGAATACTATTTTTTTAAACTAGAAAGTTCACAGATGGAGCCTGAAGCTAGTGGGTCCCAAATTTTGGTCAATATTGTTCAATACCTTTTCCTAAATATATTCCATATAATAAAAATAATGTAACTCAAACTCTGTGGGAAAGCATAAAAACATTTATT
Organism: Peucedramus taeniatus; assembly: GCA_013400575.1. Classification (NCBI taxonomy): domain Eukaryota; kingdom Metazoa; phylum Chordata; class Aves; order Passeriformes; family Fringillidae; genus Peucedramus; species Peucedramus taeniatus. The sequence continues at coordinate 42,727 of WBNO01001836.1, read as the reverse complement.
TCAACATAAGCAGTTATGAATTTGAAATTTGCATGTATCCCCAACTAAGTTTTTATGCATATTCCTTAGAAAGACAACAGGAAAAAGTTAATTATTTAACTCTGCTCAGCTGAAATGAATTATTATTGACTGTTGTATCATTAACATTTGATCTTCAAGTGTTGCCTGAAAATACTCTTCACTCTTCTACAGGTTTGAGGTAAATGTCTAGAACATTGTCAGTTAGATAATATAAATATATGCAGTGGTATAAAATAAAAAAAAAAAAAGGCACCTGCAATTTTGCATATGCTTCTGATGATTTTCCAGGGCCATAAAATCATAGACCCGTAGAATGGTCTGGGTTAAAAGGAATCTTAAGTCATCTAGTTCCAAACCCCTTGCCATGGGCAGGGACACTTTCCACTAGAACAGGTTTTCTTGGAGCCCCACTCAGCCTGGACTTGAACATTTCCAGGGTGGGGCCCCCTGGAAAAAATATGCACTTGAATAAGAGTAAATGCAGGACAGTACACTGAGACAAGGACGAGAAGAGCCCCAGTTTGTGCTTGTTTAGAGAGGAGTCTGAGCTGTGTTCATTTCACAGCAATTGCATAGAAGAGGCAGATCAGGAAATATTAACAAGGGTATAGCTTAAAAGAACAAAAACCTGATCATTTTGCTCAATTCGATTCTTCTCAGGATTTGATAATAAGGTGACACACTTCAAACACAGGCAGATTTAGTGGAGAAAATCTGGGGACCAAAGTAAGAGAACACATCTAGGTAGGACCTATTTACTAGGAATAACTGAATTGTGTGTAGCTCAGAAAGTGGAGACAGAGTGTAGGTTTTCAGGCATGTAAAAGATGCAACTAAGAAGCAGAATATTATCTTTTCTTCCTATCTGTTGCAGTTAGAACATAGCAGCAGGTTTTTATCAAGGGAGATTTAGATTAGACGGTCTGGAATATATCAGAATGTTGAAGAGAATGAAACTGGAACCAGGTAGATGTCCATGGAAAGCAGCAGTGTTTGGATAAGGGACTCCACAGTGTAATTTGTGATGCCCTAAGATAGTATATCCTGATGCATGATACCTTCATAATGTTTACAGGTATAATAGGATGGCTCATTTTCATTGATTACTGGGTCCCATGTAGATGTGCAGTCATTGAACAGACTGCTAGACTATCTATTTTAGGAGATAATTTTTTTTTATCATTATATTCAATAATGAGGTATTTTTATAATTATTTTTGTTTGTTATAATTTTTTTACGTTATTTTTAATGGGAGAAATCTATCCATGATGAGTGTGTGCAGAAGAAAACATACCAGATGATATAGAGTAGCAAAGCAGTCAGAAAAACTGGTGTACAGCTAGTTAGCCATATAATGTAATGGAACACTAGGGACACAGTGAAATGTAGTGTAACACTATAATATCATTGCTGAGGCAGATTTTAGGTTGAATGTATTCAAAGAGAAATGAAGGTACCTCATACCCGGGTACACATCATGATTTGATCTCTTTTGTGATGTAGGATCCGAAAAATCATACAAAAGCTACACACCCCTTCATATGGTAGCTTACTTTCAGTTTGGAAATGGCAAACTTCTAACCAGGCTTCAGGTTTCAAGAGATATGAAAAGAGAATTGAATTTGTTAGCTAGCATGCCCCCAGCACATCAAGGTAATGATGTCATGTACCTAAGTGAATATTCAAATTTTATTCTTTTAGGCTCCAGCCAGAGGGCAGCAGTGCACTGTGCAGTGTTCCTCTGGGATCTCAAGCTCTCATACTGTGCTAAAAAACACTCATTAAAATACACCCATATGTTTTATATATGTACTTACAATATTTTTTTTAAAAGATAGTGTGGCAGCTGAAAGCTAATGCATATCTTTTTCATTGGTTTAGCTAAGCTTAATTATCTGTTGAATTTGCATGGACTTTTCAGTAAAGGACCATAGATCTGAAATATTGTTTTCATTCTTGATAACAGCATTTAAATCTTAGTCTAGTAAAAGGCTTGTATCTACATTCATGTGTATGTGTGTGTGTGTCATCTTTAGGTGTATCATCTTTAATAACATTGCAATAAAAGTACAAATCATTTAATGGCAGTATTCCATTTTTGTAACTTAATGTAAGCCATTAGTGGAATTTATTTTATGTTTCCATTTTACCTAAATACTTTGGCCGGTTTGCTTGCTTATAGGGACTTCCATTTTACCTGTACTGTTATGTCATTTTTTTTTCCCATCTGATGGAAGAAAATCCTAAATGCATAGTGAATAAATGCACTCTAGATATACCTATTCCAACCACCTTTCTATTTCTGAGCAGAGACACAAATTTATCCAGAATTTGAATTATTGAAATTTAGATACACATTCTAGATATCTTTCAGCATGTGGGATAGCCATTTTTTCAGTGATTCTGACTACATATATCTATATGGCTTTGCTCTGCAAGTCTGCTACCACAACTCATATTTTTCAATATTGAATTTCTTCACAAAGTTGCAGTATTTAAGTCTTAGCAATCCTATTCATCCAACACTTTCTTTGCAACACCTTCATGATTTTTTGGTTTAGTTTGATTGGTTCTTTTTAACTAAGGAGCTCAATTATGTTTAAAATTCTTCAAATGCTCGAAATAAAAATTGATCCTGCAAGGTTGTTGCAGAGCATTAATTTAGCTGCTCTGAAACTCTGCTGTTTTAACACATTTGAATACACCACTTATGGAAAAAAAACAAAACAATGCAGTCCCAGGGTATGGCAGTAAAGGAAGTAAAGAGGAGAGGAACTATTTGCAAGCAACTCCACTTGACATGTGTTAGTCTTGAGAAATGGGAGAAAGATGTGAAGAGGACTGAGCAGGTGAGAGTGCTTTGTGCAAGCTCTAATTCATCACCTGAGAAAAAAAGACCAGCTCCTGGATGAAGAATGACTGGTTGGAGGTGAGAAATCACTTGGATGAGTTTGCAAATACAGAGCATTTTTTTTTTTTGATTGATGCCATACAATAAGAATTGTTCAACTTAATCTTGAATTTCGGAGTGCTTTTTGATTTCTTTGCTGACACTAAGCTCTCATCATAACAACATCCACAAATAGAGCCTTCTACCATCTCACACTGACTATGATGTTCCATCCTGGTAATGTTATATCCTTGGGTTTTAGCTCTTTTTGTTGTTGTTATCGAAACAGATAGAAATCGCCATGGGGCAAAAAAACAGTACATTATTTTCTATACTGTATTGTTTAATTCTCAAAATTAGGGCTGAGGACAACGTTACTGAAATCTGCTTGCTTAGATATTGTACAACAGGGTCTGGTTGGGATGGAATAGATTTCCTTCGAAGGAGCCCACAACAAAAGTGCTGTGGTTTGGATTTGTGAGTAAAACAGTGTTGGTAACACATCAATGGTTTGGCTACTGCTGAGCAGGGTTCACACAGCAGCAAGGTTTTCTCTGTTTCTCATTCTGCATTGCCAGCAAGTAGGCTGGGGTTGACAAGAAATTTGGAGGGGACAGAGTTGCAACAGCTGGTCCAAACTGACAAAGGTGATATTATATACAATATAACGTGCTCAGCAATAAATCTGGGAGAAGTCTTTTCAAAGCAGACATGGCTTGGAAACTGGCTGCACGCTGATCTGCTTGTGGGAGGTGGTGAGTTATTGTCTTTATGTCACTTGGGGTTTTTTTCTCCTTGTTCTTTTACATGTTAAATTGTCTTTACTCACAAATTCTTCTTGTATTTGATCTTCCATTTCTCTACACCATCCTGATGGGAGGCTGGGTGAGTGAGCAGCTGTGAGGGTGCTTAGCTGCTGACTGCAGTCAACCTGCCACAAACTGTTACTTGAAAATTTTTGCCCCTGACCTAAGAAAAATTAAGGTGAAAACACTATACAAGCTAAAAGTATTGGAGTTTTTGGAAATGGGAGTAATTGATGTGTAGTGTTGGTGATATTAGGATTTTTGTGGGAAAGGTGAACAAGTCGTGTTTTGTGACACCTTTTAGTGTCTGGATTAGAAGCAAATGTGCTTTAATCCAAATTCTGTGCTGAAAGCTTTTTTTTTATATCTAAATATTTCATTGGCTGCAGATACTTTGCCCCATGGTAGCATCAGTGGGTTGTTGAAGTTCATCCTATCCTCCAGCAGGACTCAGTGAGGACATCATTAGAGGGTCATAGCAGAGTTGCACAGCGAAATCATCTGTGCCCCCTGTAAATCAGAGCATTTCACACTGGAGCTACAGTCACAGTGCATGATACTGGAAGTGAGCAAGAACCTCCCAATGAAGCTACACCACAAGGTTCTGTATATTGTACAGCATATCAATATAAATTTACAACAGAATTACCTGCTAAGCATCTCTATAATATGTGCTAAATCATGGAGGTTCACTATAAGGTTCACCTTTAAGCTCCCATGTAATATACAATAAATCACTAAGTTATAGCAAGGGCCAGCAAGCAACTTGCTTTATTTGGGCCATTATTATTACTGCTGTAGTGATATGGGGGTATCTGTCATTGACAGGTAAAGTTAAGGAAAATAACTATAATATATTAATAAGGTAAATAAGTTTGACTTTGAGGATGCACATGGAACATGGCCACCTGTTACTGTGTCAAAATTGTGCTTCCTTTGGGATGCTCACAGTTCTGCTTAGAAGTGTGGTAGCTTTGCAACACACAGCGACATACTAACAAAAGAATTTTAAACATCAAAGGGCAGTGAGGTGACCTCTTTAGCACAGGCCTCTTCTGCACATTGCTCCACCACTGCTGACCTGCTGACCTTGCTCGACAGTGAGGATGAACTAATCCCAGGGTTCTTCTGTAGGTTACCTTAACAGCATATGCATTCATTAAATAAATACTTGAAAGGAACTTTCAGTTCTCCTTTGGGGATACTTCACTAGGCACTGGGAAAACAACATTCACAGGAATCTCTGCAAAACATCACTTTAAAACTTACTTTAGTTTTGTTTTGATGAATAGCTTCAGATCAGTCACATTTTCTTGTGACTAATATTTTCTAATATTTTCCCTGAAAACTTAGGGCAGTGCTCTTAAGGATATGTACATACAGAATTGTTTACTCTCCAGTTTTGGTGTGCTGAGGGTTGAAAGGGGAAAGGGAACATTCATGCAGATGTACAGACATCAATAAAACCAGAAGAATGAGAAAGAAAAGCTGATGCTGATTGTGGAAAAGCAAAAAAAAAAAACCACAGAGATCATATGGCTGCTTCAGGCAAAAGGCTCCATCCTTCATCCAATATATGCTTGGCACATGACCCATCAACAAAGAAGTGGTTGTGAAGGATGTTTCTAGAGGCAGTTCCCAAATGGAAGAAATTTTGGAGATAGCTAACAAAGCTGCTTTGTAAACTACTAATGTCTCGGGATTTGCCTAATTAGGATGCTCCCAAGAGTCCTTTTTCACAGCCAGATGATCAAAGAAAGAGTCGGAGCTCCTTTGCTTTAATTCTCAAGGTTGTTTGTTTTCTCTTATCTATAACATGTTCTCCCTGACCAGCTGAGATGCTCTCAGCAGGCCAGTCCAAGGCACACTGCTTGCCCTCAGGGTGGTGTTGTCTCTTTATACTTTAAACTACATAGACATTATTTACAGTTAATTCTCAATACCTATCACCCATGTTAGACAGTTTCTACTCTAAACCAATCCAAAAGTGCCACCATCATCAAGANGGCTCAGCCCATCCAAGGCAACAAGAGAGATGTCCTGGGTTCCCACACTAATGTATCACAGTTAGTATGTTGATGGAGCTTCCCCACACAGAGCATGTTCTTGACCTTGAAGTACACATGACCAACAGTGTCAAGTAATGTCATTGCACTGAGACATCAAATATTTGTTAAAGAAGCTGCATAGACACCAGTGGTCACTCAGTTAGCTGTTGACTTCTCTGGAGTTGCTGTACATTTAAGTGATGAATTAATCTGACATTTTAAAGAGGGTCTGGTTCCAAGCACTCTGAGCTCTGGAAGCATCACTGCATGTTACAGAACTGACGTGGGATTTCTCCTAACTCATCAAAGAGCCAAAAAGGACTAGTACTACAATGACATTCACTGCCATTGGATAGTGGCAGCTTTCCATCTGCTCAGCTGCTGCTTTAGCTCCAGCTCCAGTACTGCTGGATCTGAGGAGCCTGAAGATCCTTGCTTTGTCCCATGACTGTTACAGTTGAAGTGCTGCTGTCATACCCTTGCCTCTGTGCTTGACTCCAGACATCAAAATGTAACCTATCATTTGGATCAGGACTCAGCCAAAGTCACTTTTAATGTCCACTGATCTATACATTGTTTATTGCTTTCTTTTGAAGGAATAAAAGGGATTAATATATTTCTAAAATCTAGAAACTGTACAGGCCATTCCTCAGAGCCCCTGGGTAATCTTTGTCATGGCAAGAATTTTGGATGCCAGCAACATCTCTGTGCTGTCATTTTGTTTTTTGTACCATTGAAACCAAACACTCAGTTCTGATTTCAGAAGAAGCTGTGTGGAATGACAAGGGAAATGCTGATGTCATGTGGCATAATTTTCATTAATTCTTGACATGCCACAGAGTATCAGTGGATCACTTTTGTGGGTCTGGGTTGCTTGCTCAGAGGAAAATACATGGTTGAAAAGTCTGCACTACCCACCTTGCTGCTTTGATGAACAGAAATGGATGTTACTACCACCTGTTATCCTGATAGCAGGGTACAGATATTTCCATTGTTCCTGTCAGAACCAACCATGCAGCTCCTACTGCTCGTATGAGATGCACTCTTCATTTATGTACTGCATTATGCACCTTCACAAATGACAGCTTGCAAAACCTGTTTTGTCTTGTTGAAACGAGTTGATCAATCACACAGTGTCTTCCTTGCATTTTACCTGCTATTTGTAACCACAAATCTTGGAAAAAGACAGGTGTCAATCATTGTTCTCTGATAGGAGAGGATGGGCCTCTCTGGGCACACTGTGTGAGTGGAAACCTGTTGCTTCATAAAATCATGACCTTATGGAAATGACACTGAAAGAGTTTTGAATGTTATTGAAAATTTTGTCAAAGATGATCCCAAAGGCAAAATCTTCTAACATTTTCTGTCTTTCCACACATCCTCAGTCTGGCACTTCCTGCTGATCAAAGACTAGACACAAAATTTGTTTGTGTGAGCACCAACATCTGAATGTTATGTCACAAAAGCTCTTCTGTATACACAGAAACACAGAGAAGTAATGGTACATGGAGGGGAATCCAAATAATGCCTTGTTCTGGGTCCTCTGAGGACTATCCAGGATTCATCAACTCATCGTGAGCTGATCTTCACCACCCCAGAGGAAGAGAGAGCCCCGTGGCATGTGGGAACACAAATTAAGGGCTCAGAGAAAGGGACTTTCTTCCTGGGCCCCTCTCAGGACTGTTGCAGGAGTCTGTATGAGGTGCACATGTGGGTCCTTTGTGTGTGTGCCTGCTGGGTGTGTCTGCTCAGCCTCTCTTGGGCCAGTGGATCCAGCGCAGTACAGTTTCCCCACACATCATAAGCATAATTTGTTTCAAAAGAGGAGTTAGACAGATTCTTCTTACAGGGCCAAAGACAGGATAAATGCTTATAAACTCAGAGCAAAATAAATGGAAGATAAGTCCATATAGCTTGCTTCTATTGCATCACATCTTTTTTAAGAAATATGTAGATAACAAAATTTAAATTTGACCAGGAAACTCCAAACAGCACACATCCAAGCTGACAGTTAAATATTGTCACCATCTTAATTTTGTCTCATCCACTAGATGACTATACCAGCAATTCTATGCAAACTGCCACCATGTCAATCCAGCAAATTTCAAAATATAGCACATTTCCTGAAGCAACGAAATGTTTCCCAAAAGATCTGATGAAATTTGTTTATTAGGTGAGAGATCTAATGAAAATACAGTTGGGTAATTTGCTGTTTTTACAGACCAGATTTCAGTGTCTGAGGGAGCAGACTCACATATTTGATGGAATTCGCCCTTGTATCCAGTTTAGTTTTCTGGTGGCTACAAGTATATGTCCAAAAGTCAAGAACATGGAAAAGGCTTTTATTTTAAAGATTTTTGAGTGATATAAAAAAAAAAAAAAATTAGTCTCAGGTTTAACTCTGCAGTATTTCTTGTTGACTTGCAAAACTTAAAGTACTGCTGATACCTTTTATTCAGTAAGACCAAATTATTCAAGTGAGACTGTTTGGAACAGAACCATAAAAATATTTTTTCCTACAAGTGTTTTACAAGTGGAGATGGGAACATGAAGAAATGGATTATTAAGCAGCATAGTACTAAGCCTAAAAAAATAATAAAATGTAATTTTCACCTACGAAGACAGAAAATAACTTCAAGAATATTTTTATTCTCATTAATTTTCTTCTGTTTTGCTGGACCCTGGTCTTGGAAAGAAGAAAAATAAAAGGTATTTTCTTAGTCTTCCGTCTTTGGATTGCTGTGTCTTAAACATGTTTTTTTCCTCCCACGCAAGAATAGAGCTTTTTAATATTTATATATTCTCTAATACCAATCAAAATCAGTGCTATTAATTATCACAATTATAACTAATTATTCTGTTACGGATTATGTAAAATAAAAGGTTTTTAAATATCCTCTTTCCATCACTCTTTTGTGTCATTTCTGCTGTTAAGAGCTGTTCTGACAACTAAGTGCATAGTAACTGACATTTTTTATTTTTGTTCAGGATTTTTTCCTGAGTTACTGCCTAGCCATTCCTCTCTACAGCACTCAGAGATATCTTTTAGTTCTGACTGACACAAATGTTTTGTTTTAGGAAAACCACATTTCTTTCACCTGTCATAGTGTATACACCATCTATATGTATTTAATTCTAAAACCAGTTTGAACTGACACTATGATTAAGGAAAAAAAGGTAATATTCTTACAGAAAACAAATCTCACCTCCAGTGAGATACATGGATTCTTACTTATATTAGTGCAAAGACCGCAATTAATCACAACATTTTGGTCCTTGATGTCTTTTAACCTGTTTGAACTCTTGTCTGTTGCCTTGTAAGATTTTACATTTTTAAAGATAGAAGTGGAAAAATCCCACCCACTCTGCTTTCTCAAAGTCAATACATCATTTCTATGAGTAAATAATAACAATGAAAAAAATTATTAGCTTTAAGAAGATTTATTCTAGCTCATCTGACATTTTAAACATCATTCCTGACATAGTAGGCTACAGCCTCAGCTCTTTGCACATAAGACCTTAGACTGTGATAATGCAAGGGCAATATTTCTTCAGAGCCTTTTCTTTTAAAATCCTCTCTTGAATACCTTAATCTTGGATAGCACTACCCCAAGGACTGGGAAGACTCTGTAGTAGGTCTTGCCACTTGTTTCACTTACCCTAATTTTATGTCAGTTTAAATCCACCAACATGAGTACAGCTTCTCTGTACTTACACAGTGGTGATGACAGAGTTTAACTCAACAGTTCAGCCCTTAATTTGATCCTCATGTGTGGTCTGCTTAGTGTTTTCCTCTACACAGCAACCTGAAGATATACAATCAGAGTAGTCTACTGCAAGTGATGGCTCTAAGGAAGAACAGACTTTGGCATATGCACTCATTTTTATGCTCCTGCACCCTTGAGGCGAAGCCTGGGGTCTTCAAAACCAGCACTGAACAAATACTATCTGTAGTCTAAGAAAGTGTTACTGACACAGTGATGTTGTCAGAGGTGTGATTTTTGTGCTTGCTAAGCAGAGTAGATTACATTTTTTCGATTAAGAGGTAATGAATATAAGCCATGACTCATTTATAAGTCTGTGTTTACAAGAATTAACAGGACAAGAGTCTTCTATCCCCAGTCACCCAGAATGGAAAAGAGTAGAACATGCTTTGGGTCCTCACTGGCAGTGGTTTCCATTCCTTCACACAAACTGAGGTGAAGCAGGATGACAGGAAGCTAGTATGCATCATTGTAATGGTAATGGTTTAGAACTGAAGATGGGTCCATTTGGATTAGACATAAGAAAGAAGTTTTTTACAATGAGGGTGGTGCAACACTGGAACAGGTTGCACAACACTGGAACAAGAGAAGCTGTAGGTGTCCCGTCCCTAGAAAAATCCAAAGTCATGTTGAACAGAGCTCTGAGCAACCTGATCTAGTTGAAGATGTCACTGTTCAGTGAGGGGGGTTGGACTAGATGATCTTTAAAGGTCCATTCCCACCCAAACCGGTCTGTGATCAGCATTCATCCCAGTAAAGGACAGGGTGTGGCCTAGGTCCCAGCAGCCTGAAGGTCTCTTGCAATTAGCAGTTTAGACATGTCCTGAAGATCACATCTGTGCCTGAGGCACACTGACAGCTGTTCCTTCACTAGCATAACCATCTGTCTTAGAGAGAGGGAGGAATCAGGTTTGCTAGTTTTTCCATACATATTGCAACTCAGAAGTGTGCCAATACAATATATCAACTTCCACAAGTATACTGAGCCTTAAAAAGAGACTTTCTTTCCTTTTTTTACCTTTTCCCACTGCTGAGTTGTTCCCTGTTCAATGCAAGGGATTCAGTCTCTACCATGTGCTCAGCCCTTAATTTAGCATATTTTAGACAGGGACCGCTTGCCTTGTCTCCCTCTGGCAGGCTGTTCTTGCTGATTTGTTGTTACTGCCCTCTTGGGATGGCCCAGGCTCCAAACACGAATTCTATCTTCCCCAGCTGTGCTCTGACTAGGTGAAGGAGGAAGGGCTTATATCTTCAGCTATGTTCTAAATATACTGCCACTGTCTAAATTCTACATATTGCCTCTCTGGCTGCTGCACTCCTGAGCGTGTAACTGATTTCCCCTGTTTGCCTGGGCACTCTGTACTGCTCTGCATGACTCATTACTTGTGTTGAGGGACTGCCTGCAGCAGTAGTCTACAAATCAGGAATTACAACTGGAAGCAGAGTGATAGTAAGAGATATAAGGGAGTGTTGTAAGAAACGCAGTAATTTTTTACTGTATTTGCAGTTGTGTGTCTGGAGGCAAGCAAGAAAAGAAGTTGCAGTAACAAACAATTTGGGAATGGAGCCCATGGTCTCTAGTAATGACTGAATCCTAATAGGCAAGGTGCAATAGAGATAGCACTTGGAGGCAGGAATATATGGGTTACAATCTGTGTAGCTATTTATACAATTTAAAAAGGTGGGGGTGAAATGATATCCCTTCAGCAATATAATGAATAGTCATATAAAGGTCCAAGAAATAAATGTTGAAATGCTTCATCCGAAGACCAGAAGCATTTCACCTCCCTGGGAGCTCTCTAGCGAGTATTTTCAAAATGTGCAAATAAAATGAGTCTATATGGACACATCGTAGTTGAACCTCTATTTGGGAAGCTGATACACTGCAAACTGTTACATATGTTATACACGTTTCAGTATATCAGATGAATGCCTAATCAGTATCTATACATTGTGCACAGCTACTTCATGCTGGCAACAAAAGGACTCAGGATTTGCAGAAGCTTTTACATTTTTTTTCCCAATCAGGAAGAAATAATCGGAGGGGTTCATTCCTCATTTTGAGAGGGATCTCATGGTGTAGCTACAATTCAATTAAGTGGCAGTCTATGCAGAATAAATTAATGTTATATACTTATATTTAGACATTTCAGTTTTTCTGCAAAACCTCACCAGGGAACAAGAAAGTCTCAGGAATTTTGAAAATTTTCATCCAAGTACATTAAGGTGTCCAGTTGTACAATCCTTCCTCACGTTGTAGAGTTTTGACTGTGAGATCATTGAATTGCAAAATGGTGATAATATTCCTATTTTCATTCCAGCTTTTAATTTAGCTAATTGCTTATGTAATATCAACTGTGTAAATGGGTATATACTTTTTGATTTAGGAAACAAGCTAAATCAACAAGGTCCGAATGCTTGTACAGTATTAACAGACAGATAAGTATTAGTATTTATTAAAAATAAACACAATATCACAATATCTTAGAATTGATATGATTTCAGTGGATCACTGTCTTTTACCAAAAAGCCCCAGAAATGTTCCCAGACCCAGCATAATAATTTTTTAATTGTAGTGCATTCTTTTCTGAGCATCCCCTCCTCCAAGACAGTGCTGTGCTCTCACCAGACTTCCTCTGGCACTCTCTTCAGCTTCAGGCAAAACCAGTAATTAATGTAAGACTTGAGTGCTGTACAGCTAAGCACTAAACAAGACTGCCTCTTCTCATCTCTGCCAGTTGCTTGATCTCTGATCTTCAGCAATTATGCAGACTGATTGTAGGTAAAATTACATGTTATGAAAATTATGATATGTACATCTACTGTTTAAAAATAGATTGACTCGATTAAAATCTGCACTTCCATGGGACTCACAAGATCTTTGGTCTAAACAAAGGTCTGCTAAAGGTAATTAAGGACATTAAGGTGAAATTCGCTTTACAGGAATCATTATCTCTACTAGAAGACCTTTCAAAGTGTCTATACTTTGAAAATTGCTAGGAAAAGCATTTTAAAAAGTATTGATTTACAGGTAGGTCCATGCTAGAATCTTTTTGTGTTATGGTGATACTTGCTGCAGGTTCTCAGGGGAGGAGAAGGAGTATCTTTGTTAGAAATATTTCTGTGTTAAAAATAATATATTCTCAATAAATAAAATTTGTCTATTTATATAAAACTGTGTCCGTTCATCTTAAAAAAATACTGCATCAACTAAAAAGTCACAACACTTAGCAGTACAGTTTTCTATATTTCTTGTTGTAAATCTTAATGTAAACACAATTATACTGAGGAAAGAAAGATTTTTGCCACTTCATTTTAGTTGGTTGAAGTGAAGGTGGATATGATACATGTTACATTGCCTTAAGGTGTGTTCAATTTAGGATTGTCTCTTCTTACAATGCATCTTTTTCTAATCTAGCTAAGCCAATTATCTTTCATTTCCTTTAACTCCTCTTTTACTTTCCTGACATTGTCCTGATTTATTTAGATTTCTGTAATTTTTATTGCAGTTATGCTTCTGAGACTTTACAACGCTGGTCCTTTGCTGAAATTGCAATTTATCAAGATGTATCTAGATTGAAAGAGTTTCTGTGCAAAAGTTAAAGGAAGTTAGTTAAAATATTTCAACAGATCAATGCTCTGGCAGTGAAGAAAGTTTCAACTATAGAGGGATTTACTGATCAAAAGGAAAAGCCAAAAATTGTTCCGAGTTGAAGAGTCCTTGGAAGAGAAAGACACATTTCTCACTCCAGTAAGCAATTTGGCAGCTACATTCAGCACAAGCATAAATTTCCTGTAGGCCTTAAAAAACAGCTCATATGGCAGACATCTCATCAGTTCATTTGGGAGGCCCTAAATACAAGAATTTCTACAATATGTGATGATAATGAAAAAATGTAATAGAGCTTTCACACCCTTCAGTCTGGCAAATACCTTGTTAAGAAATGAGAGGGCATCCTTGCTCAGTGACATACAGAGGGGACCTCCCATGGAATCTCATTGAACTCCTCTTGATTTTTTGAGGGGACTTGACAATTCGTTTCAACCCCATCCTCAAATTTAATGAAAAAGGTGATTTTTACCTGGTGGTTTTAGGGGATCCCCTTAAAAGTTTTTTCTCCCCCAGCTCATGCCAGGCCTTTGGGCATCCACTGGGTCCACAGCAAGGGCTGCACTGTATTCCCAACTTGGCAACCCCCATGCAGGTCTTTCTCCTTGCACAAGGTTTTGCAGGAAGGAGTGGGTGGAAGCCTGGGCAGGATTTACAGCTAAGTTTCAGGAGGGAACGCTGTTATTAGCTAATAGATGTGTAAATATTTTCATCTTGTATTATCCTTCATTTTGTCTTAATAGGTATAATATATAAAAATTAAGACAAAAATGTCATCATTAATAGCCTTAAGAGAAGTTAAAAACATATTATTATATTGGTGCTATAGTCTTTATGTTTTTTATTCAAGACTGTATATAGAGGAGATAAGCAGTATCTCTGTAAACGAAGTATTCATAACCATGAACTCATAATGCAAGGAAAAAGAAGGGACAAAGAGGAAAATAATACTTTTTGGTGAAGATCTAGTTTGGTCCTAAACATAAGATTTCTTGCTTAACTCCAGAGAAGAACTTGTGTGATTTTTGTTTTTGTCCAATGATAACGGATGCCTAGTAAAATATTAATTCTCTCTATAATCCCACCTCAAAGTTTTTGTGCAAGAGGAGTAAAACAGAAGTTTTGTAAAATAATACAGCCAGATTTGTTGTTGTATGAACCAATTTATAGATGGCATAGCTACACTGAAAGTGGAAAGAGGAGGTGTTTGTGTTGCATTCAAATGTACAGCAAAAGCACAAAGCAGCTTTGTCACAGAAAGCAGAATCTCCTTTCCATCCACTAGATAGAGCTAGGGGACTTCGAGTGTCAGTGCAAGGCTTGGCAGGGCACACCTGTGGCTTCTGCCAGGAGTTCTGGTGCTCCCCTGCTCTGAAAATGCAAACACATTTACAGACCTGGGTAGGTTTCTCTGTTTGAAAGATCATTTTATATCCTGTGTTGAATGACATGTTGAGGAAGTGAAATAAGACATATTTTCCTTCTTTTATCCTTTTAATTTTTTTTTTCTTTGGAGGATACAGTTTGTGTATGTTACCTTTCTTCATATTAATAGGGATATTACAGCTTCAAATCTTACATCAGGCATACTTTTCTGCATTACCTGAAAAAATAATTAGAAAAAGAGGTAATTGAACCATTGAAAACTACACATTTTGAAATTTAATGTCTCTCATTTTTAGACCTTATTGCCTTGATAGTAAGCAAATATTTTTCAAAAATATGAAACAAAGCATTACAGTCTGAGATTTTGTGGGGTTGCTTGTCTTGGGTTTGTTTGTTTGTTTTTGTTTGTCAATTTTCTTCATTTCCTTAGGGAAAAATAGCATAAGATTGAATTGGGATCAAATGAGTAAAGCCCCATAGATATAGAATCCAAAAAGTGTGGCTTCTCTAATGATGCAACCAGAGCTAGGCAAATAGATTTTCATTGATTTTTTTTTATACCATCTTAAGAAGTTGATTTTTTTAAATACCATTTGCCATTACATTTAACTGAATTAAATAGAATGGTTCAAGCTGCTCTATTTTGAAATTGTACTTGTCTCTTATATTTGAAAAGTGCTTTCCCAAAAGTTGCTACACTTGCAAAGGCAAACGCTGGCACAATAAAATTGCAATTAAGCAATCCATCTCTCTCAGAGAGGGCTGAGGCTGCAGGAGGCAGATTAAGGTGAGGCCCTGCCTGCAGTCAGCTGGCCTCTTTGGCTCCAAATTAGAAAGCTTTCAACAATGCCATGAGAGCAACTAGAGACAAACAGAACAAAAAGTGGATGTTTGAGGGAAAATAATCAGTAGACTGTTTGGGAAAATGGAATATTTCTGTGTAGCGATATTTATCGGGGTTTTTTCCCCCTCCTTTGAATTTGTTGCTTGTGTTTTACAGAAAAGCTGCATTCAAATGCCTGAGTGGGGAAGGATGGAAAGGGTAGGCATGTAAAGGCAGGGGGGCTACACCCTTTATCTGTGGGTAAGAAGAGGGGGGAAAAGGGATAGATGAGAAACTTTCTCCTGAGAAACAATACTGAGTGATTAAGGAATCCAAGTTGCCTCTGCAGAATCCCATCATCCTGTATTTGAAGTTTTTTCTTCCTTGTCTTTTGACCGGGTTACTTTGGTTTTCTTGCTTGCTCCAGGGATGATGCTTCTGTAAACAAACTTGACAGCTTTAAAGCAGGAATTACAGCACATGGAGTGCAAAATGTTGAGGATGACAAAAGCAGATTCTAAGTTAGGATGGATTTCCACCTCTTTCCAATCTCTCCAGTGAAAAAGAGGAATGAACAATTTGTATTTCCCATGGTAGGTTCTGCACATTGTACACTATTTTTGGTGATCATAAAAGAAAAACTACATTTCTACTGCTATGCAGTAGAATTGTGGTCTCTTGCCGATTAAAGGAGAGAGCTTAATTGTGCTGTTCCTTAAAAACACAGATGTTTTCCAGGTGTTTTCAAGTACAGTCTCACTCCTTGCATGTGATTAACTTGGAGATAGAGCAAGATAATGACAAATAGCCACTAAAGTTTTTATTCTCAGGTCAATGTTTCTCATACTGAAATTTTTGCAAGAAAAACACTAATGAATTTGTCAGAAAATTTGAATCTCAAGCATGTTTCTGTTCCTCGTGATATCACATTATGCCTTCAATCCAGGGAATCTATGTACCACTTAATCAGTGTCTTTATTCTCTAAAGTACACCCACAAACCCCAACACAGGAATGGAACTAATGTTAGTATTATATAAATCTTTTTCCCTCTATTCCTCCTGAGGGTTTGCCAGCATAAATTCCCTTTAAACTTCCCTTTTAGCTTTTTTAGCAAAATCCTTCTCTTGAAAAAACCATGTGTGTGTACACACACACACACACACACATTAACTTCTGACACATCACAGAAAGTGCTTGAGCAGAAAAGCACAGTATTTAACTATAGGGCTAAGTATTTAACCTTTAGGTTGGCAGGTAGAACAGTGATGCAGGGTCTCTGCCTAAGGAAATTTACATCAGATCTTCTGCTAACACATATATCTCTCATGTGAGAGGAGCAATAGTTCCCCATGTTAATTTACTGACATCATAAACCCTTTCATGAGCCAATGTGTACCTATCTGTGTTTTGGTTCTCAGTATTTCATGAACATACTAACTGCAGATTGAACTGCCACTGCCAAGATCAAAGACAGTCATTCCCCTCCTCAGTGGCTGAGATAGGGATACTCTTTTCAGTGAGTTTGGTATATATTTGTATAATTTTCATCCATCTTTTTCACAGGCTTAGCCCAGAACCTGATGCTATCTATCCTCAGTGAGACTGCTGAACATACAAACTCTTTCTTCTGGTCCCAATTCTTCCATGTTTAGCCAGACATAAAAGACTTTGCTCATAGTTCTAAATAAGAAAAGTGGGTCCTATGTCCTGTCAGGCTTACCATTATACAGACACACTGGAAATTTGATTTTCTTCTATTTTCTTTCATAAACATTCCAATATACTTTCAGACATTTTTCCGTATTTTCCCAGTTTTCTGATTTGGGGATCAGTATAATCACAGTTAATTAAATTGTGTGACTCAGAGGACATTCTAGTGTACCTGTGGAAGAAAGCAGCAATGGAAAGATTGTTAATTTGACATATAATATTTTTATTTTGCCAAGGTGTTTTCTCAAGCTGAGTAATATTTTTTCACTTCTGTGTTTCGTGTCCTGTTTAGTACTACTTTCCTTTAGGTTTAAATTAATTTTGAATTCTCTTAAAAACCCAACTGTATGAGAATCAGTAACTCCCAGAATTCAGAATGAGCTGTTTGGAATAATTTCTTTTCCCCATTGAACTAATTCTGCTGGACATTACCTTCACTGAAATTGAGGCATGTGGCTGGACTCTGTCAGTCTTGCTCCTTCCTGTATCAATAATCTCATTTTATATTAAATGTTCAAAGTATGTGCCTACTTTTAACATAGTTGTCCTGGTTCCTACTCCTTCTTGATTTTCATGCATCTGACCTATTCTGAATGTACTGACTTTAGGTTCAGTATTTAGTCAATTGTACTCTAGTGTATTTATTTTCTCTCCATTCACAATAAAGAGATCTCACAGTGTCTAGCTCAAATTCAGACATTCATACTGCAGTCAGCTTCATTTGCACATATGAATCCTGCTAGTCTAATCTACCTGTATACTTTATGTCTTATCTATGTGACAAGAATAATGCTGTTACATTCTTTGCTGAAACCAATATGTAAAAACTCTGTCAGTACTATTTCAGCTCCAGCAAACTCTATCTAGCACTTGTTCATTACTGAGTTATCCAGTACACGTGTAAAATATCATAGCTTTCCTCATGAAGCCAAATGTATTCACACTGGAGTGCTGATATTTGGATCAATAATGGCAATTCAAATAAAAAATGTGTTTCTTCTTAGATTATACATGTCCTATTCAATTATTTTCTACTGAGTGATGCTGAAAAAATGGCAGACAAGGCATTAACAAAACAATAAGCCTCAAAATCACCCTGTTCTCCAAATGCTCAAATTTTCAGCTAGAAAAGGCACTCCAGAGTACTTTTTTTCATTAGTCTTTGTCCAGAAACTTTTTCTTAATATTTATAACAATATACAGCATCATAAAACTGATTGATCTTCATTGACATGCATTTTGGTTTGCTGTGTGTAGATTTTTCTGTGGTAGTTAATGAAAAATAAATAAATAAATATATCTCAGCTTTTTCAGGAAGTAAAAAAGTTAGTGGGTAGAAAAAATGCAAAAGAAGTTTTTGTCTTCCACCACATCTTCTTTTGATTTTTCTCAATACTTCACACACTGATAAACACAAATTCAAAGACCTATATTTACTTTTAAATGTCTAGAACATGAAGCAAACTGCCAAAACGTAATATGGAATTGAACCTTTTTTTCCTTTAAAGTAAAACCCAGAAGAGGGATCCAAGTAGTCCTGCTACATGAGAGCCACCTGAAAAATAAATCTAGTTAAAGTCAAGCACTTCCCATGTTAAAGTCATAACACCACTGCAGTGCAGGTTTGGAACTCCCAGTTAAAATTATCAGACTTTGTTCTCAGTGTGTTTCAGCTCTTTTTTTTTCTTATATACTTGGGGAAAAAGTAGTCCAGTTAACCCTGTAATTCCAGAATGCCTGAGTATGTCTTAATGAATCACTATAAACGTGCAGTGTTTCACCCATGAGGCACGAGTGCAGTGGTTCTCTCACACATAGGAAATACTCATTACAACTTCCAGCCACCTTATTTTTTTTAAGGTGGCTGAAAGGTACACATCATAGAGATAATGTGTTTTATTTGTTCTGTCAAGATTCATTTCAATTTTTTAATTCAAATGAGGGAACTTCTACAGCTCAGCATTCTGTTGTGCCTGGGTAGAGCAAGGATGAGGAAGGTGAATGATGCAGAGGGTAAGCTGAGGGCAATCTCTGCTATGAATTATGCTTTTCAAGTGTTGGGATATCATTGCCATAAAATGGACAGTAAATTAACTGTCCATGTTTATTAAGACAAAGAGAAAGTGTTTTGGAAGTGGCATCTTCCAGAGGGGCAATGCTCTACTCCCAAAAATGGGAGTACAAAGTAGCTCAGGACTGCAGAACTTGCTGAAAATCCCCCTGTCCATAAGAGGAAAGTGCATACAACTTATTTTTTAAAATGCCACGAAAGTATTTTTTTCTTTTCACATTCCCTGTGAGCCAACAATAGCTGTTGCTATAAATTATGAACCAAAAGCCTTAAAAGAACTCGCTTGAGTGGCTGGCTTGAGTGCAAATAGAAGAGAGAGATGTAGGATTCAGGAAGATTAATTTCTACTTTTTCTTCTGACCAAGACTATTTCTCTTTCCATGTGTATATTTAATACTTTCTATTCCTGAGTAATTCTGGAGCATCACTTTCCAGATATACACTTTACTGAATAACAAGAACCATTGCATAACAATGTAGCAGTATTAATGCCACTTATAACTTATTAAAGTAAAATTTGATTTTAAAATAATTTCTGTTGTATTAAAATCAGGTTAATAGCTATATTTTTGGTAGGTTTTTTTTTTCATTGTGTATTTTTCTTTTATTTGCTGCATTGGTAATTCTAGGGAGGAGTGGATTTTATTGACTTTTTACAGCTCAACATGAGCTATACAAACAACTTGAAGTATTTTGCATGCATATGGTTATATATAGCATATATGAATTTCCATAGTTTCCTTTTCATTTTTTGTGACCATTTCTCTGCAGGCCTTTCAAGCAGTTTAAATGTTTTGGAGAAGAAATTGATATGTTTGATTTGATAATTGATTCTATGATTTATTAAATTGCAAAATAGATCCAATTATTTAGTATTATATACTACTATTTCTGTTGATACGGAAATACAATCAGTGAAAGGTTAATCAAAATGATAATGAATTTTGATTAAGCCATACCTCCTGCTGGTTTCAAGAAAAGGCATTTGTAAAATTCTTTATTTTTCTGATATTGATGTACACATTTGTATCTGAGAAAATTAAGGAAATAGTTCTTTGAAAATCTTCTGAAACAGCTTCTAAAACTCTCATTTGAAAAACCTTTATGGAATATCCTGGTGATATCCTGATGCCACATTCTAATTTGATGGGATCATCAGTATGTGTTATGAACATTACATATTTCATAAATTCCAGATTGATTTTTGAAAAAATAATCACTGAATTTGAGATTCTGGAAGAACTAAAAGAAAATAGGAAAGAAATGTAGCTTGCTCAAGAAACAGAAATACAGCAGAGACATTTTTAACTACAGAACCTTTAGGGAAGAATAAGAATGTCAGCATGAGAGACTTTACTGTCTCTCATTTGGAAGAGGAAATGAGGTTTCTCTTTCTGGTGTTTAAAATTAATACTTGAGGGTTCAGTGAAGATATTCAGTTGTTATGTCTACTGTTAGTTATCACTGAAAGCTGGGTTCAAGCTCTCTTCATAGAATTACTGGGGATAAGATTTGTAACAAATTTTTTTAAAAATTGATCTTGATAAACACTTAAAGCAACTATGTAGCATAGGTGTCTGCAATGTCAACGAACTGAATGAGACTGTTAAGGGGAGGTCTTTCCACCCATGCTCTTTAATAAGCAGATGCACATGTCAGTGACACTAAAAAAAAAAGAAAAATACAACATTTCAGTCTGTTGCAAACTTCCTTTCTTAACAAGGTCTGTCCTAATTTCAGCTGTTTTAGCATACTCATCAACAACTCTTCTCAAAGGCAACTGTTTTTACAACACAAATAACCCCTCTATCTTCCCAGACCTATTTTTATACTTTCCATACTGTTCAGTTCTCATGCAGATCATGACAGAGGATAATACATTTATTCTACTTGTTCATATTATTTGTCACAATATCACAGGAGCTGCGTGACATGGATGATAAAATAGTCTACATAGCTGAGAGCAGAGCCAATTTGAAAAGCAGACTTGGTTCCAGTTGATCTGCTTGGCTGGGATTTCAGAGTGGACTTTTCTCAGCCTGCTCTCCATGGCGTGTTTCTGCTGTGCACTTCTGCCAGCATGACTCACATCAGCTTTCCAGTCAGCCAGCTCAGACAGTTCATTCTGCTAAAAACTAATGCAGAAAAATATTTCTTTCAGTAGGGCCAGTAGGATGTGGCCACGTGCCTGATTGCATAAAGGCTTGTACTGACACAAGGAAAAGACTGGGAACTTGTGGCCAAGAGTAAGGTGAGATTAAGTTGGTTTAAACTAGTTTAAGCTTTCTGCAGAACAGCCAACTGATCTTAAAGGGAGCAATTTTTTAGGCATAGTACTTCATTTTTATTCTAACATTTTATTTTCACATTTTTATTGCTACAAAGGTGCTGAATTAGCTTGCAGCATTTTGGTACTGAATTTCCCAGAGAGCCTGCAGACATGCCACAGATAACAGAACTGCCATAGTTCCAATGGTAGTTTATTCAGCTTTCTGTCACTGGCAGCTATATCCAGATTCATCAGCAGTTGTCATGCATATAAAGAATAACAATAAATTTGGCCTTGAAATTTAATTTTATCCTTTTGCTTTTTTTTTTTTTCCTATTTTAATCAGAATACAAGTCTCAGATGGAGGGGTGAAGCGATGAATATCTCTCATGAGTATGAATACATCAGCAATTCTACAATTCTCACTCTGTAGGAGATACTATGCAGAATCCAGATGTTAAAATCCAATGAAACTTGTCATTTACCTTAACCATTAGCCAGAAATACAATTGCTTCCAGAAGCCCCTTTGCAAGAGAATTTTGTCCAGTTGTGCATTTTCCAATTGTTTGGTTTTACAAATCAAAGCATAATGAAACACCCAACTCTTTTCACATCTGACTTTAAACAGAATACCAAATCTTTTTATCTTGCTCTAATATTAACTAACTAATTATAGTCTTTAGATTGTAAGGAAGGATGTTTATAACTGAGATTAAACTAAACTGGCAAAAAAATTAATTACAGATACATTTTTCCCTATGAATAATGAATAACTGTCAAAACCAGACTGTGTCCAAAATAAAAGCAAATATTGTTATTAATTACTTAGTAGAGATGTTGGGTGTTGCTACTTAAAATGCTTCTCAAGTTTGAATATTTATTTTACATTTATTAAAGACTAGATTCATGAAGGATGTTTTGAGAGACAAGGTCTAATTATTCAATAGCTATTGAATAGTCCCACAATTTTTATTTAGTATCTGGGATGTCGATCCCTTTGTTTCTGTGTTCTGAAAGCACTGGGAAACTTTGTTCACATGAAAGTTTGTTGTATTAGAGATGACTCATGGCAAAAGTTTTCCATGTGAATTTTGATCCTTCTTAAAATTTGGTTATCTTTCTCAGTTTTTTTATTCTTCTGCCTGATAAATATTCAGACAATTCTTCATAAACATTTGATTTCTGGGTGAGAAACGTGCTTTAGACTTTTATTCTCACTAATGTCTCTGTTGGGCTGACTTTGTGCCCTGTGTCAGGAATCTGTTTTTCCTAGGAAAAGCTGAAAATTTTGCTATAAATATCCTCTCTACAGCTGAACCTGTCTGTTCTACATGGTGGTTGCCATTGCATCTCCATGTAGCATTGGATAACCAAACTTGCCACTTTGAAATCACACTCAGCAACAAAGTACTGACATTCAAAACTAATAAGAAAAACCCATTCTGTGCTTGCAGAAGCCAGAATAGTCACAAATCTTTTAGCTCCTTTGTAAATCAACAGTGAATAGAAGGTGGAAATTGTGGTATTTCAATAAACTGAAAAAATAATAACTACTAAACATATGGAGTCTTGCTGTTTGCAAAACATACTGTATAATTTTCTCAAATTGCTCTCCCTAGTAATGGAGTTATAAGTTCTGTTTTCTGGAGCATAATATCCTCCATATTCCCCTATATTTAACCTTGCCACTACTGGACCATTTCAGCTAAGAACTTTTGTTTATTTATGGACACAAGCATGGTCCTGTATCCTCCTCTGTGGGTCTCAGGCCTCAAAAGCAGTGTAGAGATAGATCATATATGTCATGGGGAAAAACTACTCATCTCATGTGGTTTAAATCAAACAAGGATGAAAGGTTTATTGATTTATTAATGACAGGGTTAACTGGCAGTCAGTGAACTGGCAATCAATGAACTATACATTCAGGACCAATATTGGTGACACAACAGATACACCACAATCCTATATGCTTGAGAAACATTAGAAGAGCCCATTTCCAAAGTTCCTTCTGTAGGTAATGCCCCTCTGTACTTCCATGCACTCTCACACTGTCTGACAGCACGGGCAACCTCCCTCCCCTCTGTGTGGCTGCAGGTCCCTGTGTGGTGCCAGGGACAGGGGACCCAGGTGTCCTTGGATGCCTGCTGAGCAGGGGAGTCCCCACTCCCCCTCCTGCACCCCACAGGGATCTGCTGAGCCCAGTCCAGGGGTGGGGATGTCTTGGGGGCATGGCAGTGCCATCGGGGCTCTTCTGCTCCGAGGCCTCTACCAGCACCTTATAGAAGTTTCCATTTGTGCCACAGTGCTTTTCAGACAGCCTCAATAACCTGTCTCTGACGAGGTAGCTGCTGTTCAATGTGAAGAGCTGTTGTCCTGGAGTTTGTCCATAGCATTATCAGTTTGAGAGAAAGGATCTCTCAGAGGGGTCTGGCTGTCCCTTCACACACTCTGCTCCACACTCCCAGCCTGTATTTGGTGTAGTTGTCAAGGTGTTGGGATAAGGGGTCTGGTTAATGACCTTACCTGACCTTACCTCCCCAAGGAGCTTTTTCATCTCACTTTCTCACCCTGTCCTGTCGAGGAGGGGAAGTATTTTAGCCACTTTTATATCTGACAACATATTAGATGCATTTGTTTATGACATGCATGGCCATTTATAACTTCTATGTTTTTAGCTATTTAAAAAAATTCTTTTCTATTTTGCAAAAAACAAATACATGTTCAGTTCACATTGTGAGGGAAAATACTGATGTCCACTTCCCTGGACAGCCTAATTGGCTCATCATTCATAAACACTTGACAAGTTATATGACACAGTATAAAGATATCATGCACGAATATCATGCACACACACACAGAGAATGTATTTTTATATAGCTGGTTTACAAAATTTTTCATTTAAGAGGTGAGGCCTGGATATTCTTCCCTTGTGCCTTTACACTTGAGCATGTAACCTGATATATATTTAATTTTCTGTGGATTTGGACTTCCTTGTGCAGTGTGTTTTATGAATGTTGATTCTAAGAAGCAATTAAGGGACATGATCCTCCTGTGAAGAAATATTAGGGTGCAAGGTAAACTACAAAAAGCATAGAGCTGGTCTTGAAGGAGCACTCAGTTGGTCTGAGAAACAGCCAGGAGATAAACTGATGACCTGTCTGTGTGTTTGGGAGACAGGTATAAAAGAAAAAGGAAGAACAGAGGTTTTTATGTTCTGCATGTCTAACTTTGCTACCAGTTGGACACGAGACACTTTCTTTTCTTTGCATTTTAAATTACATTTTCCTATTATCCATTGCTATAACCCCCACATTTGAATGTGTTAGTGAGATGAAACATTTGAGTACAAAGCAGAGCACTTGCTGCATATGCTTGTGCAAAATGGAAATCAGTACGTATGTGTGTATGTATGCATGTATGTTTCTTCCTGCACAATTTTCAAGCAATAGAAAATTGCTTGAAATTTGAAATTGCTTTTGACATTTGAAGAACTGGAGGGAAAATAAATAGAAAGACAAAAGGCTATATGATTTTGCTGAGAGTCTCTTAATTTTTAAATATATTGATGAATCATGTTGGAGGAGGGATCTTTGTTAATAATTCAGGCTGAAATATCAGCTAAGTTTAACTAATTGCTAAATTGCTAAATTTAAAAGTGTTTTGTGCAGGGTGTGTTAAAATTCATGCATATGATCCTTCTGATTGGTATTTTAACCCTAATTTACATTTTTCATTTTAATAGACCATAATTAATACTACTCATAATTTTGAGGAGAGCTGAGATCTGATTAGAAAATTCTTTTGATTGACACAGTAAAATTGTCTGAGTTGGGAAAAAGAAACTACACTAAGGAAAACTGATTATTTATTAGTTACCTTATGGAAAGGAAATTTTAGCAGGATTTCCATGACATTTACTTACAGTAGTTGCAGCAGATCTGAGTTTTTCCCCTGGATAGAGGGCTCATTCACAAGTTATCCAGGGGCTGAAAAAGTTTCTTCTAGTTACAGGAACTTGTAAGTCTTCTAAAATTTAGACAGACTCATCCTTGCTCTTTAAGCTACGACCTTATCTACTTGCCAGTCTTTTCCATATCCCCATTGAATCCTGCTGTGTCCTTTAACATCTGGATCACTCATTCCAGAGATCTGAAAAAGCTTGGAGTGCCACTGTGAAAGTAAAAAGCTCCTTTTTCTTAGCTGATAGCAGAAGGCAGTGAAAAAGTCCTTGTAGTCTAGGGAAATAAATCAAAGTGCTTCACCTGGAAAAAAAAGAGCTTTAATTTAGCTGCAGCACTTAGCACATTTTATCATTTATTTTCCTTAACTCCTTTATAAAACACATGTTCTATTTTAATTTAAAAAGGAAGATTGTCATTACTAGCCAGAACATTTGTCTTTGCAGGCTTCCTTTGAGTTCACTGAGAAAAAGCATCTGAGTACAAAATGCAATTTTGTTTCACACATCTGGCAGTGGCCTCATTTTCCAACTGACAGTAAAAGTCATATGGTCCCATTAGCACCAGTAAATAAAAAGTGGCCCTATATTCCTCTGGAGACATAGTCTGCTGCCATAGAAGGACCCCAATGCAAACAGCAAGTACTTTTCCACCAGCTGAAAATGCATTACAAGAAATAAAATGGCCATTATGTTCTAAGGGCATAAAAGCAGGTGCAGCTTCCTAAAGTCAAGCACCTAACTGCACCATCTGTGCCACTGTGACATTCTCAAAGCAAATGCAAGAGCAAATATTGCATGGATCCATTGGTATGTGAATGCACGTGCCCAGTAATCTGTGGTGCCATTTTGACTTTGCACAGAAAGTCAGCATGACTCAGTATTCCAGTCCCAGAGAAATTCCCACTGAAATCCTGTCTAATCAGATCTGCAGAGTGAGGTGAAAGAAGCAGACCAACGAAGTTAATGGTATTTGCCTGATTGTAACCCCTAAAACTCACTACATAGCCATCTGAAGAAACTCCAGAGCTTTATTTTAACAAAGTCTTTATATCCGATGCAGTTCTTACATATGACAGATTTTCAGACATAATTTTTGTGTGGGATAACAATAACAAACAATTAATAAATCTTAAACAATTAGTAATAATAACCACAACACTAACAATAGTAAAAAGTTACAGCTAGTCAGAAACATTCTGGAATCAGACAAAAAACGTTCTTCCTTTTGATGCAGGCAGTATAAGGTTTTTTTAGAGTGCCCTGTAGGCTGCATTTTCTCTCTGCTCCCAGGAATGCCATGCTCACAGGAGGTATTAGGAGAACAGTGATAAAGTCACTGCCTTCTAGCATTGCAAAAGCAGCTGGTGTCCCATGAAGTGGAGCTATAGAAGCTAGTGTGCCTGTGCTGAAGAAGAACCCTCTCTTTTCTGTTCAGCCCCTTTCTTACTCTGCATTTGCCTACCTGCATATTTAGTATCTGATAACAATGTATTCTAAAAAAATGTTGCGCAAAAACCACTACTTGATGATATTTATTTTATCTTAAAAATACCTTTCTCCTAGTAACAGGTAAAGCCCAAACCCAGTATTTAGGATTGGAAATATCCTAATTTGGTGATGAGTTGAAATACAGACGTGTACCTAAGTACACTACTTATCAAACACAGGTAGAGAGTGACCAAAAAGCCCTTTATTTTTGTCTTTGTTATTGAAAACTGATGAACATCTGTACCAAGTAACAGTCTTTACAATAAGAAATCTAAAGAAAGGATGCATTAGGAAAAGGATATAAAAAATGTTTCCTGTAGGAGCAGGTATTATAAGCAGATGTTTGCACTAAAATATGAAAATATAAGTTGCAGAAGAAGATAAACTGAAGAGCAAGATGGATTCCAGGATATAACTTAGTGCAGGCTGTATACAGCTATGATGCCTATGAAAATCCAGCAGATCTTCCAAATCAGCCATCTGAAGAACCCTCAAATAAAGTACTTTTGCCTATGCAGCAACTACCAGGTGAGGCCTGGAATTCCTTTCCTCTTTTTCCTCCTTTCTTTTCAGACAGTGGATAAAAGCAGATTGCACTCAGTGCAATACTGGAGTGAGCAGGGCTTTAGTAACTGCTAGAAAAGTGTGCTGCTTGGTTAAAAATTCATTCCTTATGGAAATGAAATATTTTCATTGGAATTATAACAGGTCCAAATGAGTCCCAGGCTATTTGATCTGTCACAAAGAAAGGTTTTAAACTTTGAAAAAATACAACTTTGTGGGGTCTGAAGGTCAGCCAGGGCTACACAGGATCAATTTTTAGCAAGAGTCATGAGAGGTTTTTGATGATACTGATGTGAAGTAGAGCACACAGACAAAAGAGGAAACAACTCTTTTTTCCTAATGATAGCACTGGGCTTTGAAATTAGGCACAGCAGGTAGAGAGAGATCCCTTACAGATTTCAAAAGAGGATCCATGTCCTGGTACTAACTCACTTCAAATTGCCAGGGAGTTGAAAAATCACTTTATTTAACATTAACTTGGGCTAACAAAGACAAAGCTACCAGGCAGCACAGCTATTAATGCCAAGCTGTGGTGCAGCATTTACCAGACCTAAAGCATACAAACATCAGCAACCAGCCCTCTGCATTTTCATCTAGTTGTTGTCAATACAAAGGGACTTCTGTTTTGACGATATGCATCCATAAAGTAGGGCTCTCATTTAAACTAAAAATCAGATCTCTTATTGAAATTATCTTTTTAAAATTAACAGACTCTATTTTATACCTTAAATTTTAAAGAAAATGGAGAAACAAGCCTAAAGAAACCCCTCTAAGGTTACAATGATGTGTTAGACCTTCCATGCTTATAGTCCTGTTTTAGCTGAAAACCAGTTTTGTACCTAGCATAGGACTAACAGGGAGATGGCACATCACAATGCCTTTGATTGTGTTTAATTTTCATTGGAAAAGTTACATCTTTCTGGATGCCCAAATCCTTTTTTTTTAAAAATAATATGATAAATTAAATTCTCTTTAGTTTTATATGAGAAAATTTTACCGAAGCGGGCAGCTCTCTAGCAAGACAGGACTGTTTATGGAGATGGACAAGGATAATAAAAAAGAAGATCATGCACATAAATCATTGTCATTAGGGATTAAACAGGATGTGTAATGACCTGTGCAGGTATTAGAAATGCAAGTTGATACTGTGTGAGTCAAGCTGGTTGATCCTTGCAGACAAAAATATTCAAGTTTAGAAAAATATTAGTTGTCAATGAGACTTAAGGCACAGAAATTCTAATGTAAGTCTGAAAGGTAAACATATTGGACTTAAAGCTGAACAACACATTTTAAGTATTTGTGAGAAGAAAATGAAGATGTATGAACTGCTTAAAGGGCTCTTTCAAGTTTGACTGGCCAGAAGTGAAAGGTGCAGAAGGATGACAGGAGAAATTTGATTGGTATTTATTCATGATGTTTTTTTTGTTCAAAACGTGAATATAAGGAAACAAAAGTAGTTATGCTAAGTGGGACATTCCATGTAAGAACATGGAAATAACTGTTCTTTTCTGGTAGGATACTGCAGGAGAAGGAGCTCAGAATTTCACTCTGCTGTTTTTACATAGTTTGAGACAAACACCTGGAAATGTCAAGTGGTGGTATTAGACCAAAAATAATTGAAAGAAAAACTGGAGATATAGTTAGGTCTCTGTCAAAAAAATGTAGCATCATGTTGAAGTTTCAGCTTGGCTAGAGGACAGCAGATCAGTCAGCCTGTGGAGAAAAACCTTTCTGGTAAAGGTGTTCCCAATACATCACCATCTCCTTTATCTCCTTCACTGCCTGAGGTTGTTCAAGAGCTCCCTATCCAGGCCAGAAAAGGTGCCAGTTTTCTGAAAAATCAGGTTTGTTCCTGAAGTAATTTAAAATGCTGGCAGGCTGTGAACAATTGAACCTAATTTTTTGTTTCACTTCAAAACAACATTTAAGTAATGTCAGCAAAGGTCATTTGCTGGAATTAAGTCAGTTAAATGCCTTAAATGTTTTTTAATCTTTATTCTTAATGTCATATGCTGACATGATAATGCTATAAAATGTCAGTGTGGGTTTTGTTAAATATATTGTGGAAAATAAAATCTGCCAGCCATTCACACATGGTCTGGAACCAACTATCCACTCTCTACATCAATCAGTCTATAGGAAATATGAAATTTGCACATGGTGTGTGCTTTTACATTATGTTCATTGAACTATTTTGGAATTCAAAGGTGTTTGAAATCTGGGACCACTTCTTGGTTTGATTTTTTTTCCTGGCTTTCTTCTCATAGGTAATTTTGGCAGAAGGATTTATTTGTTTCTACAGATTAATTAATCATTTTCTGTATAAAAATATATCTTGGGAAACAAGTATTCAGCATGTTTGCTATGCAAAGATGAAGGAGAATGTTAGGATTGTGCTCTGAGAAGAAGAACTCTATTTTCATGTATTTGTACCATGTCTAATATTATGATGGTCTCATGTTGTAGGAAGATGATTGGGGGTGAAATTACAGAAAACTGGGCAGTTATGCTCACTTTCTAGCAGAAGTTATAACAGTACAGATGTTATACAGTGAAAGGCAGTTGCTGCTTCCTGGTTGGAATGCAGCTGGTGTGCACGAAGTCTATTCCATCATGATTCCCCACCCAACACAGCCTGCAACGTTAAGCACCACTGCTGAGAGGGATGGGACAGAGGGAGGAGCAGAGTGGAGACACCACGGCCAGGCTCTGTCTTAATCCTTGCAAGGGGAAACTCAGTGTTTCCACGTAGCCAATAAACCACAAAGTACCCATCAGCCAAGGGAGATAGGAGATGTCCTGCTGCTGAACCAGGAACTGTGGTGAAATTGCTCCACTCTGGTGAACTTGGTTCATTTCAATCTAATTTTAAATACTAACACACCTCCATCCCAAAGTCATCCACTTGTGAGATATGACCACCCCTCCCTGAGCATGCATTCCATATTTTCTTGACTGTATCTTATGTTTGAAGTGAGACAGTTTTACAGCAATCAGTAACAAAGGTATGTAAGACCAGAGACACTCGGGTTCCGCCTACATGTAAAGAAACAGTATAAAAGTAATCTAGGAATGGGGAGAAGTTAAGGAAAACTCCATAATACCTTCTGGGTTTACTTGACAGCTTGAACCTGATTTCTACCCTGCCTCAGCCATCTCTCACAGCCTAACAGGGATACCTATTGAATATGACTCTATGCACCATAAATGATTACCTGAGGTAACTCATTGGTGATTAGAGCTTATCTGTATTTCATGTTAAATTTTGCAGTCAGTCACTATCAATGGCAACAATTGAACCTAACCCTGTCAGTTTTCTATTATCAGTAACATGTATTATTCCTTAAAGCGATTAGCCTGAGTCCTTTGAAGGCTCTAGCAGTTACAGGAGTGGATAACATACTCAGCAGAAGTGGGGACATCTAGGAGGGTTGTTGCTCTTTCTAAGTTGACTCCAAAATGTTGTTGTTGCATATCCTCAAACAAGTTCATCAAACTGCCCTCTGAAGCAGCAGGCTGTGAATGGAGTCCCTACAATGGGCTGTAAGCATTTCATGTCAGAAATTCTGAAAATGTTACTAACAATAAATGGATAATTTTATTCCTAGTAGTTTCAATTTTCCCTTTTCTTCATTTTTCCTACGATAAGGCCTGGGAAACCTGTAACTCAAGAGAAAAATAGACTTCACAATGCAAAGTAAGTTTAGGCAATTTTCATATTTTTCTATATGAAAAATATGAAAGGTTCTTTATGTTCTATACTTCTATTACTTAGAAGTAATAAAAAAGTGAGACAAAGTACAAAACCAAGCATTTAAAATTACATGCTTCAAAGCAAATGAAGTGTGGAATGGTCTAAATTGATTTTTCTCTTGAGTAATTAAAAGGAGAAACATTTAAAATTAAGTCAAGACTTCTAGCTTTTCTCTACAGTACTTATTTAGCTGTTATTTTCTGATGAATCACATTATTTAGGATTTCACCTTTTTCACACTGAGCAGAAATGTACACAGTGCAAATATGCACTAAGGTCACATTAGATTAGGCCATATGTATGATTTAGAAAAAAAACCCTCAGATCCTAATCCAAATAGACTTTAGCCTAAACAGTAAAAAGGAGAAGAGCCATGAGAAAGTCCCTATTCAGATTCCCTGTGTGACCTTGGGAAGGCCATTTAAACAAGTAAGTTCCTTACTTGTTTAATATGGAGAAGCTACTTCCATTTTTCACTGAGATGTACATACAAGATCAGTTTTGATTCTTTTTTGAGACTGTAGTTATGGCAGCTTAATAAGGATTTATTGTCTAAAAAAGTAGGTCAGTACTGGCTCTGAACCCAAGTACAGAGCCCTGCTTCTTGAAGCTTTCTATCCCTTGCCTACTTAAATTCCCATTAATTTTGACTTGAACATCACAATTAAAACTTCCTTTCCTATGAACCTTTAAATAAAGTAGGTATTTTTTTCAGGGAAAAAACCAGTTATTGTCAACACGGTCAGGTGGAGAACCATATAAATATAATGTAAATGAACCCCAGATGCCTTTCACTTTAAGTCCAACTCCTTTTAACCTTTCAAAGAGAAGAGGGTTGCAAGTGTATTTGTCATGTCCTGCAGAGCTCTGCACACAGTCATCCAGTTTCTAAAATAATATTCAAATTAGCTTGAAGCCTAGCAATTACATTTTCCCTAAAAGTAAAGTAATGGCATTTTAATCTTAATTTTGCTTTTCCATCTATGTGCTTCATGCTGTATCCTTCACATTAGACTTTGGGATGTGATAAAATTATATAAGTCTGAAGTTATCATTGAGGAAATGTACTTTGCAGCATCACACAGTTCAATTTAGATTAGGAGAATGAAAATACTGTTTGGCAGAAATGAAGAAAGGAATCTAGTTTTAAGAGTTGACGCACTAAATGAAAATTGTACGCAGTATGGACAAATAATTCTGAAACATCTGTAAAGATGTTTTAAATGCAATCAACAATTCCCACATCCTCTCTTGCATATAGGGAATGTGTTATCAGATCTTTCATGTAAGTCCTGACTTGTTGCTGGACTCACAGAAAGTGGTACTGTCAGAAGTGCCAAGCTTTCAGCAGGCCCTCAGCTTCAGTGGGAACTTCTGAACCAATAATCTTCTGCAAAGCAGGTCAGTGAGACTTCACTTCTGTGTGTGGTCTCTGCCTCAGTACAGTAACTTTTTGTGGGATTTTGGAGCTAGGACACAAGGTCCAAGACCTTTATTGAGAATACATATATATATATATATGTATCAGAACTAGACCTCTGTAACCCTGCTTTGAAAATCTTGACCTCTGGATTTGTTCAGCTTCTGAAGGAACGAGATGAATAAGTCACACTGAATTCTTTTATATTCTGTCACATCTGATGTGACCTCTGGAGTTACTATTTAATGACACATAAAACCAATGTCCTCCTCCTGTGTCAAAATGTCAAGGAGGAATTATTTCCCTGATTTTTTTTTTAATAGGGGGCTCTTTCCTTATCATATTCCTGATAGTTTGAATATTATATCTTTACAGAGTAAAAAAATCATTAGCTAAAATGTATCATAACATTGCAACAGTAAGAACAGTAGCAGAATCGAAGTCAGAAGCCCTGCAAATTCGCTTTGAAAGGTTACATTTATAGACCTCTTTACCTCAGATTTTTTTGAATATTTCTGTTTTAATTGCAGTTTGATGAAACTTTTTACCTAACTCTATCATACACAGAGATCTAAACAACTATGATAGTCTCAATTTAAAAAAAAATATTTACTGAATTTGGCTCTTATACTGATGACAATATTTGTCAAAACCAACAGACAAGCAGAAAACAATTCACTTAATAAAAGTAGCACAAAATAAGCAAACAGAAAGAATAACACCTGGTCATACTGACACCAAAAGAGACAAGAAAAATTACCTAATCAGCTATCTGAAGAATCCTGTGAAGCAGAGAAATAAATATGAATGGTGGCCAGGACAGGCAGTTTTTAATTTAATTTAATTTAGGACAGGCAGTTAATAGTGGTGAACAACAGCTCTTCCAGCACATACTCTTTTAGAGGTTTTCAAGAAATACCACTTTGTCTCAGCTGATGGCACCAAAATTGGCCCAAGGACTAAAAGATGTAATGTAACTAATTATCATTTCCACAATGACAGAAATCACAATTGTCTTACTGAAATTTTTAAGGCAGATTTTATTTGATTTCATTAATTTTTTCCAAGTTTCTCAGACTTGTACATGTCACTATAATGTATCAAATACATTATGTATCAAAATTTGCAAGAATTTGCAGTTGGAAAGTCATTAATCACTACAGCCCAGAATGAAGGTTCCTTTCAGTCAGTCTGCTAAATATATTTCCTTGTCATGGGCTGACTTCATCCAGAAACAAAAAACAAGAACTAGGAGAACAGGTAGCAAATGGTGATGGCAGAGGGTATTGCTAGGAAGTGTTTTGAAAAGCACTGGTCTGGGAACTTGTTCTGTCCTAAACCTGTTCTGTCCTGTTCATATCACATTGGGAAGAGGAAGTCTAGGGAAATGTTGCATTGTAATGATCTATAAAACGGGGTGTGAAGTGAGGGAAGAAAGTATCCTGGCAATTTGTAATTAATCAGGGTAATGAGATCAGGGCAGGTTGTGAAGAATTACAAAGGACTTTATGAAATATATTAGGATTAGGTAGTCAAATAAGAGGTGAAAATCAGTTTTATGCAATATAATGCATTAGTAGAAATGTGCTGTTAGCGCTTTAGATGGTCATTTGAGGTTCTGTCCAGTAGTTTCTGGAAAAACACAGGTCATTCATGTTATGGGAATAAATTCACATATTTATTCCCCCAGTCCCATCCTGCCCATTTTGACCCCCTCTTCCAGATAAAAGACACGTTAAGAGATTCAGAGAAAGCTAATGGGAATGATCAAAAGTAGGAAACAGTTTCTGTGAGAGGCAGGACTCACGTGCTGAGTCTGCTGCAGCCCAGAGAGAGCTGATGTAGAGGGATATGAGAGAGATCAGCAGAATTATGGGAGACACAGAGAGCAGGGTTAGAAGGGTTAGAAGCTGTTCATTATCTCTGTCAGTAGAAGAGCCAAGGCATTATAGAGAGTATCCCATGGAAATTCTTTCCAGGGGATTTTGAGGAAGTGGATTCACAGTGTGCTTTAGAAGTTCTTGGAAGAGAGAAAAGATAAGGAGAACTAAATGACAATCCACCATCAGTCTTGTGAACCTCTCTCAGCACAAAACAGGCAAAGGCTGAGTGGGAGATACCAAAAATGTGTGCTCTGTTTTTTCTTTCCCTAGACTCGTGTTCAGTGCTACAGCTGGGGATAGGATAATGGTAGGTCATTTTTCTCAACCAGTACAGTCATTTGTAGGTGTCCAGGATTTGAAGTAATACTGCAAATCCTATTGCTTATATGCAAGCACTATTTCTAATCAGAGATGCACAAAATGGAAGTGATAGGTGAATGTGATGAGGTTTTCTTTATTCTCTGAGACTAATACTGTGTTTATTTAAATTTCACATTAAAAATTTTTGAAAAAATTCCATTTAAATTTAAAAAGAAATTAATTATTTAAGGTGTTGCTCAAGCACCTGAAATGTAAAGCATTTTAAGAAGAAGTGAATTTCCACATCTTTGAATACCAAAATCCGCAAAAGTTTCCAAATGGTGCACAGAAAAGAAGTGTTTGGACCTATAAACTATCTCTCAGAACAAACCACAACCTCATAAATATTGTGCAAAGTACTTTCCTTGACTGTTTGATTTTAATTCAGGTCTGGCTATTTCTGATTAATAAATAAATAGATATATTTGTACAACAAATATTACTGCATATAAAGATATTATTACTACTCATAGTACAAGTAAACAAAAATTGAGAGTCTACAGCTGCAAAATGTTTAATTCATTAGGTTCCTTGGATTATTTTAAAGAAGAGCTGTGATCTCTTAAAGAATGTAAAATTATTTCTTGCAGTAAATTACTGAAAGTCCTAGATTCAACACCTGAAGTATTATTTTTGGGGCATAAAAATGCAAAGAAAAACATTAAGTCAGACACCTAAAGAATATTCCTCTATTTTCTTGCTGCCTGGAACATCTGTCTTCTACCATAAGCAGAATTATATACCCTCTGTTTCCATAGCACACCATTTAAAAAAAAGGCAGTAAACAAAACACTACTTGGAAACTTTAAAATAACTTTGCCATATGCTGTCCGATTACAGCATTTCTTTTGTTGTTCCCAACTCCGTGAATTCACTGAGCAAGACTTTATTGGCAAGCTACCAGATCACTAGCAATTTCTTTTGTTTAGAGATATTTATAATTTCAATTATTTACATGCACTACACTTCAATTGCCAGAGGTATTTAGACTTTTAAATGGGGCCCAGAAGGATTATTCTGATAACACTCAGATGATTAGCCAAACAAAGGCTCTTTTTCCCTTAATTGGTTGCAGGCACAGAGTGTAATAAAGTCCCTTTATGAGCTTGTCACTGAATTGGGTACAAATGATGTAGCAATATTACACAAATTAGCTGGAACTAAAATCCCCCAACACAGAAGTTTTCTTTTTCTTTCTCTTCTTAATAGGGTGTCTTAGTAACATACTCTACCTAAGCATAGAGACAAAGAC
This sequence comes from Peucedramus taeniatus, assembly GCA_013400575.1. NCBI lineage: Eukaryota > Metazoa > Chordata > Aves > Passeriformes > Fringillidae > Peucedramus > Peucedramus taeniatus. The sequence goes on along the minus strand of WBNO01001836.1, from coordinate 6,643 downwards.
CATTAAAAAACAAACCTCTCAGGAAGCTGTGAACAACACAGAGTGACTCTAATAGGTGGCAGCTCTGCAACTTTGTTGTCTCCTGGTTTATGTTAATTATTTGTTTTATATAAATTCACTGCACATCTCAGAGAATAAACCTTCATTGGTGGTCTGGCAAATCAGATATGATTATTGTGCTCTAGATGACACATGCATGTGACATGCAAGCATGACTTGTGGTCATGTCCATGGCCAGAGTAACTCAGCCAATAGAATGAAATTTTTGGCCCTGAATTTATTTTTCTATGAAAGGTGCAGAAACAGCAACAACTGACTGAAGTGCTTCCTAAGCTCCTCTTAGCTTCTTCAGCTTATTTAATCTCTTCAAAATTATGAAAAAATAATTAGTTTTAAAATAAATTTACATCTACAGAGGGATGGGAATATAGTTTTAGCAACACACTCTCAGGCAAACCAGCATGCAGAATCTTGCAGGTATGATCCCCCCTCATGTGCAGATTTTATGATCGCAGTCTTCAAATTAGCTGCTCAACTTAATGGCTGGTTTTGATATAAGTGTTGTTCCTTCCTTATAATAATTTCATTGTTTCCTCAGGACTCTCCCATCTTCTTTGTATCCATTTCTGATTTTATGCTTGGGTGGAAAGATCTTTCAAGTAAATAGGCCTTGAAAAAATACACAGTGACTAACAGACAGGGACTGTGATTGCTGTAGTACTATGAAAAGATGATTAACAGAAAAAAAGCGATTGAGCTGTTGATGTATTTTGGGTGGAGTGTAGAATAGCCAGCTGCTGCTAACTACTAGTATGGTAAAAAAAGCATTCAAGGAACTAAAGGATCAGGTCAAGTTTTCTCTATTTCTGCTGAAAGATCAGATGGTTAATGGTAAGGTTCTCATGGAGGCACAGAAAAATACAATTCAGCCAGTGCAGAGATTATGGAAGCTTCAAGTCTCCAGAAGGAGCCCCTGTCTGCCAGAGTGAAGGGGACAGAAACCTCTTCTGCAGCCCTGCAGGGGCACCCAGTCCCTCCCCAACTTTCCTAGGAACGTCTTACCTCGGTAGCAAGGATTTGACTTTGAGGGTAGCACTGAACACCAATGACCATCACAGCCTGGCTGCTGCTTGATGCAAAAATCTGCTGTCTTTTTACTGGTCAGTACTAACAGCAGTGAATAAATCCAGTGTTAAGGTATAGTGCATCTTCTGGAAAAATGGTCATTGTGGAGGCAGATTCACTTTTACTACAAAAAAGAACTTGTGAAAAAAACCAGATTTTCCTACTGTATCATGAATTTCACCATCTCCCAGAAGAGACTGGCTTAATAGAAAGAATGTAATGAAAAAAAAATATCCTACAAAATGAAGGAAATTATTTTATTTTCATTTTTTCTCAGATTTGTCACATAATGTTCTAAATACACTAAAGGATCCAAGGGAAAATGAAAACATCAGTGAGATTTTATTTGAGAATACAAAGCAAGGCTTCACGGAAATTTAAATTTTTTTTCCGTCATAATAATCAGTTACACTTATCTGATGTGATATGCTATAAAGTAGGAATGGTGTACGTAGTGATATTTGTGAGGTTTGTACAGCAAAGGTGAGCACTGCAATATTCCTAATGTTCTCAAGCAACCAGGACACATTTCCTTCTTTCTTTTCAACATGCATAATTCAAACGCTATTTCTCTCTCTTTATGCAATTTTCCTGCCAAGACTGATAGACTGTAGTATTTTAGGATTCAGTATCAAAATCCTCTGCTGGATTTATTTCCCATTTGCTCCTGTTCATTAAGGATATAGTTGATCTTATTGAAAACTGAAAGAAATGCCATTTCAGCCAGAGCCTCATGAATAATGTTCTGGGTTTACACAACAGTAACTCAGTTAGCTCTTTGAAAAGTAGAGATTAATAATCATGAGAACCTGAAAGTTTTCTGTGAGGTAATTGGTGCTTTAGCACTGCATAATACAATAATATAAATTAACTGCAAGAAAGGAGAATCACAGAATCACAGAATATGCTGAGTTGAAAGGGATCACAAAAATCACTGAGTCCAACTCTCATCTCCGCACAGCACCATCTTCAAGAATCACACCATGAGCCTGGGAGCATTATCCAAACACTTAGACTCCGTCAGGCTTGGTGCTGTGACCACTGCCCTGTGGAGCCTGTTCTAGTGCCCAGCCACCCTCTGGGTGAAGAATCTTTTAGTGATATCCAACCTAAACCTCCACAACTTCAGGCCACTCCCTCAGGTCCTGTTACTGGCCACCAGAGAGAAGAAATCAGTGTCTGCCCCTCCTCTTCTCCTCACAAGGAAGTTGTAACTGCAGTGAGGGTTCCCCTCTGCCTCTTCTTCTCCAGGCTCTACAGACAAAGTGACTTCAGCCACTCTTCATACAGCTTCCCCTCCAGACCCTTCCCCATCCTTGTGGTCTCCTTTGCACACTCTCTAATAGCTTAATATCTGTCTTATATTGTGGCAACCAAAGCTGCACAGAGGTAAGCTCACTCAAAACTGCTCAAGATGAGTCTGCCCCAGTGTAGAGCAGAGTGGGACAAACCCCTCCCTTCCCTTGCCTGTCTGGCAATGCTGGGCCTGATGCACCCCAGGACAGGGTTGGCCCTGTTGGCTCAGGGCACTGCAGACTCATGTTCAACTTGCCCTTGACCAGGACCGCCAGGTCCCTTTCTGTGGCACTGCTTTCTACCATCTCCTTCCCCAGTCTGTCCATACATCCAGGCTTACCCCATCCCAGGTGCAGAATCTGGCATTTACCCTTGGTGAATTTCATATGACTGATGCTTTCCCAGTCCTCCAACTTGTCTAGGTCTCTTTGTAGGGCCTCCCTGTCCTTAAGGGAATCAACAGCTTCTCCCAGTTTTGTATTGTCTGTGACCTCACTTAGTATCTCTTCCAGTCCTGCATCCAGGTAGTTAATGGTGATGTTGAAGAGCACTGAGATGTTTTGAAATAGGTTGTACTATTTTATCTGTTGCAGCTGAGTTTTAAATAAATATTTGAGTAAATTAAAAAAGATAAAGAAGTCTGCTAAGTTGTGCTTAGTGTGCTCTTGCATGAGATCAGGATGCAAACCCAATAGGCACTCTGGTCTTGTTCCTCACATGACCCTCAGAAAAGCAACAGTGGAAGAAGACAGAGTAGATCCTCCCCAGCTCACCTCTGGCACCTAAAGCCAGGAGATTACTCACAGTTGTGATATCCTAGTTAGAAAGATTCTTTTATTACTGGCAATAATTTGACTGAACTTAGACCGTTCCCTGAGGATCAGGGCCATGCTCTGTGAAGATGCAATGGGGATGTAACATCCTTTTTAATAACAATGAGGCCAGACTAGAAGAGCAACATTAATGGGTTGAAATAATGTTTTGATGAGGCCTGAAGGTCCAGTTTCTGTTTCCTGAGACTCATTCCATCACTGAGTACAGTGAAGTATTTTCTGAGAGAAACTCAAGTTATCAAAATGGTGATTTTCAAATCTGCAACTTTTAGAGAGATTTCAGAGTTTTTACCCAAAGATAACTTCATTCTAGTTTCTGTTGATCAGAAAAAAAGAAAATTTATTCAAATGCTAATTTTATTTAAAAAATACTTTTATCCAAAACCAGGGTCCTTTAAAATAGTAAAAGAACATATCTGAACATCTAATATTTCATATACATAATCAAATCTTAAAAGAAACATATTCTACTCACATTTCTATTGACCAAGTCAAAATATGGGTGACTTAATATGAATTTAGAAAGTGAATTAAGCAGCTTGCAAGAACATTAATGTTACCTTTGCCCTTGAGTACATGACCCACGAGTCAATTTGATGGAGGAAATACAAACTCATGGTTTTATGGTTATTATATTTGCATGTTCATCCTTCTACTAAAACTAAACAAAAACATTCTCAATTTGATACACTCCAGTTTTAGAGAATTAATTAAAAAGTGGCAGAGGGTGATGCCCATATCTTTGATAATCAAAGTCACAATTTAAATTGAATCAATAAATCAACACATTCAAATGCTCAAAACAAGAATAATTACAGCAGATAATCAAGTTGAATTGATTATTATCAATAACTGTGTTATTCTTGCATTGGAAAATTTGAAAAAGAAGTCACTTAACAGTCATTTTAATAGTTAACCAGTGCAATTAGTTGGCATATTCAGAAAGGAATGAAGTGGTTTCTTTCATTTTATGTTTTTATTTGCTTTGACGACAGAACAGGCAACAGTGTCTTGGTTTATCTTCAAAATTCCTTGCATTTAGCAATCATTTTCCCCTATTCCCAATATAATACAGTTTCATCGTGAGATGTCTGGAATTTGGAGAGCATGCAATACCATTCAAATTAATAGCAGCTTCATCAGCTTGTATTCCTTTAGGTTACCTCATAGGAAAGGACACACAGTTTAAGACATTACTACAGGGAAGACAACAGAATTTCTAGAGAAGGTTCTTGCTTTCCCAAAATCACATGGTGTTGCTTTGTTTGAGATATTAATAAACTGAAGTCAAAAAGATAGATCCATGCATTCAGAACAGACAGTGTGGCCCAGTATTTTCAGAATGAGCAGTTTTGGGTTCCTAAGTAATGATAGAAATGTCCTTAAATAATTTTGGATTTTAATGACCTGAACGCTCTTCTAGCTGAAATCTACATAGGTGATTTTCCAGGAACACAAATACCAATTGAGATGCATGCCTTGAAGTTTGATTATGATATTTTTTTTTTATTTTGCAAGACTTAATTCAATAATTAACCACCTTCTTAAAAACAAAAATCTAAACAAAGAAATCTAAGAAGTCTGTATCCTTCATCACTCTTTCTTCCATAAAATAATTTTCCTGTCACAAATAAGGGAAGTAATAGAAAAAACCTTCACTGTTTTATTAACTATTAACAATCTATAAAAAAATCAGAAGTTGATATTACATTTTGTAACAGTAAATTACGTTCATAATTAAAAGCTTAATTTTCCCCCCAAATCAGCTCAGAACTAGATCCTGCTCATCACAGAAGTTACATGTGTTTTCTGACCCATTTACATTAAAAAATATGTAAAATTACTTCATTTACTGAGGAATTAATCCTTATTTCCCATTACTCAGAGGCATGATTAAAGAGGGGTTTCTTTTAAATAAACTGGAAGGAATCTACTATTTTCATATTTAGTCTGTAGCTCTTTTAACATGTGCTTAACTGCACAAAATTATATTCCCTATATCTATGCAGATACTGGAAAGAATAAAAAAGTCTTTAAAAAAAGTCTTTAAAACTCAGGGACTACAAGTATATTAGTATTGAATAGTAATATACAGAACCCAAATAAACTCATCAAGAGAAATTCCAATTAGAAATCATAAACTTGGAGGAGATAGAGCAACCTATTTAAGAGGCAGAAGTTAAGTTGATAAATTTTATATCTTCCATGTACTGTGAGATTTTTCAAGTTTACTATTTGGTGAAAAACATTTGCATTTGGGTAAAGGAATTTACATGCCCATGTTGAGAGTTGTTGGGGGTTGGATTTGTTTCCTTTGTGTTCTTGGTGGTTTGCTAGGAAACTAATTGCTGGGTACTTATGGGTACTTGACCAAAACAGAAGGGTAGAGCAGAGTTCCTTGTGAACAGCAGTTGAACAGTGCCAGTCAGTCCTAAGGGCACTGTTTGGAAAGGATGCCGGAGCACCAGTGGACCCTGCTTTTTTCCACTGGATTTTTCCTGGAGGAAGACATGGACTTGTCTCGCCACCACTGGACTTTTTTACAGGACTATCTCCACTCCACAGAACTGCATCTATTACTCCAGGAGGATTCATCTAGACTGCTTTTAACACCCTGACCAACAGGCAGTTGACGCCTCACCTTGGTCTCGGGATGGGGGAGCGATCCTAGATGCCGGCTAGCTCCAACCCCCGCCTCCCCTCAGCGAACCATCAAGTATGACCGCCCCCCAAAGCCTCTGCCCTCCACAGGCGAAATGGGTGGTGGTTTCAGCCAGGCTCGATGGGTTCGAGGCCAGCTGATATGGCCAGTCCGTGGACTCGCGTCGGAGATAGGAATAAAGGAAAGGAGGGAGGGCTCTCTTACGTGGTTTCCAAGCTGCTTTATTCCCCGCGCCAGGAGCGGGGCCGCGCCGACCCGTGGGCATTGTCGGGCAACCCCGCTGTGAGAGGAAGCCCCGTGCGCGACTTGTAACAGTTGCAACCTCTGGGGAAGCAGCGGGAAGTGGTGGGAGCAGTCCGGGCGGCGCAGGACAGTCCGGGGTTGTTGCAGGAAGAGCTGCACTGTGTCTGGGGTTGGGGTGGCAGCAGGAGGTTGCCGCTGCTTGCTTGGCTCGCTGCGGCCTCGCTGGGACCACGGAGGAGTGGGATGAGCGGGCTCCGGCTGTCTGAGATGGCGTCGGGGTGGAGCGGAGGCGCGCACTGTCTAGAGAAGCGGCAGGAGCCTGTCAGGAGTGGTGGGTGACATGCAGGGCTCGGCGTAGCCCACCAGGACCGCAGAGGAGCGGGGTGGATCAACTCCAGTGTCGACGGAGCGGGCAGACGCGGCAGGGTCGGGCTCCTGTCGGCTCCGGCAGCGCGGCATGGTTTGCCGACGCAGCAAGGGAGAC